>OX388325.1:9971019-10431875 GCA_947579605.1 Athripsodes cinereus | reverse complement strand
GGCCTTTGGTGTTGTTGGACCATTTATGTGGAATCGCCTACCGGTGCTGCTGAGAGATGGTCAGACGGTCACTAGCTTCAGAGGCAAATTAAAAACTGAACTCTTCACTGGCACCCTTGAGACGGACCAGAGACTGTAAAACGGCTTACTATAAAAGGTGTATAAGGTTGTATTTGGGTTTATAACAAAACCCAGATAAATCTTTTTAAAAAATAAATAAAACATTTACAAACCATAGTTTGGACATGTTGAATGAATGAATGAGGAAAGAATGACAACGAGGATATACTTATCTGAAAGAAAGTGAGGAAGTGCAAGCGTCCGACAACCACGTTGCATGATCACGTGAATCAAATTCTCAATGACAGCCGTATGTTGAATTTACTCGTATATAAGTATAGATGTTCTGTTCTCTCTGCCTACCTCACTTGGGACACAAGGCGAGAGAGTAAGGTATCCTTTTCTCGGGACTTGACGTATAAAACGATACAAAATAAACGTGTTGTCATTAAATTTTGGCACGCGTTCGTAAAATAAAATGTTGTTTGCGCAAAATTTAATATATTAATTGTGACGACAAAAACATAAGTTGTGATTTTGGCTGAGAACTTAAATTAAATTGTTTAATATATAAGTAAGTATACACGTAATAATTACCTTGACCATGAAAATATTTCATTACTGCCAACATACGGACAGATATATAATTATACAAACAAACATGTAAAATTGTAAATTATGTACTAAGATATTATGAAGAACGATATTACTGACAGTAAGATGAGGATCATTAAGGCCAATGCGATTTCAGAAGATAACTTTAAACAATATGCAGACATCAACACAACTACAATTATATACTTTAAATTTTTCCTTATATGTCTCATCCCGATCCAGTCTCTTATGTTGCGCAGCCAAGACGTTTGCCTTCTACCAGGCTATAAACTCTGTCAGAGCGGGAGATGCTGGACCAAACATAATTAGAAATTGTCCTGGGTCTGGCACTCTAGGTCTTTTTCATTTTGTCCTATGCAGGAATCGAACCCGTGACTCTATGATTCACAGGCAAAAGTGATAATATAACTTAGTACCAATACATATATAAAAGTTAGCTGTACAATAAATTATACTATTTATTCTTTGATATAGCATCTGTCTACGTGTCTCCGTATCACATATCTCAACTATTTATCTGTATAGATTATTTTATTAGGCAAAATTTCGCCCATAGCGCCGGTCAACGAACCTATACACTATGTATTAATAAATACATAAATATTATAGTTTTTTTTCTTAGATAAAAGTGTTATTTTGAACTCAATATTCTATATCATTTATGTTTCATTAACCATCTGATATTCAAAATCAAATTGTAATATCTTAATTCGATGCTATCTTAAGTATTTTACTAATTGTAAAAAATCACGTAATCAGACCGTGATGTCAATATTAATATTTGGCGATCCGTTTGTTTATTGCATTACATGTCTAGTGGCTGCCATATTTGTGGGAGATGCCGTGATGATATAACATGTTTAGATAATTCACATAGAACGAGTTAGTCCCAAACTAAGATATGAATCATGTATTGTGGGTACTAACAGGACGATCCACATAATTATATAAAATAAACAAAACACATACCTATACATGTAACACTCAGACCCACAGCAATTTGTAAAAGGTTATTCTTCATTTTTCCCTGGCCGGGAATCGAACCCATAACCTCGTGACTCAAGAGCAAGAGCATTACCTCTGTTCCACCACGGCCAGAAAATGTATGAATGGTGATTTTTTTGATTTTAGTCTTTTAATCCTGTTTCGTGGAGTTTCTGATAAAAGTTACGCGGAGTTCCGGACAAAAAACAGGACTTACGTTTTTTCTGCAAATTTTCCAGTTTCCAGTATCCAGTAGTCCAGTATCCACTGAACTGTGAAAGGCATGGATACGTAAAAAATCGCAAAAAGATATCTTACATCTTAAATTCAACGAATATAAATATGTTTTTTGATGACGACCGCGTGTTGAGTAAAGGAAAAGGTGTGCATGTATGAGATAGGTATTGCATGAATATAGAAGAAGCAAAAGAAATATGTAAGGAATTAATGATACAATATCACTATGATGTTCCATTCTCTCTGCTTGCCCCACTTGGGGCATGATGTGATGGTATAGATTTGTATCTATATAATTATATTATAGGTATACATGTATGTAAGTAAAAGTTGCATCTTGTTGTTCTCTAGCATATTATTCTCTCAATATGTCTGTTGTGTGTCTGTCTATGAAACGGAAAGTGCTCATACTGGATTTAAATCCGGTATATGAGTACTCGTAAGAGTACTTATATTTATAATATATGATTATATTGAGTATACGTATCTATATAATATCATCTAATAATATGTATAGGACTTGTTTTGTGTTTGAGCAGTCGTGAGCCGTGAAGCACTCTGCAAATCATATTTTCTGGAAGTTTTTCGGCATCCTGTAATTGGCAGTTCGAAAAAGAAGAGGTACATTTTACATGTTAAATTAACAAGTCCTTGAATGTCTTAACTTTAGTTTGCACAGAGAAGACAGTTTGACATATTTTGCTATACCATCAAGGCGTATCCCACAAGTGGGGTAGCTAGCGGACTAACTGGATGTAAAACATGCAGATTTGTTCTCTCCGTGCAAATATAAAAAAAAGACATCCATTAATTACATGTTAAATTTAACAATAAGGTATACCCACTCACAAGCTTTTAGCTTAGTGTGAAAGGTGTAGGTATAATGTTGTATTTGGGTTTTTAACAAAACCCAGATATATCTTTTTTTTCTTTAAATGTCCTAATTTATTTCGCCACAGAGAGGACAGCTTGTATATCTTTTTTACATGCTACTGATCTGCGAGCCACCCCACTGTATACTAAATAATTTGTAGTCCATACTTATTATTATATTATGTGTTGAAGGCTTGGCTTGATATCAGTATCTGTATATGGGACCCTGTAATCGAATTCAATCACGACATCTCCCACAAGGGAGGTAGACATCGAACCATCAGCGCTGCAAGGCTTATTTTCCGCGAAGATAAGGGTTGCCACATCACACCTTTGCTGGGAAAGTTGCAATGCTTAAGAGTAGGTGAAAGGGTCTTATACTCTACAAAGCTTTGAACAAAATGGCACCCCAGTCACTTTCTGAGCTCTGTGTTCTCAAAACACTTGCAAGTAGACCTCTACGCTCAGCTAAGACATCCACCAACATGCTGGACAAAAACAACAGAGCAAACAAATCCTGCTCCTATGATAGGGCTTTTGGGGTCGCAGGACCCGTCATTTGGAACCAACTCCCCGAGGACCCCCGTTATAACTAGCCGATTACAACGTTCAGGAGCAAGTTGAAGACATTGCTCTTCCAACATAGTTTCCCGCGCCCTTGAGATGGATGCTCCATTAAACGGCGCCGAATAAATCATCCAACATACAAACATGTGATGAACGTGCAAGTCGCCAATAAAAGTTAAGACATCGCTGACTTGAAGATATGTTAAATGTCTCAAAACATATTTACTGTGTCGGTGTTTAGAATTCCATAACGAAATTAAAAAAAAATATGTTTTCTGCTACTTTATGTTTTATTGTCGAGAGAGACGTCATTTGTCTTGTAAGGACTTGGAGAGATTGACGATGTCCTACAACGTGTCAATCTCTCCAAGTCCTTAAAAGACGAAAGACGTCTCTCTCGACATTAAAACATGTAGTAGAAGAAAAATTTGATAATTTTGTCTTAAAACGTGATTTACGAATACCTGCTGGTTACTCCAGTAGCGGAAGACGTCGTGATGGTATGAATGAACGAATTAATGAATTTCTCTTTTAAATATAATATATTTTGTGGCCTAGAGCATAAAGAAGATCTAGAAAGTGATTGTCTACATAGTGATTTAAAATGTTGGGGTTCAATAATTTGCCCCACGGCTATTTCTCTATACATGATTAATTAAGCAACGAACGTTCTGTGGTGATTTTTTATTTATTTATTTATTTTTATTTGTTTTATTTTTTGTCTACTGTTATGGCATTTTTAAAGGTATGTTGATATTATGCAACTGTATATAAATTGTTTCTTTTTGCACACCGCATTGGCTGAAAGCTGTAATGGATGTGCAAAGTTAGTTTAAAGAATTTGCATGAAGAGTATGCATGGCATAGGGACCCTGACATTCCTGTAACATATTCATATGTGAGGGATGGTGCAACCCTTAATGTTTCGATACATTATTATTAAATTAAATTATTCGATGTGGGCAAGATTTGTTAAGTTTAGAATCTCGAATAAACAGAAGTGCCTGCGGTATCCGGGTGGACGGTGGGTCTCCTTCAATGAAGATGATATATTAAACAAAAATAAATATTTCAAAAAAAGAATTGTATGAGAAGAATCTATAAAGGATTTTAACACTTCCAATTCTATAAGAATGAGACTATAATAATCTGCTTCAGTTTGTACTGTATGTAGTAAACCAAAGTTTATATTACGAGAGCGTAGTGTTTTTAATAATATAATATTACTATATAGTGCGTACATGTGCGCCCTGGCACTGTATGTGTTTCATACAATGTATAAAGATGCTAGTATTTGTGCGACGTGTGTATGTATGTATACATTGGTGTTATGTGTATATAAATAGCGAGAACATTGACCTTCTAAGTTTAACGCCCTACCTTGTGTTCCGCGTGTGTGTGTACATGTATATGTACAATCACACAATGTATATACGAATTATACAATTGTATGTGTGTAATATTGAATTATACGTTATCAATTCGAGACGTATCAAAATTTAAATCGTTCGAAATTCGTAACCTAATTCAAATTTGAATTTTATTGTTGTCGTTCTATTGAGTGTTTGTTGTAACTTTTCCCTCTGTAGCATCTCTCATTCTTTAGGGAATGTATGCAAAAAAAATATTGTAATTCTCAATCGTAACTGAGGCAGAATAATCCTTGGTATAAAAATTGGTCTCCCACTTTTTTATGTAAGTTTTCGAGTGTTTTGTATAAAAGACGGAGGTATAAGACTTTTTTTTCTTCTCGTGCCATGTCAGGTTCCTTCGTGGCGACGTCGTTGACCACTTTGGCAAGGTTTCTACACTTTTCGGACACCTATCCATTCTCGAATGTTTCCGAATTGCGATGTTTAAAACATCTTCATGAGTGTCTTACTATTTATGGTGCTGAGAGGACCTTTTATCACGGAAAAAATAGGTCTTCGAAATAGGTATTCTTTTCTGTAAGTTTTCGAGTGTCCTACTGTTAAAAGGCATGTATTTGTAAAAAATCACAAATAAGCATTGACGATATGGTAACACAGTACTAATTTTCTCAGAAAACATTTTACAAAATTAATTTTATACTAAACCATCACGGCATATCCCACAAGTGGGCACGTCCTCTTCTTGTCAATAAAGTAAAAAAAAAACTTTTAAGATTGGTGGTATGCCTCGTCGCTGAATTACAGATTTAAATTGCCTTAATACCGGCCTTTAACAGGACATTGGATAACTTACAGAAAAGAGTGGGAGACCAATTTTTTACCGAAGATTGCACGAGGTTAATGTCTCTTTCCTACTTATACATAAGTACTGCATATACTGTATACCTGACAAAGCCATAAAAGGACCCTACAATAAAAAAAATAAACAATGTCTTTTAAGCCTTGCAACACCAATGAATTTGATCGCAAATTTGGTTGGTCGTATTACCGATAGTGATGTGAGAAGAGAAAATTCTCCGAGAATTTCTCCTCTGATGGAAGAGAAATTTCTCTCCATAATTTTTCTTAGTGGTATTATGACCTTTCGCCCAGTACACTTCGCAGCCAACCTGATTGATCCAAAAATTTGTGGGGTTGATTAAGGCCCAAATCAGACGTTGTTAACACTTTTTTTCCATGTACGTACCTGCAATTATTTTTAAACTTAAATATGAGTATGTGGGGTGTAAAACATCAAGATTTTTCATCAGTTATTAGCACTTTTTTCTATGTAGGTACCTAACATTTTTTTGTTTCCATAATTAATTGTAGCCATATTGGTGATAAATTGTCTCAACATTTGTACATTGTTATTGATTGATTGAATAAAGTATTTATTATTATTATACTGTTAAATAAAAAATAAAAAAAAATCTCGGAAAATTCTCGAGAAATTTCTCGGTAAATTTCTCGAAAAATTATTTCTTGAGAATTCCACAACACTAATTACCGATTTTCCCTTTGATTTGACGCCTCGATACAGGGCAACCTAGTGAGGCTGCTGCAACTTGATTGTAGCCATATTGGTGATTATATTTTTTCAACTTATGTAAGTAGGTATGCTTATTATTATAATTGTTTGAATAAAAAGTATAAAGTGTATATGATTTTCTATTCTATAATATAATATAGGTTGATGCGAATAAGACATTTAACATATTCAATTTGTCACTCATTCTGATTTTTTTATGGCACAGAGAGGACTATTAGGTATTCCTACATGTAAAGAGAGTTTGAGAATGTTTGTGAAGTATTAAAGTAAATTTATACACACATAATAATTATGCAAAGTTGAATTGAATATCAAATTTCATTGATATAAAATTACTGAGAATTTGCATCGTAGCGCTGTTTTGTAACGCAACTGTGCTACCTCGATATTTAATTAATCGCACGATTAATTTGTTGTTTACATTGTGTTGTTTATTAATTAAAAGTGATTTTTTGTACATATTATATAAAGCATTTTTATTCATATTCTTCTTCTTATGGGTTATACCCGTCATATTCGTATCTCAAGGTCCCGCAGCCATAAGATCGCGTCGTCCGACCCTAAACTAAGTACTTGCAACCCGCCATCGTATGAATATGTTGTTTTTTTTTTGTTTTTGTTATTATGTTTCTAAAGGCTGTTTCAGCCGTTTATTATTATAAATAAATAAATAAATAAATAAATAAATATCGGGGACATATGTTCACCACGTGGTTTGTTGTTTGGTCAGCACCACACACACATAACGGAGAGCCTGCGAGTCCCCATTGATGTAGGTGTGACGCTGTGCATCCGACACCACTCCTTAGTCTGTTCAGAGTGCACCAGAGTTTTCTGGGCAACGTAGAGCCTGGAAGCTGTACAGTTGGATCTGCAACCAGGTTATGGGTTTTTCACCCTTGTCGTTGCCCACAGATCTCGCCATTTGTCATCAGTTGATCGGCTATCGCTTGCAGCTGTAATCCAATATGGATGCCGCGATTTTAGTCGATATTTAGGTGGATGTTCTATATCTATATGTAGGTATATTGAAGAAAGATCCACCTCACACCCGGATAAGTAGGAGTCGTTAACTCCTACTTATCCGCAGAATCTATATGTATAGGGAGATCTGGATTATTTATGATTTTCTGGTGTTCTCTGTATAGTGCTTCTTCACGCCTGAGATGTGCGGGCGGTATATTGGAGAGCACTGGGAGCCAAGGTAGAGGAGTTGGTTTGAGAGTACCACTGATAATTCTCATGGCTTCATTTATTTATTTATTCATAATGTGAATGTATAATGACACCAGCTAACAAGAATGCATTTGAAAAAACTACGGTTGTTTGTGCATGTTGATGGAATGATGGATAAGAACGAGAGAGACGTCGCTGTCCTAGTATTAAATGATAAGATCAAAATATGGCTGTATAGTCACGCTTGTTTGGGATGTGTCAATGTGTCTTTTTTTTCTTATTTTTATGAATGTTTTGTCAACTCTCTGTGTGTATATTATGTTTCTGTTAAATAAATAAATATAAACTGGATTCTACAGGAGGTACACGCGTTGAAAACAATATGAAATAAAAAAGCAGCATGCATGAGGAATTATGTGACAGTGACTAAAGTGAAAAATGTATGCAAGGATTGAAGAAAGTGGCGTTCGATCTTTTTGTATACCCCACAAGGAAGGAGGTGTGCCTTTAGGTTATTACCTTTATCATGAGTTAGCCCAATCATACTATTTATCAAAATCTTCCAACTAACCTTGTTATTTATCTATCTATACCATCAAAGCGTCAAGTGGGTTTGCCAGTAGACTAACTGATGCATATTATAATAAATAGAAAAGAGCCCTGTGAGTTCTGTTTGCATTAGTTGGAAGAGATCGCGCCTTTTTGATAAACTTGCCCTCTGTATATTGATTTTATTTAATTTTAATGTATGCCTTCTATGGAATTGTTTTTAATCAATGTACCTACATCAAAAAATGAATTAATACCTATAATAAAAGACATATTTGTTAAAACATCTCGTGCAAGACATTAACACCTTCAATTCTGTTTGATAAGGTAAGCCGAGTTTAATTTTTGTATACTGAATTAAATTTTTATATACCACCAAAGTATAGTCGCTCATGTCAGCATAATATGCTGTTCTATCCACCTACAAGTTGGACAAACATTTTCCCAGAATGTGGACATATTCCACATAACATATTTGGTGAATTTGTAGGGAAAATGGAAACACTATTGTAATTAATGTTTGTTTCTCTGGGATCGCATTGGCCGGAGGCAGTAATGATCCCAGTAGAATATGATGTCAATTTAATAATAATAATAATGCCACCCATTCTGAACGTCTTTTATTAGCACAGAGAGGTCAAACTAGGATTTTTATCACTTGCATTTCTTTCGCATACTACCCCACATTTGACACATTTCTAAAAAAATACAATTTTTTGTATAATGTAATGCAACGACAACATAATATTTTGCTGGAAAAGATGGTGAAAAAGACGAACTTAAAAGTCGGAGAATCCTGGATTCAACGTGTACGAGAGAGAAGTAGGGGGGGGGAAGAAAGGGAGACAGCTGTACAAGTGTTGGTAACAACGTCAGATTCACGTAAGATAGAAAGAGAAAGATTTATCCAATATATATATTGTGAGAATAAGAGATACATAATATTATTATACTATAGGTTGGGAAGGGTATGGGAAGTACTAGGAAGGAGTTCCCGTGGGCATTGAACTTGTAAATAATCGATTTATACCTTTATATATTATGTAACAGTTGTAGGTAAGTATATATATTTTTGGCTGGTTTGTTACTTACATAATATTATATACACTAAATATATCTTTGCTAAACGTTGATGTAATGTTTCGTGTACCTACTTATTTTGATAATATGAGTTATTACAACTTGTTTTATACATGGATTTCACATTTCGTTTCCATTGACCTTATTTTTATGACGTGACATTAGTTGTTGCTTTTGTTACTCCATTTGTGGATAATTATTATATACAATGAGATGATTCCTGCAGGGTTACTCTTGACACAATTTAAATACGATCTTAATCTTGTAATGATCTTAATCACAGGACGCGCGAAGGGGCTACAGTTAAAATACCGCGATTAGTATCCACGTATTTAGAAGACTTTTTTTTTTAAAGATATACATATCTGGGTTTTGTTATAAACCCAAATACAACTTTATACACCTTTTACAGTAAGCTAAAAGCTTGTGTCGTGAAAGGGGAGTCTGCCGGCACCTGGGATCGAACCACAGACCCCCTGTTCACGAGGCCGAGATTTCACCTCCAGTCTATCGACGAACTCAACATATTTCATAAAAAAATATAAATTAATATCATAACAATATTAATGCATCCACCAATGTCAGGTATATTCTTGAGGTTTATCACAAAATACTACCATAATACTCATGTAAATGTTGAAAACGACTATACTCAGCTACCGCGGGATGGGCATGCACATATTTTTGATTACTGTCACTTCGCGCGTCGTAGGGTTAAGATCAAAATAAGATTAAGATTGTATTTAAATTGTGTCAAGAGTAACCCTGCTGCTAGGGTCATTACAACTAAAGGCCAATGCGATCCCAGAAGATAAGTTTAGACGATGAACTTAACTAGACATACGGTTGACATTACTTCAATATATTCTCAATTTTCCTTATGAAATAATAAAGATTGAAGCTGAAAGATCTCTTTTTATGCCAGCATGCAAGTTAACGTCCCGTACCATAAATAATAAACATAAATAATAAACATTCAGAACGGGTGTCAGTATATAAAAAAAATCTTATATTATGCTGTAATTCAACATTTATGACCGTGCCTTCTGCGAGGCTGGTCCGTTGCTGTGAAACGAAATTCCCTGTAACTCTGGAGAGTGTGGACGAGTTTAAGGCAAGGTTAAAGACCCTATTGTTCAGGAGGTTTTATGACTCTTGAATGAGCCCTTGCAGTGGTTTTTCCACAAAACGGCGCATTAATAAAAATTTAATTTATCGACCGACGGTTCTTGGTGGAAGTTTATATTAATCATTTTTAAAATGAAACACGATAATAGTTCTTCACTTTTGCCTGACGATGAGACGGGAAGCTCTTGAAAGCCGGCTCGCAAAAATAAATAAAGTCAATAGTGGAATAACTATAATTATATCGTGTTTCATTTTAAAAATTATAAATCAAATTGTCTAGTTTATTATTATTCTTGTCTTAGATTTGATTTAATAAAGCCATTGGTTCATCTTGAAAAGAACGTTTAAAAACAGAACTTAAAATTTGAATAACCGAACGAATAAATTGTTTTTAATAATCAGGGTCAAAGTTGACACAATAAAAGATAGGGTTTTCTTATCAAGGTGCACAAACTTACATAATATGAGTCCTTCCTTTCCTTGCAGCTATTCCGCACCTACCAAGGCCACGTGGAATTATTGCATCGGGAAAGCAATGAGGATTGGGATAGGGGGAGAGGGGATAGGAACCTGACACGTGCCGACGTTACGCGTGCATTGCACTGACATAGTACATCCAGAATTATTGTACTGCCGATTCTGTAACGCACTTTGTTTAGAGGCAAAACAACTTGGAGCGAAATAAACGCATTGGTTTTCATTTTTATACTACTGCTGCCTACTATTATACGATGTTTTACAAGTGAGGTAGCCAGTGGTGACCTGCACGTAATAAACATACAAACTGTCCTCTCAGTACCAATAAAACATTAGGACATTCAGGATGGGTAGCAAATCTTATCGTTAAGATGTAAAATGTCTAATACAATTATACAACCATTCAATAAGATTGAATTATCCAACTAGGTGGACCTATTCTAGGTTAATAAATTTATGGTTTACATAATAATAAGACAAGATACTGTTTCAATTTTCAATATATCTATACCATAACGTCATCTCCTGAAGTCTATACTATACTATATCATCACATATATCCCATTAATGGAGTATACAGCAGTGGGCCTAGTCAAAACACATTTAAGCGTTACGTGTTCGTTCAAACGCGGACGACGTTGCGAGAACGCGTCAATTTTCGGAGCTATTAATACACAAGTAGCTCCAAAAATTGATGCGTTCTCGCAACCTCGTCTTGTTTGGACGAAAACGTAACGCTTAAATGTGTTTTGACTAGGCCTACTGACCAGCTGCATGTAATGAAGTCAATCGAGAGATTAATGAAAGACGTCTTTCAAATGACAAAAATAATGTAGTAGAGAGTAGACGATACATTTGTTTTTTGAATTCTACTGTCTAAACAACAACATAGTGAATGAATTATCATGAATAGACAATAGACCAACTGCTACATGAACACATATAGAGTGTCTTTTTTGTGCCATAGAAAATAAAAACATTCAGGATGGATGGCTGTGTAGCGCATCATTGCCGAATTGAAGATCTTATATGACATGATGCTTTAAAATAATTTCCCTACACAGAATATTTCTTCAATTTCTTCCTGTGGAGTTTTCGAAATAGAAGAACTCTTCAATTCTTTTTTGAAAGTGTTCAAGTTTTCTAACTGCGAATGACAGAATTACTGTTGAATGATTGGTCAACCACCTCTCCACCGTTGAAATAAAGAAAATTATATCATTATATTCTTTACGAAAACTTGCAAAAAGCTGAACAAACAGTAATACATGTATTTATTGTCACGGAGAGGATAATTTGCGTATTTATTACATTCAATCAACATGCTGGCTACCTCACCTGTTGGAAATGCATGGGAAGGTATGAATGGATAATGAAAAAAAAACATTTTTTTACCATGCGACAAACTGTTGCATAGCGTTATTTCACAACGTATTTACGTTGCATCTTACATCGCCTTTAAGAGGCACACCCAAATGTATATTATTTTGGTATGTTTGTATTGGGACTAGGGAGCGTTATATATATATATATATATATAAATACCTAAAGCATCAAAACATATATATAATAATAACAATAATATTTGGGAGTACTTTTCAAAGTACCTCATGGGTACTTTGGTTATGTATTTTGTGAGTATATAAGATGTTTTATTTTAGGGTTCATTGTCAGTAGGTGACTGAAAGTATATGTTTCTATGCATTTCAGCGAAAGTACTGATATGCCCTTTTTATTATTATACCCCATATTATGTTTCTTTCAGAATTTAACAAATTAAGAGGCTATTTTTGAAAATTTACGTTGTTTTAATTTGTCAGTAATAATCAAAGTACTATGCTATACTTACTACTAATATACCATCACGACATATCTTACAAGTGCCAGTTTCCGTGGAGCACCCGACAAAGAATTGGTATCCCACTCTTTTCCGTAAGTTTTCGAGTGTTTTGTAAAAGGCAGGTGTTCGACAAAATAAAGACATTTACATCTGAAATTTAGCGGTGAGGTTTATTTATTTATTTATTTATTTATTAATCAGAGACACAAACAGAAAGTTGACAAAATACACACAAAAAAATAAAAACAACATACATTGATTCGGCCAGGCCAACCCCCCAATTAAGTGTGTCTACAGCATACACATATTAATGTTAACAAAAGAATGATAGAAAAAAAAATAAAAAACCAATCAAACAAAAGCAGATCACAATCACCGCAGGCCCAGTACAAACTGAACCTGCACCAAACAAGCACCGATCAAAAAAACAAAAAATGTCAATCTACAAAGATACCAAAGTTGGAGGCAACACTCCTTCTGAACACCGTCAGTGAATGACAAAAGACATCCGCACCATCCACGCAATGTGAGCATAAAACATTATATAATCTACACATTCTGCTGATTGGACTATTTTGACTGACATTGTTACTATGTCTGTCCATTAAGAAAGTTCTTAGGTTACGTAGGCGGGGATTTGCTGCATAAAAATTCAATGAACTGACCGACACAGTATCTACATTACCATTGATCATTTTATGAAGCATAGTGAGATCCGCAAGTATTCTCCTGTCCCTCAGTTTATCCATCTTAAAAAAGGAAAGACGATCCTCGTAACTTTTGCCACCTATCCTGAATGTTTATAAGGTAATTTTTTGTTGGTACGGAGAGAACAGTTTGCATGTTTATTACATGCACCTGGTCTGCTCGTCACTCTTCATACACCTGCCTTTTACAGGATACTCGAGAATTTACTGTAAAGAGTGGAAAATCTATTCTTTACCGGGAACTTTCCGGGCTTGTAGAATCCAAAAATCGTCCAGACTTTAATAATTTGTATCTATTAAATGCAAAAGGATTTTATTAGGCGATATGAGCATGTTACAAATTTCAAAATGCCGACACATTCAGCAATGATAATAAGTGTAGGTATTTGTCTCTGTTTTAATACAATAAGGGATACGATAGTCGTGGCTAGGTCATATTTTACAGGGAATGTCCAATAATTTCGCGAGTTTTTTAACCCGGCATCGCTTGGGTTTAAATAAACAGATAACAGCAAATACACGAGTTATTGAAAAAAATGTTGTAAGCGCTTACGTAAATAAAAGTAATAAAAATCTCTTCCCAATGAAAAAAACTCGAAGTTTGACACCTCACATGCCCATATTTAATTAACAAAAAATGTAAGGTACCTACATAGAAAAAAAGTGCTAATAACTGATGAAAAATCTTGATGTTTGACACCCCACATGCCCATATTTAAGTTAAAAAAAATTGCAGATACCTACATGGAAAAATCCTACAATCAGGTTGGCTGCGAAGTGTACTGGGCGAAAGGTCATAATACCACTTAGAAAAAATATGGAGAGAAATTTCTCTTCCATCAGAGGAGAAATTCTCGGAGAAATTTCTCGTTCTCTAGAAATTTCTTTGGAGAATTTTCTCTTCTCACATCACTATACTCATGTAAATGTTGAAAACGACTATCCTCAGCTACTGCGGGATTAGCATGCACGTATTTTTGTCACTTTATGCATCGTAGGATTAAGATCAAAACAAGATTAATATCATATTTAGATTGTGTCAAGATCGGCCCTGTTGAATTTTCAATACACGCAGCAGTTAGTTCAGTGACTAGCCCACTACTAGGATATGCTATGGTTGAAAAGATAGAGATACAAAATAATTTTTCAGCGCTTAACTTAAAATCGAACAAAGCAAAGCGTTCATGCTTATATACAGACGTGACTATATACGTTATTCCGTTATATTATGATAGTTTTACATTGCACTTGGCATCGTTGCAAGGGGGTGGTAATATTATCCACCCCTTCTGATGCACTATTACCTCCCTGCCACCATTGTCATGTTCTCTATGCCATTGCTACTGCTTTTCACAATCACCCCCCCCCCTTTCACAACACAGCACAGCAACCTTCCTGACGCCATGTTGGAGCTTAATAATAATATCATGACCTACACCAATGTGCAAGATATTGTCTGAGCCTTTGAGTGCGGGCAACCATAGTACCATTATTGATTGAATTATATTTTTTAAAGATATTTATCTACAACATTCCATCGAGGTGTTTCCTTACTACAAGTGGGGTAGCCTATGAACTATTTTCTGCATTTATATCTACATATAACATATTATTACCTATAAACTATTGGACAACTTTATTCTTCATTCTTCATTATCTCCCATAGGTTCTTTAAAGGACATTTGGGTTCATCAACATTACAATAATACAATAAAAAGGAAAACATTAATACAAAAGACATGGCGTAACAAACACTATATACAAAAAGAATATTGAGGGGTCACAATAAAATAAATATAGACACACTACTATGGGTACAATACTATACCCTCGCGCCACATCATGTGGGGTAAGCAAAGAGGACTAAACACTGTATAGATTTGTCTTACTCAACATAGGCCGTTTTTGAGAATATGTTTCATGTGGTCAAGGCACCGTGGTTCTCGGACGACCGTGCTTTCTCACACTACCTCTTTCAGATAAGAACATCTTCTTTGTCATCCTTCCATTATTCATTCGTTCCACATGTTTAAACCATCGCAAGTTATTTACATGTATTCTACCCACAACACTCCTCTTGCATCCACTTATTCTTCTAATATCCTCATTCCTCAATCTATCACGTAACGTCTAACCAACCATTCTTCTCAGCGCAGCGGTCGCATCTCCATTGCATTTATTTGCCCTTTGACTACTGAATGTGATAAACATAAAGATAGTCCTCTCCGTATCATCACTGCTGAATTGAAGATTTCATATATTTTCTCGTTTTATTCACATTTCGTTACGGGTGGATTGCCAGAAAAAAAATCCTCCATTCACAATGTTATTTTTTCCACTTATTTTTTTTTTAATATACGCATACTAAATCTAAACATATATTTTTGGTCACTATGAGGGTGTATTTGGGTTAATATAAAAAAATAATCTTTTTTTTAAATAAAGTCCTCTGGTTGCCCCACCTGTAGGCTATGTCATGATAGTACTGTATTTTTAGTCGCAGAAATATTTTGCTAATATAAAAATAAAACAATAAAATTATAAATATCTCTAACTAAATATATTTTGGTATCACTTAAAACATACCTATTTTTGTTAAAAATATTTATTACACATTTGAACATAACCATTACCTTTTAAGGAAATTGAATTCGCTGAAACATGAAAAGTTTTTCCGGAAAGGAATTACACAATTTTCATTATAACGCCATCTCGTCACACTACCGCCATCTATGTGAAAGTTGGCGTATCACTCATCGGCTCGCGTACAAAGTAATAATTATTTTTATTGTATTGTTTCTAACGTCGCTTTATCGAACAACCGCTAGGTGGCACTATCTGTACTGTCAATAGCTGAGAAATATTTACCGCAATTTTCACATACATAATGTTTCCATATTTTTTTCATTTTTCGGTTTTTTCCGTGGAGACTCTTGTAAGGGATAGATCACCCCTATCTTTTGAAAGTTTGAGAGTGCCTTGTGAAAGGAAGGCATTCGTGAGTGAGATATTTAACATAATTATTTGATTCAGCCATGAGGCACGCCACTCATCCTGGATGTATTTATTATTCCAGTATACTGAATCTTTGGAGTGCTGGGTGTGTGGATTATGTATTTTTTTCTTTTGATTTATAAAGCGATTTTTCTTTTTCTTCGTATTTCTTTGTGTTTTGTTTTAATATGACATGGTTAAATGGAAGAAATCACTAATATAATAGTGATAATCTCGCCACTGCATATCATAGTTTTTTTTATGTAAATTGATTTGTTGATTTTGTTATGTAACTAATGATGTGCAAAAATAATTAAAAATAATGTAAATTTTGACACGGGGAGGACAACTTACATGTTTATAATATGCAGTTGGTCTGCGGGCTACCCCACTTGTGGGATAAGCCGTGATGATTTAGATAGACAGGTTACTAATTTATTTTCATTTTTTATCCAGTGATCTCAAGTGGATCAGTATAAATATTATATTGTAAAAAAATTGTAAAAAAAATCGTGCGTCAAAAGATTTATCTGTTCTTCAGGTCTTGAATGAACCAGAATATCTTTTCCACAATACACTTAATGACTTACCCGTTTTTTATCCAAATCCCGGAACGAGTTTTGCATATTTTGAAACATTCTAAAATGTGCTAAAAAATGGAAAATACTGCCATTCCAGAAATAGTGCCATTGAGGTTGCCTTTTCCAGATCTGAAATAATGCATCCGCAGAGTAAAATAAGTTAGAGAATAAATTATAAATAAAACCCTTATTTAGAATTTCCACTGTAATTATTTATTGGTCGCGAGCCGGCTGTCAAGAGCTAGCCTGATGATGAGAGCGGAAGCTCTTGAAAGCCTTCTGGCGACCAATAAAGTCACAAGGAAGTGTTAAATTAGTGTTTTATTTATACTTAATTAATTTGAGATCACTCGATATTTTTACAAGCAGGAAACTGCGAAAAAAATCCACGTTGTCAGTACGTAATTATTAATCCATATATATTTGCAAATGGATATACAACAGACTATACCTAATATAGACACACTGTATATAGTTGTATGTTATTTTATAATATACATAGTTGATTGATATAATATAATGAAGTTTGTTGCATAACTGATGTAACTTTCTCCGCATTGGTGACTAGTACTATACACACTTACTAAGTGTTATTATTCTTGTTGTAGGCTGTGAGTGCTCGGCCTGTATTCTATGTATGTATAGTGGAGTAGTAGGTATGGTTTGCCATAATGTTTTGCCAATGTTAGTAGTGTTGATTCCGTCATAACCCTTTCAATATTTTATTTATTTATTCTTTACTGTGCATTGTTTTTTATTGTTATTTTAAATAAGAACAGTATACAAAGATATTACAAAAACATTCAACAAAACAGCATTAAACACATTAAAATACTCCCTCCATAAGCACTAAATGCTTGTGCAGAGGGTATACGAGTATATTGATAGTAAAATTTTATTGGGAAAAGGAGATGGATATTATGAAAAGGAAATTGTTTAATAAAAGAAGGGATATGTTATATATTTGTGTACTGACAACACCAAAATTATTAAGGTACCTATATAATTGTTGTCATTCAGATGAAAGAACTCTTTCTTGTTAAACTGTAGACAGAATAAACTGTGTAAAAATAACATCAAGTTTTTTTATCGAAATACACCACACAACATAATACATTTTTTTTATATAATGAAATGCAATCCAATTAAATACGATCAATACACTGAGGGTAAGTCAATCACAAAGGCGCTATCTCTTCCAATCTAATTAAAATATAAAAATTAAATAAAAAAAAAATTTACATTGGAATAAAAATTATGGTAACTCCATCGATCTAAGTGCACTGTAAAAGGAAGATATTCGTTGTACGATACTGGAAAACTGGCAGAAGTTTGTGGGAGACCTACTATACTATACAATCACGGTATATCCCACAAGTGTGGTACCCAGCAGACCAGCTGCACTTAATAAACACGCAAACGGTTCTCTCCATGCTAACAGAAAAATTACGATGTTCTGGATGGGTGGCAAACCTCATCGTTGAATTTAAAATGTAAAATGTTCTTTTTTTTCCAAAAATTATCTTTTACAGGACACTTAAACGGAAAAGAGTGGGAGACAAATTCTATGATGAGTTCTCCACGAAACAAAACTATGATCCATGGACTCCATAGGTTTACATCAGTTTGACAATTTTTTTTTTTTTTAAAGATATATCTGGGTTTTGTAATAAACCCAAATACAACCTTATACACCTTTCACACTAAGCTAAAAGCTTAAGCCGTGAAAGGGGAGTTTGTCAGCACCTGGGATCGAACCTCGGACCCCTTGTTCTGGAGGCCGAGACTCTACCTCCAGGCTACCGACGAACTCTATTATATTATATATTATATTATAATTATATTATATTATAGATTATATAATAGAACTATATTATAATATGTCGTAACTTCGATCACCACAGACAAAATCCTCGTAAAACTCATAAATTAGATTTTCACGTCCTCTAAGAGTGTTTGAAGTATTTTGTGAAAAGATAGATAAGTTTTCGCAAAAAATCGCACTCACTTCATTTTAGATTTTTGGATTCTAATATAACCAATCTTCCTTCATGACATAAGTTTAATTGCGTGAGAGCTTTTTGGGTATAGATTCAAGTTAAGGTAAAACTCAGGTTCGACTTAAAAAAAATATCATAGAATGGGTTAAATAAAATACCAATGATTGAATCAATGTTTCTGTAATGAAATTGTGAATGTATTAGTGTGGTTACTGGTGGTTACTCAGTTCAAGGATATGAGGCTCGTCATCTGTTACGATCATAATAATAATAATAAGAATACATACATGTACAAATACTATTTATGTACGTAATATGTAAAAACATTGCCAAAATGAAAAGCTTGACACCATGAATCAGACATGAATTTATATTTCACGAAATTTGAGGGTCCGTTTTTATTTTAGGAATTTCTGGCAAAAAATGGTATAAGTACCAACTCTTTCTATGTAAGTTTTGTGCAGGTGTCATTTACCATCTCCGATCCATTTCATTTCACATTCTTATTATGTGCCTTCAGCATTTGAATAACACCAATTTTCTCTCCATTTCTTCAATGGTGACCTTCCCACGTTTTGGATATGATTCCTTGGTCTCCGTTTCAGGAGACATTTCACAATGCTAGGCCAAATTACCTTTGAAGCTAGAGCCCCAATTGGTGAGATATAAGACTAAAATAATGTGCTCCGACAGGTAGTAGTTTTGAGATGGCGATGAGAAGCCCAGATGAAAACGAATGTAGTTTAATTGCTTAGAATAATATTAATTTTATGTTTACCTAACTGTATTTGGGCGCAACGCACAGATTTATTAATTTATCTTCGAAGGGAGTCAAACAGTCAACACAACAAATATTAAAAAAATCAATACTAAATTCAATATAGCCAAAACTATCTTGTCATCTCGATTGGAGAACAATATTTTACAAAACCTAACATTATGCAAAATCTAATCGGAAGGTATGAAGAGGACAAGCCAGCTAGAGCCAATTCGTAAGCATTAGGACGCCTTCCTCACTTCTTCTGATAAACTATATTTTGCACAATGTTACATTGCGTAAACATGATTCGTCCAATCGTGATAGCTGATTGGTATCTGTATCAATTTATTAGGTATACATACAAGAGAAATACTATGATTCTCATTTTTTCCTACCACTAGTACAAGTTACTTGGGTAGGTATTACAGAGTACAGACCATTGTTAACCGACTTGACATTAAACTATGGTTTATGTTATGTGTTATGTAAAAGCCAGTTCATCGACCTGTTATATTGCCGTTGCTGATATACAACGCATTTTGTCTTCCTACTATGGTTTGCAATGTACATAATATACTTAAAATAGTTATGTTATGTTCTATGATCAAAAGTAGGCAGTTATGATGTAGAATAACTCTACTAGAGTTCTCGGTATAGAATACATCTTCCACTCTTCTTATAGACAATTTTTAAAGTGTCGTTTACTCATAAGATGACCTTAAGGGCGCTGTTTTATTTATTTATGTATTCATTCTTTAATGCACATTGATGACAAACAATTCCATAGAAGATTTATTGTAAAATTATGTATATAATATCAATATACAGACATCTCTATTGAAGAACCATGTTTACACAATTTAACATCGTGTCAAAGCTAATCGGAAGAAGTGAGAAAGGCGTCCCGATGTTTACGAATTGACTCTATCGAGACGCCTTTCTCACATCTTCCGGTTATATTTTGCGCAATGTCACATTGTGTAAATATATAATGTGAAGTTTAGCATTTCAAATACTAACACAATTACCAATCTATTAATGCTTTATACTTTATTTTTATTGAATTACATTTTTTAGTTGGTATTGACATGGAATAAATAAATACCTAATAATAGAGATTGGATATTTTAAATTGGAAAGCGTTAACTCTGTCGTCTGGTCAACAAAATCAGTCTTATTTGTTCATGACTTAGCTTTTGTGTTGAAATTCTTACATAGTTTTTATATTTTAATGTAAAAACTGCTTAGTAACAAATTTAATATTATCTGTTGTACTACTTCGGTATCTCTCACAACTAGTGTTGTGGAATTCTCAAGAAATAATTATTCGAGAAATTTACCGAGAAATTTCTCGAAGTAGAGAATTTTCCGAGATTTTTTTATTTAACAGTATAATAATAATTAACACTTTATTCAATCAATCAATAAAAATGTACAAATGTTGAAACAATTTATCACCAATATAGCTACGAGGACCTTGCCTATTTTCTAGACATTTACATGTAAAATCCAGACAGAAGAAACCGATGGACAATCACAGACCAATCGGATACTGCAGAAGTCTGGGGACTTCTACTTCAAGCAAATTTAGACCTAGGAGATTGAAGAACCCTCCAACCACCCGGATAATGCAGTAGTCTGGGGGCTTCCACGATTAGAAAAAATAGCATTTTCCATTTTGTCTTTGTCGGGAATATTATTCGGGACCTCGTGACTCACGGACAAGTGCAATAATACTTCCGCGTCACAGAATACATCTCCCACTCTTTTCTATAATATTAATATTATGCTGTATGTTGTACTCAGTGTTCGCTTACTTCCTCTTTGTAAAAAGTAAGTGTATAATATGTAAGTAACAGTACATAATGATACTATGAGTTTTCACACACACACACACACACTATCGCATCAGTAAAGTAATATAACGGTGTAGGTTATATTATTGTTGTATTAAGCCCACTTTCACTTTCATTTAGACATTATGACTATGCAATAAATAAATAAATAAATAAATAAATAAATATATCTACAACAGCTATTAGGTACGTATATTCCAATGCTGCTGTGTGTTATGTTATGATTTACTAGTCAGTGCTGGTTACCCGGTAATGCTACGAGATAATAACTTAAAGTTTAAAATATCGATCGACGGTTTTTGGTGGAAGTTCATATGAATTGAAACACGATATCTAGTTATTCCACTATTGACTTTATTATTTTTTGCTAGCCGGCTTTCAAAAACTCTGACTTTACTTTTGCCTGACGACGAGAGCGGAAGCTTTTGAAAGTCGGCTCGCAAAAATTAATAAAGTCAATAGTGGAATAACTATATTATATTGTGTTTCATTTTAAAAATAATAACTTCAAGGTTAATCATGTGAAATTTGTGAAAAATAAATAAATGTTCATATTAATTTATTTGTTCATTCTTTACCGTACACTGATCACAATATATAATTTTTTTTAGAAAAGTGCATTCAAATTAGATATAATCAATATACTTACCTAATTTTTCAGTTCTCAAAAAGTGAACATAGCTGTCCAGATCCATAACAAGTTGGAATCTCTTATATTCTCTTAGAATCACTTATATATTTATGATTTTTTTTCACACAGATCGAGCTAGTCCTAAATTAAGATATGAATCTTGTATTTTGGGTACTAACGCGACGATACACAAATTGTTTTGACGTTGTGAATAATTGTATTGGTTTAATTTTGTATTGTCCTGGTAGATTTTGTTGAACGTACATGAGAACTGAAAGTTTGCTATTTGTAACGAATTCTTATATGTGTATTAATATTTTTAGCTGATTCTTATATGTGTGTTAATGTTATAATTGAAATCCGACCCTCCGCACAAGCATTTAGTTGCTTATGGAGGGAGCATTTTTACTGTGTGTTATATTGTTTTATTAATGTAATATCTATGTATACTGTGTATTTATGAATTAAATAAATATATTTAAAAAAAAAAATATGTATTATATACAATGTATATATTAGTATATCTAATATATAAAAGGAAGACGTGTGTGTTACAACACTTATAACTCAAGAATGGCTGTACCGATTTGAATGATCTTTGATTTGTTGGATTCTTCTCCGCCCGGAATAAACTATAGGCTATTAAAACATCTTACAAATTCACGGGAAGAAAAAATATGAAGAAAATTATTTACGCCATACATTTTTAATTTCAAAAATAAAAACAATATGGAGAGTCCATACGCTATTAGCGCCCCCACGTCGCCTGTTGCATTGTGCTAAAATAATCCGTAGGTTCTGCTATATTAAGAACCAAATTACTATAACTAATATGAACGAAATGTGTACTAATATTTGTTTACTATAATTCGGTAGTTACATGGCAATAGGTTGTATCTCACTAAAACATAATTTTATAGGAGAGCAAAAACAAAGTTTGCAAAAGAGATATTTCAGCCAAATTTCGAGCATCATATATCAAAATGAAGGTAATTATTATTTCTACAAGAGAGATGTAACATTCTCTTAATAATTTCTTCTACAAGATGTATGTAACATTCACTAAATAATTTCTTGCAGTTTAAAAATATTTGAGTTTTTTTGCCATGTTGATGAAAACAATCTTTCTACATGTCAATAAGTTACGTCTTTTCTCTCTTTATTCTGACTATAAAGAGACATATCCTTTTGCCACATCAAATATTACACTATTTTGAGCATTTTATGGAACAAACTTGAAAACGCAAAAAAATGCGAGATACAACCTATTGCCATGTAACTACCAAATTATTCGACTAATATTAATTTATCTACCGATAGATCTTCTGTCACATAAATGTGGACGTGCACAGATTATAATATGAAATTGTATTTTATTTTTGCAGATGGAAAATTATTATTGAACCAAAAATTGTGCTATTAAAGATGAAAATAAGAATGTGTTCATGTAGGTAGTTCTGATGCAAGATTGTGTAGTGAAATTTGCAGACAGAGAAGAAAAATTACGAAGAAAATTATTTACGCCATACATTTTTAATTTCAATAAAAAATGCAATATGGAGAATTATACAAAATCAACAATGAAGTTTTTTTTATAGATTGGCCTATTTAAATGATAATTTTTCTATACATTCTCAAATTAGAATCGTTATCCATACAATTTAACATCTGTACTTCTGATATTTCAATTTTTAAAAAATCATGAAAAGAATTTTTATAAATTTTAAATGAATAGGTAAAATCTACCTGAAAAAAAATTAGTACCTACATAATTATATTACGTACTGCAGATAATTTATAAACAAATCTGAGTTAAGTATAATTGTTCAACATAAATTGTTTATGCCGGCCGGTGTGGCGCGGAGCTCTTTCCTTTGAGTCACGAGGTCCCGGGTTCGATTCCCGGACGGGGCAAAGTGAAGAATGACCTTTTTCAAATTGTCCTGGGTCTGGGTGTTACATATATATATGTATATAGTGCATTGCATATGTGTGTATCGTCGCGTTAGTACCCATAATCAAGATTCATCTAATTTGGGACTAGCTCGATGTGTGTGAATTGTCTATGTAAAAAAAATGAATGAAACTTTCGCAGTTTAGCGGCCCCACCCGTTGTCGAGTACTTATTTTCCATAGAAAAGGTAATATTTTTGAAACTTGAGGAAATTGTTGCCATATGTAGAATTATTTTAATTTGCCGGCAAAAAAAATCCACTTCGAAAATTAATTTCCTAACATTCCGTACATATTACTCGACAACGGGTGGGGCCGCTCAAGTTTCATAGTTGCGAATTTTTTTTCCTATAAAAGGATTTTCCAAAAATTTGGTGACCAAAAAATAATTCACCATATGGCAACAATTTCCTCAAGTTTCGAAAATATTACTTTTACATGGAAAAAAGTACTCGACAACGGGTAGGGCCGCTAAACTGCGAAAGTTCCAAATGAATTATATTTTTTTACACTATACCTTCGATGACACACTTTGACAATTACGGGAGTTTGTAAAGAGATTAATAATATTAATCATTCATAAAGTCAGTGGGAGAGGGCAGAAGATAGGGCAGGTGTCGAACATGTGTTCAAAGGCTTGGTTTGGAGTGGCCAGAGGTCCTGGAAGCAGCGGTGGACAGTTATCTCTGGAGGAGATACTTAGGGGCAATGGGCCCCCGACCGAACTAGGACAAGGGGAAGAAGATGTATGTATGAAATCGTTCATTGATTCTTAGGCGGTACGAAGTTCGCCGGGCCAGCTAGTATTATATAAAATGCACTAAACACATATACATTATGTAACACCCAGACCCAGGAAAATTCGAAAAAGATCATTCTTCACTTTGCCCTGACCAGGAATCGAAGCCGGGATCTCGTGATCCCACTTTATTAATTTTACGAGCCGGATCGCAAAATTAATTAATTCAATAGTGGAATAACTTTATACCTATCGTGTTTCATTTGAAAAATTATTAATAAACATCTAGTCAAACAATAATGTATAAAAAACATATTATTTGTTTTCAAAATGCCAAGAAAATGTTACCTGTTTATCAACAAAAGATGACTTTTAGTAAAGAGACCTTTTTCTCCAATTAATCTTGTATCAAAATCTACAAAGGACACAACCTTACCCGAACATACATTATTCACATTCTAACACAGAAATATTTTTATAACATTAGATACGCACTATTACCGTTAAATAACTTGGAAATGCGACTAGTTCTAGTGTAGAAAGATAGATAGGTATAAATTATTATGTTTGTATGTGTGCATGTCTGTGATACACTGGCATACTAGCATCATGTTGTTGTTTCTGCATTTAATTGCATCGTGTGTTTACGTACGGTGCTTCCGGGGTAATAGAAGTAATAGTAAATAATAATACATACACAGATAATATATTTAATAGATAGGTGTATAGAAAATTCTAATGAATTCATTCATTCGTACCATAACGACATTTTCTACAAGTGGGGCTACCAGTTGATGTTACAAATATGCACGTTGTCCTTTCCGTGTCAATTAAAGTTAAAGTATTCACGATAGACGGCATGATTCATCTCAGAACTGAAAATGTCAAATGTCAACGTTATGTTTTAAGAATATACCTGCCTCTCACTGGACACCCATTATCATTACATACCGCCATCTTCAGCTTGACATGGCCTACCTGGAAAAAAACAACCAGCTTTAGAAGATCGCCATGAAAACCTTCAATCCACATCAAATATGCAAGTCGTTCACTCCGTGCGAGTAAAAAGACTATCAATTCTTTATTCTTTATTCTTTTCCATCATCCGTAGGCCACTATTTGGGCACTTGGAATCGTCAGTTTTTACAATGTTTTTTCTTTTTAACAAATTGAAAAAATCACTTTCAGTAACATCATACACATAGGAAACGACAAAAAAAAATACAAAAAAGAATTATGTAGTATATCAAAGTTATTTCAAGTGTAAAGGGCTCAAAAATAACTTCACGTCAGTATATTCAAATCAATATAAACAAATAAGTCAAATTGAATATAAATCGGTCAGTGCTAAATAGGGTGAACAGTCCCATTTAGCATTTCGTCAATGTTGTAAAAAGCTTTTCCAACAAGATACTTCTTCACCTCTCTCTGATACATTTTGTAATTGAGTGCCTTTATATTGTTGGGCAATTTATTATATAGACGTACACTGAGACATACGAGTATAAAACTTTTTGACATTTTAGCTAATCTATGTTCAAGGGGTCGCACATCGATCAATGATCTGGTTAGCAGTTGCGTAGACTAAGGTACGAGTATATATCGAGTCGAAGACAATGAATAGGTCGTCCACGTTTTCTTTTAAGTTTTTCAGTCAGCCAGCTGATGTCCTTAAAACATCTTATATAAGACATATTGTATTTTATTACTGCTTATTTTGTAGAAAGGTTAAGAACCACTGGCTTAGACTAATATAAAGGATTGAGACTAGAAAGGCTTAATTCAGCAATGATGAGGTGTTCTGCCACCTATTCTGTAACTCACATTTTCTTGTATGACTCAGAGAGAAGAACTTGCACGTTTATTATAGGCAGGACTCTGCTCACTGGTAGCTCTACATGTAAAACATATCATGATATTGTATTACAGATAAAAAGTTGCGGATAGAGTTAGGAATGAGGCAATGAGGGTATTAGAAGAATGAGCGAATGCAAGAGGAGTGTTTATTTATTTATTTATTTATTTATTTATTTATTTATTTATTTATCACTTGTATACGGCGTGAGCCTTTTACATGTTAAACATATAACAAAGCAGAAAAAAACAATTTGACAGACAACAATAAAAACTGATAAAAAATGAATTGGTACAAATTTATAAAAATAAACATTAAGATATAACAAAAATGGTAGTAATTTGAACAAAAACAGCAATAGTAATAGAATAAAACAATTAAATTAAACCATACAGAGACTGGACAAAATTTGATGAATGCAAACATTAAAAGACAGAATGTAATATACAAATCAAAACAAGTATCCAATTAAAAATAGTTCAAGATGATAATTGTCAAATTCGTTAGATTAGATGTCAAAAAAATAGAATCATTAAAAAACAACATAAATATTAAACATATAAATAGATTAAGAAATAATGTATAAAATTCGAAATAATAATAATAATTAATTGATAATAATATTAATAAGCAATGGACAGATGATTAAGTAAAAATCAAAATCGTGAAATGATATTCAATTGATTAATTGTCAAGTAAGTCAAAAAAAAAAGAACAGAAAAACAGCAATACAAGTACAAATTGATGCAGTCATTGGAAACATACCTAGTATTAGGTGAAGCGATAGAATGAATGTGTTGTGGATAGAATGCGTGTAAATAAGTTACGATGTACAGGACATGTGGAACGAATGTATAGGAGAAGGATGACAATGAGGATAATTATTTTTGTCTGAAGAAGGGGTGTGAGGAAGCGCAGGCGTCCGCCAACCACATGGTTTGATCTCATGGATCAAATTCTCAAAGACGGCCGTGTGTTGAGTAAGAGGAATAGACGTGAGTGCATGAATGAAGAAGAAACAAAAGAAGTATGCAAGGACAGGCCCAGTAGTCAAAACACATTTCAGCGTTACTTTTTCGTGTTGTTATCGTTCGAATATATACGACGTTGCCTCAAAGTGACAATTTTCGTAACTATTGTGTCTTTTAGATATGAAAATTTACACTTCTCGTTATGTTCGAACGATAGCGACACGAAAACTTAACGCGAAAATGTGTTTTGACTTCGGGCCCAAAGATCTACATGGCGTTCTATTCTCTCTGCCTACCCCACTTGGCGTACGGGTGAGGGTATAGACAGATAGATAGATAAATGGTTTGAAACAATTCTATGCGCTATTATGAAGGTTCGCAATGGCATTGTTATAGAACAAAGTTTGTTACGTTCAGAATGAGAGGAGGAGGATGTTATAGTAGTGTTAGTGATTGTTGTCTAGTGTTAACAGTGTTAGTAGTGTTAGTGTAGTATTATAATAATATAATGAAAGAGAAAGTGCCGATGGCAGTACATTGCCTTCTATACCTACTAAACTATATATAGTAACCATACTATAATATTATTAGGTATTATATGTACAGTTAGTTTTACAGGAAAACTGTGATAAAAGTACATATTGCCACTTGTTTGCGGAAGTACACATGCCTAAAAACTAACGTAATTCATATTAAATTTATTATTGATGAAGATTAGAGTGGAAAATTTTGTTAATTGACTCCCAAATATACAACAATTCGAAAATTTTTCTTTTATTAGTAATACATACAATCAAAGCCACTCTATCAATTCCACAAACGAATAACTATAAAAAATACAATGTTCCCTTTAGGTATATATTAAATATGCTGTTATGAAAAAAAAATAATGTGCAATTTTTTCAATTCCACAAATAAACAAAAACAACGTAATGACTCTAACGGTGCGATTATTATAAATATAGTATATTTCTATAGTATATTTGTATTATAATATATAGTTTAAAAAGTAACTGCGAAATCTTCAATAAATAATAAACAAAAATTAGATTTCCTGGTGAATTTCCTTATCAAAATTCAAAAATCTACCACAGTATAATAAATTCTTGTAATGTTGCGAGAAAATTTTTAAACACATATTTCAGGCACAATGCTGGTATTTTTAACCCGCGTTTAGAGCCTAATCCATTAATTCCTGTATATCTGGATAGGTGACTTTTTCCCGGCATAAGACTGTTAAGTTTTTATGTGATTATGAGTGATCATATGGAGACCTATCTGATTACATAATGCTGAAAAGTGTGGATGGCATTATTGCCGTTGCGTTTATTTAAATAAAAATTCTGACAGTTACATTGTCACAAATTGCAGACTTAACTAGATTAGTCGATATTTTTTTTTTTTTTTTATTTCCAAAAATATCACATACAAAAATAACATAAAAACATCTTTATATTGCCCTACTAGACCAAAATCTGTTCTGGGGCAATACTAAGAAAAATAACTAAGAAAAATAACACAATTAAATAACTAGCCAAAAATAACACAATTAACAATATAACCATACTCTCCGATGAAATACCCGTATAAGCGCCCCTGCTACCCGTCCATGAGATGCAACATCTCTACTATTCGCATATTATCTATGATATTATCATGTTGATGTAATTCTAAGTTTGCCTGTGTGTCTAAACCAGGAACAAGGTAGTGTTTTTAGTATTGTATAAGAATCAGGTATTATAGCTAGCTAGGTACTTACTGTAGCTAGCTATATATATTTACTTATAATGTGCTAAGCTCTAAGCTAGACTATACAGTACCTACTATAATAAGAGGAACAAGAACCAACTGCGAAGTGATGTTGTCTCATTAAGTGATCATGGGGTCAATAAGGGAAATATGCGCCCATTATAATAATATATTATTCACTCTGTCGATGTTTAAGTAGTAGAATTCCATAATAAAATTAAAAAACAAAATATTTTTACTACTACTGTATGTTTTAGAGAGACGTCTTTCGTCTTATAAGAGATTGACAATGTCCTTATAAGACGAAAGACGTCTCTCTCGACAATATAAAGTATAGTAGAAGAAAACATTAATTTTTAATCCCCAATGTAATATGTATCTGTACAATCACGGTCTCAACCACAAGTGGAGTAACCAGCGGATTAATTACACTATATAATGAACATACGGGTCGTCGTTATTATGCCATAAAAAATAAAGCATCCAGGAGACATGATTAGTTTTGTTATTCCTGAATTGAAAACGTCAAATTTATAGGAGATATTTTTACTAATATGTGTGTTCTATGATGATAATGACGGATGCACCGTTTAAAGAAGTATAATATGGCAACGGCGCGGGGACCTCTGTTGAAAGAGTTATGTCTTCAGTTCGCTCCTAAATGTTGTTGTTATAGATTGATTTTTCTGAAGATCCACTAGGCGAGTTCCTCCTTCAGCCCGAGAATCGCCAGTGCTAGCATGGTGTAGAAACACACCTTCCTGACACAGCAACTATAATCGTTTATTCGCTCACGTCAGCATAAATGTTATTCTATTCGCCTACAAGCAGGACGAACATTCTCGCAGAATCACCAATAGCAAAGGCAATTCGACTGTTTAGTAATATTTCCCCGAATATAGACATATTCCACATAACGTACGCTGAATTTGTAAGGAAAATGGAAACAATTGTAAATGTTTGTTTTCTCTTGGATCGTATTGGCCGAAAGGTGTAATGGTCTTTGTAGAAAAAATATGGTGTCATTTTAATAATAATAAAAAAAAAACAAATTCTATAAAAGTGTAATTTCAGATGTAAAATACCAATGCAATGTAAAAAGGAACAATAAAAACAAACCATAAGTTAAAAAATAAATTGAAACAAATAATGTAAATGGTGTATGATTGAAAATGTTTTTTTTTTTATGTAGGTAGATAATTAAAAACAAATGTAAAGAATAAAATAAAAATGTCAAAAATACCGGGTTAGTTGGAAGACATCGCATTCTAGCGATAAACTCGCCCTCTCTATATTGAATTGTATAACTGATATTTTTATTGATTTGAAATAATCTACCCGCAATGTACAGTGAAGAAAAAAATAATTAAATTATAATAACTTTAGTAAGAATATTCATTTCCAGGCTGAGTGGCCGTGGTCTGTAGGGTAGTCTGTGACCCAACGTTTCACCCACAACTGTGGCGGGCATCTTCAGGGGGTAGGTGTACGCGAGTACACAGACTACCCTACAGACCACGGCCACTCAGCCCGGAAATGAATATTCTTACTAGTGACGCCGGCCGTGAAAGCCTAAGATCATATAATAACTTTGTTCTAAAAATATCCACAAGTCTCAAATATCTTGTCAAGATATTACAACTAAAGTGGAGGTGACCAGTACTGTATCGAAACCAGTGTACGTGGAGCGTGCTTTTGAAATATCTGCACCTGTAGTCTGGAACAGGCTTCCACAAATGATCAGAGAAACGCAGGACATATCTCGTTTCAAGAACCAACTGAAGACTTTTCTATTCAAGAAATCACACGGAATAATCCAGACACAATCTTAGTTAGCAAAGTGCGCCCTTGAGGTGGCATTTTTCACAAAACGGCGCTCTATAAATCAACCAAATAATAATAAATGTTGTGTAATATCAACACTGTTGTGCAGAGCACACTTCCAACAGTTCCTAACTCAGATACCTTTCTATTCGCTACAAGAAAACTAGTCTCAGTGTTAATAATTGTATCATGTTGTTAATGATTTCCATCTTTACCATCACGCAAACTGTCTTAGTTATGTAATGCAGTAACAGCAACAACAATACCAGCTATAACAGCCATCATGGTTGGTTACGATTCTCAGCAACAGTGAGATCTGCACACTATTACCTAGATACCTACTGTGATAATATTCTACCAATACATGTAGGTATCTGAATGGAATATCGGTTATAGAAATTTTATAATATTAAATTATAGTGGAGGGTTTCTTACATAACCTACCGTTGATGTTACTCAGGCGTAAGCTTAATGAAAAGATTCTTCTTCTTCTTCCTCGTGTGATAGATCATCGATCTGTTGTTTCGGAAGTGATTCCCTCTTGTGATCCTGAGGACCAGCTATCTTTCCATCTTTTTGGTGGTCTTCCTCGTGAACGTGAGCCAGACGGTGTCTTCTTTGCAGCAATGTGGACGATCCTGTTTTCAGCCATCCTGTCTACATGGTCTCTCCAGAATCATCTCCTCTTCCTACTCCATATCACTATGTCCTCCGTGTCGCATATCCTTCTAATCTCAGTATTTCTAATCTCTGGGAGTTTTTCCCGCAGGTTTTCATCTCAGATGTTCTGAGTAGGCTTTTGGTTCTTGCTGCATCTGCTCTTGTTTCGACGGCGTAAGTCATTATTGGCCTGATACATGTTTTGTATATTCGGACTTTACTCTCTACAAGCATGTGTTTGTTCCTCCATTTATGACGCTTTTCAAACATCCAGCTGCGACTGAAGCGTATGGACGGTGGGTCCTTCAATGCGACTGAAGCTTTATTGGTTTGCTGCCTCACTTCATTGTACAAATCTCTATTGCAAGATATTTCTACGCCGAGGTACTTAAATGTTGTCACTATTGTTCGATAGGTTTATCATCGATGGTTAATTTACATCTGAGAGGGTGTTTCGAACCCTCGTTCTGAGCCTAATCTTTTGATATCCTGTATATCTGGATAGGTGAATTTTTCCCGGCATTAGACTGTTAAGTTTTTGTGTGACCATGACTGATCATATGGAGACTTATCTGGTTGTATAATGCTGAGAAGTGTGGATGGCAATTCTGCCGCCGCGTAAAAAAAAAAAGAAGTCGAAAAAATAATGAACCTAACTATTTTTCTACAGTTCCTTAAAAATAAATATTTAGAATTGTTTAACAGACTATTGAACGGTACAAAGACAACGTATGAATATCTTTATTAGTGCGATTATTATATATGTAGTATATTTCACTTTATTTTGTGTTTTTAAAGCATATATAGGTGCTGCTACCGTGCACCTCAGTTCTGTCAACATCATGCAGAAAGCGGTCCTCCGAGTTATGAGTGGTTCTGGATATATGAGTCCATCCGAGCTATTGTTCAGACGCTTTAAAGTGTTAGATGTGAGACAGTTGTTTATTAGGTCAATTTTGTTGAAGACATTTGATAATGATGAAGAAACTCCACAGACTATGCGTGTACTAAGGTCATCATATATAAACAGACGACAGATCCCAAACAGGGGGACGGCGCTGGGACGGAGATCCTCTGAATATCTGGGTCCTAGAATGTTTAATAAATTACCCAGTGATCTGAGAGATTGTGTGAGTATGAGAGAGTTCAGGGTGTCTCTGACTGAGTGGTTGATGATGATTGGAAGAGAGAAGTCACAGACTGAACTATTTCACACATTGGTATAGATAGAGTGAAGGATGAATGATATTAGAAATTATGTTGTTAATTATTATGTAATGTCCTTAAATCGCCTCAACACAGGCATACGCCTAGTGAGGCTATCAAATATGTTAATTATGTTATGTTATGTTAAATATGTATGTTAAATGAAAATAAATAAATAAATTAAATATAAATAAAAAAATATATATTTAGAATATTACCCAACAGACACACCATATTTTTTTTTTATATTATGTATACCAAAATTACAAAAAAGACGATTTATCGAATATAAAACATTTCTATTTGTTGAGTTTATAGAATTGGACAGTTGAGTTATTATGCATGTACGATACATTTCTGTATAATTGTTTCGTAACGATATTATGATACGGTGCGGGTTCGATACCCGCTGGAGATCACGCCCATGGCAAAGAAAAAACATTCACATACACAACGGTACGGCGGTTGCATCATCAATTATTATACCTCTGTATGTTTTATCATACTATGTATGTAATATTATAATTATGTATGAATTGCAATGTTATAATATTATAGAGTGAATGTACATTTAATGAATGTTAGGTAAGATGATCTCAGTAATAATATAAAATGAAAAATATATTATAAAACTAGTAGGTATATTTATTATAAAATTCGGCATCTACCTAGCTATCAGTGTTGCCAACTCGAAAAAGAAAGACGTATAGCTTAGAAAAGAGTAGAAACGCACGTAGGTAGATGCAGGAAAATAGTTCGTAGATTTTCTCAATTTAATAAATTCGCGTGATTTCTAAATTGTGCGATTTTTTGTTATTGTCTCAATTTTCATATTTGGGGAATACAATAATTTTACTCCCCCTCCCCTCCCTTCGCCAGTTTTACGATTTGGTATATTTATAGGAATTTCAAATGTTTCAGGACATATCGAATTTTTAGGAATATTCTTGAAAAGTGGCATTGAGGGAGACCCACCTGGGGACGAAGTCTGGGGACTTCCATTTATCTGATAAGTGGTATATCAAAAATTAGTAAATTAAAAAAAATGTCACAAGTTCGTAAATTTATCGTCCACACACGTTGATTTCTCTTATTCAACACGCAGTTATTCATAAAATATTGATCCACGTGATCAAGCCACGTTGTTATCGAACGTCCACGGTTTCTCACACCCCCTATTTCAGACAGATACTGATTTTTGAATGTCTTATTTTTAATTTGTACGGAGAGGGTGCTTCATGTTTGTACAGTAGGTAGAAATAGAAGTTGTTTCTGCCCTGTATTTTCGGGTGGATTGTCGAAGGGTTAGTGTATATAAATAGATTAGTAAAAAATGTGAATTAAATCCTTTTATTTTATTATCAAAACGAACGTTGTGGGTACCCGCAAAATGTATGTTAAAAAATATTTTCTCAATTTATAATAATTATATATTCGTCAATTATGACGGTTCTAAAAAGAAGAAATTCGCACAATATTTCCTTCTCTGTTCCACGTAACAAAATTCACTATCACTTTTATATACCCATCTCCCTCACTTAAATGCAATACATATAATTACGTAACTAAAAAAATGCATTACCAAACCATTCAACAAATCAAAAATTTATAAGAATAAGAATCGCATAAAATATTCATCAAATTATAGTCTAATATGTATTGGTTGTATTTATTAAATGCAAGCGATTTTGTTTCTTATCATCTTCATGTTGAGTACGTGAAAGTATGCAGTGTTGGGTTCATGGTTGATCGTTTTATCTTTAATGTTATGACCATGAGTAGGTTAATCTTAAGGTATGTTTACATGGGAAGAAAAAATATTTATCTGTCTATACCATCACGTCATTTATGTAACAAATGCGTTGATTTGTGGACTAATTGTATATAAAAAAAATACAAGTCGTCTTCGCCGTGCCAATTAATTTATGTTTAGTTATGTCACCCACCAAAAAATCTTTTGTGGTGGGTGACATAACTATTAATTTTAAAATTTACGATGATGATTTTGGATGATTTTATTTTATTTTTGACGCCGTTTAACAGTCCCTAGAAAGTCTCAAGGGCGTCAGTGAAGAGTTCAGTTTTTAATTTGCTTCTGAAGCTAGTGACTGTCTGACTATCTCTCAGTAGCGACGGTAGGCGATTCCACATAACCGCTTCAATAACACCAAAGGCCCTCTCATAGAAGTTAGACTTACCGGCTCTATGCGAGTTCGACATTAATATTTTATTCATCGTTTGATAAATTTATGATATTAAAAAAATGCATTGACAGATAAACTGAGATGTAGAATAAGAACAGAGCATATAAAAACATTTATTTTGTTTTAAATTTCATTATGATTTCTACTAGATCAGTGGTTCTTAACCTGGGTTCGATCGAACCCCAGGGGTTCGGTGAGTCAGTCTTGGGGGTTCGGTGAAAATCATTTTAAAAGCAAGATAGTTTTGCGAGTTGGAAAAAGAAAAAAATACTCCGATAATTCATTAATTAATATGTTTCATATTTTGACTTAACCATTAAAATTTAATGTTTTGATCTTTGTTTTTTTATTTTTTTTCATTTTGTACACTTATATATAAATATATACCATGTTTTGAATTTGTAAAAATCTAATTATATTTTTCAAATTACGAGGGGTTCGGTGAATGCATATGCTGTAGCTGGTGGGGTTCGGTACCCCCAAAAAGGTTAAGAACCACTGTACTAGATACTTCATCACCGTCACGGTGAATACGTAAAATTGTTAATTTGTTTATTGTAAACAATGTACAGTGAAGAATAAAATAAATAAATAAAAATATTGGCTAAGATGATGAAAGAAATAAGATTTAGGAAATTAATATTTCTATGTTTACCTACCTCAGAGGTTCTCAAACTTTTTTCGTTGAAACTCTAGTGCCTACCTCAGGGGGTATCTTCTAAGGCGGCAGTGCCTTTTTCAGCACCCCACTAATTCTTTCTAGGTTTTCTACCACCCTCTTTGAGAACCACTGGTATACCTCATCGCTGACACAATTTATTCGTTTACTGCCATGAAATAAAACAAGAAGATGAACCTCATCGCTGAATTAGATGTTGAATTGTCATGATGTGTTACGAATACTTGACTTTTACAAAGTAATCACAAAAAGTACTAATATTTTTCGTAGCAATGCACTCGAAATATGAATTATGTATGTGGAACATTGACCTTATCACCTGAATAAAATAACACAAGTGTTTTTCTTGTTCTCTCACCAAATGAATGCTTTTTTCTTTATCATGTTTATATTGACACATTGATTAAAAATAAAAGACTGACACAGTTTATAAAATGCGATACATTTTATATTTTAATTTTAATTCCTACAATAAAAAAATAACAGTTAAGTGAGAGTGATTCACTTATAAGTGCAATTTCCTCAGCGCTGAGTTCTTCAGTAAATCATGTTGTACCTTGTCTCCATAAAATACTATTTATACCATCACGGCATCTGCCACGAATGGAGAAGCTAGTATCCGTGAAGCACCCGGCAAAGAATTGATCTCCCATTCTTTTCCGTAAGTTTTTGATTGTCCTGTAGAAGACAGATGTTTCAAAAAATTTAACCATTTTACATCTTAAATTCAATGATGAGGTTTTCCACCCATAGTGAATGTAATTTTTTTTCTTGGTACGGAGAGGACAGCTTATATGCTTATAACATGCGGCTGGTCTGCTGGCTACCCCACTTGTGACGTTTGCCATGATAATATAGTAGTTTCAATCATTCTATAGTACTGGTATATCAGTATCCGTTATCCTAAAGTAACATTTTTCACATTAGGAATATTTATTTTATTTATTTGTTCTTTACCGTACACTGATTACAAACGATTTTTCATAATAGTATCAATCAATGTGCAGTGTGCGAGTTTATTACAAAGGGGCAATTTTTTCCATCTTACCCAAACTCTCTCGCTCTGGTTTCAATCCTGGGATTGGTTTGCAGCAATTATCTCTTTAATTCTTCTCCTCCACTCCTCCCTATCTTGTGTGGTTCTTTTGAATTCTGAATATGATGAGCAGGTCCTCCAGGTACTCTCGGCGTGGGCGTCCCCTAGAGTTTGTCCCCTCGGTCATACCCTCCATTACGGCATGCAAGAGGCCTTCTTGTCGTATTATATGGCCGATCCACCTTGCACGCCTTTCTGACAAAATCTTGAGCAGGTGCTTTCCTCCTTCGATTCTTTGAAGAACTTCTTCGTTTGTGATGTGGTCTCTCCAGGAAATTCCTAATAGTCTTCTATAGGTCCACATCTCAAACGCCTCTAGTCTTCGTTTATCTCTTTCAGATAGGCACCATGTCTCGCAGCCGTACATCAGGATACTCCATACATAGGTCTTGATGAGGAGTATTCTCAGTCTCACCATGTCTCGCAGCCGTACATCAGGATACTCCATACATAGGTCTTGATGAGGAGTATTCTCAGTCTCAGGTCTATATTGTTTGATTATATTATTTTCGACTTTTTATTAAATGCAAGTCTAGCCTGATGTATACGGCTGTCGACCTCACTCTTAGACCGACTGTCCCATGTTATTTTGCTCCCGAGGTATACAAACTTCTTGGTGTTCTTTAGTGGTATTCCCGACACCACTACTCTCATCTGTTGTTGCGTCCGGCCTACAGTCAGCAACTTTGTTTTATCTTTATTTATCTTCATACTGTAGTTACTTTGAAGAATGCTTTCCATAGTTGTTAAGGCCTCTTGCAGTTCTTCTTCACTTTCAGCAATCATAGCAATATCGTCAGCAAACCTTATCATATCCACCCAAACTGTACATCCATAATTATCACATCAAATTTAATTAACCCAAAAAACGAGACATTTTAGTAAAAAGTAAACAAAGATAGTCAATTTAATCAAACAACATTATAAAAATTAAACAATAACAATAAAAAAACATAATATACCTATACATGTTTTTACATTTACACAAAAAAGAAACCAAAAATTTCAATTTTCACCTGTGTAAATACGCCATTACATTGTGATGATTTGTATGTGTTAGTTCTAGTAGAAGAGTTACTACTAACACATGCATATTTTATAATTAGATTGTATTTACACAATGTTTGTTTGTGTTGGTCAGTTCATTGAACTCTGTCTAGCGAAGCAATGTGCAGTAGTTTACCATTTTGTGTCAATGTGTTAGTAGTGAGGCGTTGAGGGAGTGCGACAGTGTTACATGTTTTTAATTTGTTCATAATTGAAGATATTTTATTTTTTATTTTGTTTAAATTTTGGTAGTTATAATTAATGTCACTTATTCTTATTTCAATAATAAATATAACCTAGAATAGTAACACAGTACTAATTTTCTTACGAAACATGTTCCAAAATTAATACTAGTAATAACAGTTTTACTCCATAATATTTATATGTTAAAGATCTCTTTTCTGCTTTTAAAATCTCCCCTACAATAAAAAAAAACAATTAAAGCCTTGCAACGCACAGGCGTTTAGGCGCATCTTTGTTTCTAACTTCGTTTTTACTGTTTACCATATGTATATGTTGCGCCTGTTGGTGAATGTTTGATTTCGATAAATATAAAAAGGGATGATAAAAATTAAATAGAAATTTTAATGTATTTGGTCGCAAAATTTGTGTGATTGAATTGCCAACTATTCCTTCAGCTGATCTGCTGACTACCCTACTTGTGAGATATGCCGTGATGGTGTAGTAGAAGTAGCAATTTACGTCGCTCGTTGAATTATTGTAAACAAATATAATATGATCATTTAAGAATACCTACTTACTTTTTACAGGACACCAGAAAACTTAGTGGAAGAGCATTTCTTTGCCGGGAATTCCTCAGTTATAAAATAAATTAACGTCACCAAATAAATTTCAATAAAACTTATAATTCGATTGTAAATATTACCTTATATCACTGTATTAGCGTGATGTGTACAAGTTACATTAGTATTAGTGTTACTATAGTTCCCGCTATCCAACTTCTGTATAATACACTCATATACATATATACATAGGTATACCTTATAATATTCACTGTACTCTGTATAAATATATGTATACACTAACACATAAACACATCGCGATATATTGTATAATCATATTAATACTATGGACATAGATTAATGATTTTCAATAGATTAGATATTAGATAAATTATTTCATAATGTTTATTGATTTATATATTTTAATGAGCTATGCCAGCTACCTTGAAAGATTAATTTTTCTTATTACACAGCGAAGATGACACTTGTTAAAGACGTCCTAATGGTATTTAATAAATAATCGAACTAATCCCGTGGAGCACCCGGTAAAGAATTGGTCTCCCACTCTTCTCCATAAGTTTTCGAGTGTCCTGTAAAAGGCAGGTGTTCGAAAAAAATAAGACATTTACATCTTAAATTCGGAGATGAGGTTTGCCACCCATCCTGAATGTCTTGATTTTATATTGGCACGGAGAAGACAGCTTGCATGTTTGTTACATGCAGCTGGTCTGCTGGCTACCCCACTTGTGGGATATGCCGTGATGGTATAGTAGTAGTAGTAGTAGTAGTGGTAGTAGTAGTAAACAATCGAATTCGTCGGTAGTCTGGAAGTAGTCTCGGCCTCGTGCACACGATCCCAGGTGCCGACAAACTCCTCTTTCACGACACAAGCTTTAAGGTTACTGCGAAAGGTGCATGAGGTTGTATTTGGGTTTATAACTTTTTCTAAAAATATAAGCTTATCTGTTTCCACTCTTTTCAGTAAATTTTCCAATGTCCTATGACTGTAGAAGGCAGGTATAATTATTCATAAAAAAATTAGTATTATTATTATACTATTACTGCATATCCCACAAGTGATGTAGTCAGCAGACCAGCTGCATGTAATAAGCATGCAAGCTGTCTTTTCTGTGCCAACAAAAAATAAACATTTAGAATCGGTGGCAAATATCATCACTGCTAAATTAAAGATTTTAAATTATTATCTATATATTTCTATTCCCTCACGCCTTATAAGTGGGAGGGGTAGGCAGAGAGAACCTAACGCCATATAGATCTATCCTTAATTTCTTTCGCTTCCTCCACATTCATCCAGTTTCTCATACATGCACGCCGATTTCTCTTACTCAACACGCGGCAGTCCTTTAGGATTTGATCCACGTAATCAAGCCACGTGGTTCTTGGCCGTCCGCGCTTCCTCACACCCCCTCTTTCAAATAAATACATCCTTTCGTCATTCTTTCATCTTGCATTCGCACAACATGTCCAAACCAGCGTAACTTGTTTACAAGCATTCTATCCACAACACTCCTCTCGCATCCGCTCATTCTCATGATATCCTCATTCTTGTTAAAATATTTAACAAATACCTTATTTTACAGTAGGTTAGTCGATATTTCACAAAAAAATAGTGTTATTTCGATTATATTACAAGTGTGAATTAAAAAAAATACAAAGGTCGTTTCTCCGAACCATGAAAAATATTCGCTAATCTATAAATTCATTATTCCATGATACACAAACTAACATAGAACCGCACTATACTGAATATAACATGCATTAGTGTGTGTGTAGATAAGTTGACCCATATTTACTACATGCAAAACTCTATATATCTACATACAATATTATACATGTATTAGTGTTACTAGCAATGTGTATATCTGTATATTATATTGTTTACTGATGTGTTCGTGTTTAGATATTAATGTGTATGCTTGCATATTTTGTATTGCCGCGTTGGATGACGAACAGTGCAAGTCAAAAATAAATAACTTACGCGACTATATCACTGAACTAATTTTGTTATTTATTACATTCCGCGAAGTACTAGGCAAAGAATTGGTCTCTCAATTTTTTCTGTAAGTTTTCAAGTGTTCTGTAAAGGGCAGGTGTTTTCGAAAAATTAAGGATATTTTCATCTTAAATTCGATTCCCGGCCAGGGCAAAGTGAAGAATGACCTTTTTCAAATGTCCTAGGTCTGGGTGTTACATGTATATGTGTGTATCGTCGCGTTAGTACCCATAATGCAAGATTCACCTTAGTTTGGGACTAGCTCGATCTGTGTGAATTGTCAAAAAAAAAAGAGAAAAAAAAAATCAGCATTGATGAGGTTTGCCATCCTTCCTGAATGTCGTAATTTTTTTGTTGGCACGGAGAGGACAGCTTGCATGTTTATTGCATGCAGTAGTTCTGCTGGCCACCCAGCGTGTGGGATATGCTGTGATCATCATCATCATCAGTTGCTCTACAGCCCGTTATGAGCCTAGGCATCCTCCAACATTCGCCTCCATCTCCCCATAATTATCTTGGCATGCACTTTTCCAATCCCTGATGCCAATGATGTCTACATACTGATATGCCGTGATGGTATAGTATATCATTTTATGGCTTTATCGGGTATAAAGGATGTGCAATATTTATGCATAAGTATGAGAGAGACCATAATATTAAATATCTTCAGGTTATGGAGTAAAACAGCAAAATAATAATATTAGTATTTTTTAACGCGGCGACAGAGTTGCCATCCACACTTCTCAGCATTATACAACCAGATAAGTCTCCATATGATCAGTCACGGTCACAAAAAACTTAACAGTCTAATGCCGGGGAAAATTCACCTATCCAGAATGCGGGTTCAAAATACCAGCATTGTGCCTGAAATATCTGTGTTCAAAAACTTTCTAACAATATTACTATACTATACTATACCCTCACGCCGTATCCCAAGTGGGGTAGGCAGAGAGAACAGAACGCCAAACAGATCTATCTTTACACACTTCCTTCGCTTCCTCCACATTCATACAGTTTCTCAATATTACAAGTATTTAATATCATATAGTTTACACGTGTTTTGAATTTTGAATTTCATGTCTGACATTGGATTTGTTTGTGTTGTGGTTTTAAATTAAAAAAATTATATTCTGTAATTTTATTTATAAATTTTAATATCTTTTATATAATTTCTATTACATTGTCTTTTATGTTTTTATATCATTGAGATTTGAGTGTGTTTGTGTTGTGTTTTCAATTTTATTGTTGTGGAAATTGTTTATATATATGTATCATGTAATAAGGGCTTTTTGCCGTAGAATGAATAAATAAATAAATAAATAAATATCATAGATTTTTGAATTTTTATGAATAAATTAACCGGTAAATCAAATTTTTGTAAATTGTTTATTAAAGATTTCGGAGTTACCCCTGTAGCTGACATGACAAAAGGTATTATAAATTATAAACGGACCTAGAAAGCCAAATTATTTATTAAAGATTTCGGAGTTACCCCTGTAGCTGAAATGACTAAAGGTATTATATAAACGGACGTAGAATGTCAAATATTTTTTATTTCTCCTGCTAGTTCTGTATATTTAGGTACTTTAATTTTGGAATATATTGTTTTCTAAGAATATTATTAGTATGTATTGCGTTATAAGTCTATACTACGTAGGTCAATAGCATTTCATTAGGACATTACAAAAAAAAATCAAGGTATTGTTTTTTTACAAAATCCTCTTTAGTAGATACTTAAAGAGACGTATATAGCACATTTATTATTTCAATACCTAAAACCATTCTTATCACACAAATAACATACTTGAACTGTGTGCAAGTAGCCAACGTTATCATGAAATTGTATTAAATATTATAATTATATATATTATGTTAGCAAAGTGTATACTTGTGATGTAACGAATGTGTGATTTTGGATATTCGCGAATGCGAATATTTGTTGCCGACATTCGCGAATGCGAATAGCGAATAATGACGACCGGTATGGCGCGGAGGCTAAACGCACTTAGCCTTCGAGTCACGAGGTCCCGGGTTCGATTCCCGGCCAGGGCAATATGAAGAATGACCTTTTTCAAATTGTCCTGGGTCTGGGTGTTACATATGTATATGTGTTCAGTGCATTGTATATATTATGTGTACCGTCGTGTTAGTACCCATAATACAAGATTCATATCTGAGTTTGGGACTAGCTCGATCTGTGTGAATTGTCTATACATGTTATGTTATGTAGTGTTATGACTTGCTTAAATTTTTATAATTGCTCAAACATTAAAATTTCTACCCCCCCGTCGCCAAATTTTCAAAATGGTATAGGAATTTAAAATATTTCAAAACTCCTCGGTTTTCCCTTTTTCTATGTACCGGGTAAGTATCCGGTACTTTTACCGAATATCCGATACTTTATTACCAAAATAATATTCGCAAAACATTCGCATATTTTTTTGCGAATTCGAATGCGAATACTTTGAAATCTGCGAATATTCGCGAATGCGAATACGAATACAAATATTCGTTACATCACTAGTGTGTACATATAATGTTTTTTGTTGTTGTCCTAATTATGGCAATATTTTTAAACTTCATTATCAAGTCAAGTCTAAAACAATGATAATAATAATAATAACATTACTAATCTACATTATGAGTGGAGTGGTGTATTATTATAAGTCTGCCATTATTTTATGTTGATTTTATTATTATTTATTATTCTTTACGCACATTAATTGATTCCGTCCTCTTTAGTTTCATTTCATTCAAGAAAATCTTCTTATTTTCACTCGCATACATAGACAAATTATAATATTCTTCATCTTTAAGGGGGGGTCTGGCTAACTATGTTGACCGTGCCTTCTGTGTGGCTTGTCCGTTGCTGTGGAATAAAATTCCCTATGATTTACGAACTCTGGAGAATGTGGAGGTGTTCAAGACGAGGTTAAAAACCCTATTGTTCAGGAGGTGTTATGATTCTTGAATGGGCCCCTGCGGTGGTTTTTCCACAAAACGGCGCATCATAAATAAGTTGTCTAGTTATTATTACTATTATCTAAGCAATTTTTTTCTAAAATATTGGATTCCCCAAACATTGATTTAAACGTTCAGAAGAATCTTACTAAAGCCTTTATTTGGAGTATTCTGCAATATGGTAGCTAGATGCGGAAATATGTCGAAAACAAAGAGGTGTTAATTAGGGTAGGCGAGAGTAGGCAACTCTTTAAAAAAATAAGCCAATGACCAGCAAACTGGATAAACCACAACATCAAGCACTCAGGGATGCTCATCACCATCGCGGAAGGTAAGACCGAAAGCAGAAATGGTAGAGACCGACCATGAGACACCTTTATGGATCAAGTGAAGAAGGACATACCTAAACTGTGTCACATAGGTAGAATTAAAGAGACTAGCTGAAAATAGGGAGGAATGTAGAAGAAAATCCAGTTGTTGCACAAAACTTGTTGCAGACCAATCCAATGGATTGTATAACTCTGGATTACTTCTCTATTTTAAGATTGACAATATGACTAATACAGGACACACGACAACGCATTAACGAGACCTACTTTTCACAGCATGGCATTATTATTATTATTATTCCCGGTCTAAATTATTTTATTCATTATTATTATTATAATACTTAAGTTAATTCCGTTTGTAGGTTAGGTTAGGTTCTTGAACTTGGATGTGTGGTGATTCAAATCCCCACATTTTTATATTTTTTTTGGATCATATCCAGATATTTGTGGTGTCTTACATGTTGCGACATAATGTGTCTAAATGTTGGGTGATGCGGAAGTCGACAGATGCCTATCTACCAACTTATATGAGGTTAACTAAATTTTCTTAATGCTGCTATGTTTTACACATTGTATCGAATGATTTTAAGAAAATTATTAATTTTTTAGTTGAGACAATTTCTCTCACTCTCTCTCTCTTCGGGGTTTCCCCAATTATGGAAGTCGTGATCTCCAGAGAGCCCCTTTTAGGCAACTACTTTGCTGTTCTCGGTCAAGTCCACAACATCGCACTTTGACGTAATAACAGTCTACGTCTTGGTCTGATCTATCCTCCGTAAATCGAGACAAACTATTCTCTTGAAAAAAGACATTGATGTTATAGTAAGCGTACCAATGACGCTCGGTTCCAATAATCTGTTTATCCATTACTATCGGTTAAAATTTGACTCATGTTATCTTTATTGTATAAACTCAAAATTCAAAAGAATAAATTGGTAATGCGACCAAACACATTGGTGTTATAAGGCTTGAAGGACATTGATTTTTTAACATTGATCTCCTTTTATGGCTTTTACATGTGTGAAGGGTGTACAATACCTAAGTATCAGTAGGAAAGAGACCATTAACATCTTAATCTTTTCAGTGAGTTTTAGAGTGTTCTGTAAAAGACAACATCACGGAACAATACATCTTACAGTGATGAGGTATGCTTCCCATCCTGAATGGCTTAACTCTTATTGGCACAGAGAAGATGACTTACAAGTTTATTGAGTACTTGTAGCCCGCTGTCCGCTGGCTACCCCACTTGTGAGAAATTCCGTGATAATTGGTATCTATGTGTGAATGCTATTTTCTATTCTGTGCTCTTAAGATTTTAAAAACACATAAGGTACATACATATGTATTAGATACTCGTTTCTACTTTATTTAAAACAGATTATACATTACTCGTTTTTATTTTATTAAAAACATATTACACTTAATTAGAAACAGATTGAAAATTAGATACCCATTTCTATTTTAGTAAAGACAGATTACACATAAGGTACCCGTTTCTACTTTACTAAAAACAGACTTAACATTACACGTTTCTAGATTTTTGATATTCACCGCGCTATGAATAAAGAATAACACGTAAAATAGGCTGGGGTATCAATAGAAAAGATTTAGTTTGCTTGTTGCTGATCATTGTCCATTTTTTTCTCGATGATTCCACTTTTAACCAACTCTGTTGAATGTGTAATAAGCACCATACATAATATTATAACGTACTTGTATATCTAATGGCGTTAGCACATTGTCACAGTACGTACTACCTAATTGAACAATTGTTTAATTCACCAAGATCGCGGTCACCATTAATGTATCTAAAGTACATGATACATATTTCTTCGCTTTGAAGACTGAGAGATCAATTTATTTAGTTAAGCAAACATTATTTGAGACTCACGTAAGCAACTATATATTTTTTCTTTTTCCATTTTTTTGCCTGCCCTTCAATACTCTGTTCAGTAATGATAGGCATAAAGGCTCCACCATTCATATAAACGATTCTACACCAATAAGCTTATTGTCATATGAAGGGTGTATTGCGAATAAAGGCTATCATGGTGTTGGAAATTTGGAGAATGAAAATTTTTGTTCGTATGTCCTTCTATTGTGAATATAAAATTTAGAATTTAAAACACTGTTAATTTTCACATATGATTGTGTATTTAATCGCTTTGAGTGCTTTCACCTTGCGGCATCTTCAGGGCATGATTACTCAGAACTAAGGAATGGAACAAACTAACCAACATATTATAGTATTAAGGGATGGATGGAACTGAATATTCCCAAAACGTGACCTAAGCTTGTAAAGTTTTGAAGCAGTATGATGGTTTACCGAAAACTTGAAACAAATAATATGTGCATCTAATAGAAATTGTTCAAATTGTTCATTTGTTTGATTGTGGAATTGAAAGAATATTACTTTATACATGTTAGGTATAAGCAGAAAATTAAAATTTTGGAAAATTTTAGTTCTTGGCCTGTAGAACTGTGTGATCGATATGTTCGTGTCATTAGCGATGCTTGTTTTAATCGTGTGTTTCTGAGAGGAGAATTTAACATACAAGAATAAGGCGCATATTTTCAATTACGTACTTAATATTCCTTTTACTTTGACTGCCTTTTATCTTATTTATCTACATCTTACATCTTAAATTCAATTGAGATGTTGTCTGCCACCCATCTCGAATGTCTTAATTTTTATTGACAGAGAGAGGAAAGTTTGCATGTTTATCGTATGCAGCTGGTCTGCTGGCTATCTCACTTATAGGACATGCCGTGATGGTATAATAGTTGTAGATCTTCATAGGTAGGTACCTACCACTAATAATATAATCTCTACGTGTTGTTTTGGAAGCAACAGTGATGTTATTTAGTGGTGTTTCGAAATTCGTCTAGCGTCCCAGGATAAAAATAGAATTATGTGTTGAACTCTATGTTTAACTGTTTAGTTAGCCGCTCCAACGGAGATAGCAGTTGTTATTGATTTTGTTACTGTCCAGATATACCTACAAACGAATAGTTTGAAGAATGCATAGATATGCATAATATACATATTGTTTCAGCTGAAAATATTGAAATGCCTGATAAAAATAAAACTCAAATTTGTCAATCTATTATATTATATTTTGAACGCTCTTCGCATGCTTCAAGGCAGACACAATTTGAAGTGGCTTATCCACAGGGTCTGCTGCTGTCACCATCTTTAGATAATAATATTATTATTATTCATTGTCTTAAAAAATGTCCTTACTGTCTTCACTTTTGCGGTGTGTGATGTTCTCACAATATAACACATCATTCACAAAACAACGCATTATTCACATTACAATAATTATAATAAACCCAACAAAAAAAATAACTTAAACAAGATTTGAGGAAAGAACAAGAGATATGTTTTTGATATTTTTTTATTTTAATTTTAATTACCGGGTTAGTTGCTAGACATCACATTTTAGCGATAAACTCGCCCTCTATACCTACATTGAATTGAATAACTGATATTTTTTAAGATACTGTTTTAATTTATATTATTGTAAAAAATGTACAGTGAAGAATAAAATATATAAATAAATAAATATTTCTATGACAGACACATCATCTGCAAAATCAACAGGTTGTGCAAACTCCCTTTAGTAGAAAACTGTTTGCAGATGGAGATGTGGTCTCTGCAAAGTAATATTCTGTCACGTAGGTGTGAAAAAATTCTGATAAGTGTGAAAACTACCATAAACACGCCCTCTGTACATCGATTGTATTTAATTCGAATGCATTCTCTGCAAAATTGTCTACAAAATGTACCTACAGTATGATTAAATAGTTAGATGGCAGAAATCACTCAATGTGATAATTTTCTTTCCTGGGTTAGTTGGAAGACATCGCATTTTAGCGATAAACTCGCCCTCTGTACTTATATTGAATTGTATAACTGATATTTTTATGCTGTTTTGATTTGTAATATTGTAATGTTGTAATGAATGTACAGTTATTAATAAAATAAATAATCTCGCCACTGCATATCGTCCTAGTATTTTAATGTTTGTATTGTTTTGTTAACACTGTTATATAATGACGATGTGTAAGAAGAATAAATAAATAAATAAAATAAAAAATAATACATAAAGCAAGAAAAAAAAGGAAAATAGCCAGTGGGCTAACTGCATGTAATGAATATGGAAGCTGTCCTCTTTGAGCAAATAAAAATAAGACATTGAAGATGGCTGGCAGTATATTTGCCTCATCATAGTTGAATTGCTGAAATGTCAAAAATCTTTATGTAGGTACGTGATCTTTTTGTGAAAACTTATTCTATATTCTACATTCTAATTGATCCGCAAATCATGATTTCGTATCTCTTCATAAGATTCTTTATGAATACCAATCTTTGTAGGATACATCGAAAACTTAAAAGATTATGTTATTCTGCAAAAAATATTAGTACGCAAATTTCAGCAAAGTACAAAACGACTACAAAACGCCTTCTATATTTTACTTGGTCCGCAAATCTCGATTTCGAATCTTTCCATAAGATTCTTTATGAACACCAATCTCTGTAGGACACGTTGAAAACTTTCGTATACTAAAAAAAATATATGCACCTACACAAAATTCAACAAAGTACAAAACGCATTCTATATATATTTTTTTTACGCCACATACCTCGTGCCGTACCCGGAAAAGCGAGAAATGCTGCCCCGAGGGAGCACTCTAGATTTAGCGGCCACACACCAAAAAATTTGGTGCAATAAGGGAAGGGAAGAAATGGGAATATGCCTTCTTCTCTATGCAGTATCACTAGTTACTTGAAGGGGATATTAGACTACCAAAGAAAGTACAGAAGTTTTTGAAGGCGAAAAAGTTTATCCTTGTGGCCACTAAGTCCGCATGTCCTACAGGTCCAGAGGATGGACCACGAACAGCAACGAGCATCTCCTCTCTTTTCCTACTGATGTCGGTGTGGGATCAATCCCACAAAATATATTCCGACGTTTGGGATTCAGAGTGACAGAAATTACACGAAGGGGATGATTTTATCCCAAACTGGTGAAGACACGCATTGAATGCTCCATGACCAGTAAGGAATTGTGTCGTCCAGTACTCGGGCTCAATCCACACAAAGTTTACGCGCCACTTAACTTTGCGGAAGGAAGAGAAAAGTTCTATATATTATTTCACTTGGTCCGCAAATCTTAATTCCGCATCTTTCCACAAGATTCGCAACATCGCATTGCATAACAGCGACAACATCACATTGCCATTAAATAATACCATTAGACATCAGATGATGTCAATACATAAGAGTCAGTTGTATTGGTTACGGTGAAGGTGATATCGTTGTTACGAACTGAGAAAGGTGATAATAAATAGAGGTTTACAATAACCAGTAGACGAGTTGGTACAGCACACTAATATAATGAATTTTGTTACGTAACTTATTAGCGCAGTGCTACTATAGCTAGTTAAAAGGCCCCTTTAGCAAAAACGATAAAACAATCAATTTTCAACAAGTTTGATACACAAAATCTCGAAACTTGTTGACCCTACGAACATTTTGATTTGATAAAATATGAAAACAAATATTCATTACCAATATCAAACTTTGACTTTAAAAAAATACTTGATTTTAGCTTCATAGTATTCGTTTATTAAAAAGCATATTTACAAAATCGAATTCGGGAGTGTGTTTGGTACATAAATGCACGAGAATCCTTCAAATTTTCATATATTTATTTTTAATATTACGAATACTTAGATAGTAATTACAATTATAGAACAAATAAATTATTTATTTTGTTTTATTCATGGATATTGACCGATTTAATAAATATTTGATTTTTTAATTTATCAAATCAATATGTTCGCAAGAGTCAACAAGTTTTTCTATCAAATTTGTTAAAAATTGAATATTTTACCGTTTTTGCTAAACGGGGCCATTAAGTACTGATTTGATATACCCTAGAATGTTCTCCGATATTGAATAGGTCTTCCGCTTTATTCTGCAATTTTCGATTGTTTTGTAAAAAGCAAGTGTTCATAAAACCTCACATTAATCTTCACCCATCCTGAAAGTCAATATTTTGTTGGCACGGAGAGGACAATCTACACGTTTATTACATGAAGTTTGAACGCTTGCTACTCCACTTGTAAGGTATGCCGTGGTTGCACAGTAGTAGCACTAGAAATTAATTTTATCTATTTTTTTTAATACTCTAGTTACATGACAAAAAATTGCTTGATAGGATCACTCTTTTTGATGATAGGTTTCCAGTTGTTTTGTGTAAAAATCTATTCATTCATTCATACCATCGCAGCATTTTCCACAGATGGGGTAGCCAGTGAACTAACTGGATGTGATAAACATGCGATTTGTCACCAATAGATGTTGAGACATTCAGACAGAGTGGATAAAATGTCTTAAGCCGGATATTTTATTCAAATACCTGTCTTTTACAGAACTTATCAAAAACTTATCAAAACTTATCAAAAAGAGTGGGAGACCAATTCTTAACCGAGTTCGTCGGTAGCCTGGAGGTAGAGTCTCGGCCTTATGAACATGAGGTCCGGGGTTCGATACCAGGTGCCGGCAAACTCCCCTTTCATGACACAAGCTTTTAGCTTACTGTGAAAGGTGTATAAGGTTGTATTTGGGTTTGTAACAAAACCCAGATATATCTTTCTAAAAAAAAAAAAACTCCACGAGATAGCTCTAAAAAGCAGGTATAGCTCGTAAAATATATTATTATGTTACTAAACGTATCCCATGTGGGGGGGGGGGGGAGGGGCAATGAGAACGGAACGCCATTTTCTTTGTTTTTTATTCAACACGCGGCCGTCCTTCAAAATTTGACCCACGCAATCAAGCCACAAGCCATACAGTTTCTTCGCCATCATTCATTCGGTCCATGTGTCTAAATCGTAGAGTATTAGATTTTTTAACATCTCCAATTCAGCAATGAGATAATATGCCAATAATCCTTTAATTATCAAAAACTAGATACTTTACATGTTTATTAAATTCAATAAGTCTCCTGTTTACCCCATTTGTGGGAAAACCGTAATGTTAAAGATAAATAAATAGCTTTGAAAATGTAGCAAAACAAAATGACAAAAATTGATTTAATATTCATTGCATAGGTATTATATTTGTATTGTGTTTGTATGTATGTATATATTTGTTAAATAATAGTAATAGCGATTCGTCAGCTACATATATATTATATTATATTATTATGATTTAACTAGCAAACAACTAATATCGCTGCTTTACAGAGAAAGTTAACCTAGATTCAGGTCCGCAGTTCATTGAACTAATGGTCGTAGCATCTCATCGTGTACCCTCGGCCAAGTTCGGCTCGCAGTCGTGTGACATCGGAAATTTTCGTGGAACATTTTCCGAACGCGCTGAACGCGGTGGAAAATTGAGTGGGGTGACTAATCGTTGATATTACGTCATCGTATCGTATTCTTGTTAAGATATTTATGTTAATGAAAGGGAAAATGATGTTAGTCTGTTTATTTTTAAGAAACAATATGGCCAATTCTGAATCATAAAATAGTTTAGTTGCACGAACTAAGTCAACTAAGTGTGAGAAGATAGTCGAGTCATGATAATTAGTTCTAATTCGTATTCACAGTTTTCCGTACTAATTTAGTTCATTAGTTCATTTTGACACCTTAGTATATATAAATTTCGAGAATCTATGGAATTCGTATTCAGAATGAAATTTTAGTTGACAGCCGACGACTAAAATAAGTTGGATTTGGCAGAAATTTATTCGCGACTGTGTGCGAATATTATTAGTTGCTGTCATTATACCGTAGAATATTGCTATATTTTGGAAGTGTTAAGTTGTTTTTTCAATTAAAAGTAAAAATTTATATTTTTAGGGCTACTCTTAGCATGTATAAATTGTAAAATTACACCACCACCGACGCAAATACGAACGCCAAAATATATCGGCAAATCTGACATTTCACAATTTTCACGCGCGACAACTATTAAATTGTTGCCAGAAGTGTAAATCGGAACGTGAAAAACATTTTGTATTGCGGAATCACTGACTAATACCTATTAGTTTGTCCCATAGATTTTACCATTTGCACTTGGTGGTTCTGGAGTTTATAGTTCATAACTAATGCTGAATACTACATAATAACTAATATTAATCAACTTTTTAGTTAGTTAGTTCATTAAGATTCAGAATTGGCCCTATTGACAAAAACGGTTAAAATGTATTTACTTTTTGATAGCTTTGAAGTTTTTGGCGTAGTATGTTATATATTAAAAAAAATCACTACTCTATATGTCAGGTATTGTTTAATTTTTAGGCAAAAATTACACATAAACGGAGAGGACGATCTATACTATCATTACGTGTAGCAGATAGTATTCATCTATCTATCTATACCATCACAACACCTCCTAAAATTAGTGTAGCCGGTAAATTAACTGCGTAATAAACATACCTCTAGTTCTCTCCATATCAAATAAATGTAATTTATTCAGAATTGGTGGCATTTTATTCCATCAGTGTTGAGTTGAAGATGTTAAATCAATGTTTTAAGCCGATTTTTACCCTAGAATACTGCCAAATTTACAGTAAAATATAGAAAACTTTTTTTCTGTTATGGGACTTTCTCTTAAGTTAAAATTTTTATTTTATGAATACCCTAGGATTAATACATTTACACGACATTAAAAAAATATAATTTTCCCATTAATATTTTCCTAAACACTTGGTCACCTCATGACAACGTGCACGATATTTTCGTCTTCCTTCTCCGCTTTGTGTATTGAATGAAAATACAGCGTATGGTTTCAATGCTGTTGTGTATAGTTTGTACACACCTACCAACATTTCTAGGTACTATACTATATTATTTTATACATTGATAGAGGCCACTGCTTGTTCATTATAACATCAACCAATAATTTTCCAACGCAAAATTATAAAATACTGCAAGTTTTCGAGTACTCCATAAAAGGCGACTATTCTCCAAATTACACATAGATATATTACATTTCTATTTATCTATCTTAAAAGATAGGCAATTGTAGTAGCCATCAGGCTAATAGATGTATGTAGTAAACACACTAGTAGCCCTCTCCGTGTCATAAAGTAATTAAAAATATATATACAGGATGAGTGGTAGGTATACCTCATCCCTGTTGAACTGAAGTTGTTAAATGTCTTGTTTGTTATGTTGTGTCCCGTGGAGCACCCGGTAAAGAATTGGTATCCCACTCTTTTTCGTAAGTTTTCGAGTGTCCTGTAAAAGGCAGTTGATCGAAAAAATTAAGACATTTTACATCTTAAATTCAGGAGTGATGAGGTTTGCCACCCATCCTGAATGTCTTATTTTATGTTGGCACGGAGAGGACAGTTTGCATGCTTATTATATGCAGCTTGTCTACCCCATTTATGATAGATACCGTCATGGTATAGATAGACAAATATGCAGATTTAGTTGTGTATAATATGTATGTATATTAACATAACTTATACATTTGTCTAGGCAGAGATGACGTTCATACCGACCTATTTCCATGGTATGGTATCCTGGTATTGTATCTATAATAATATTATATACATCAGAGATCCTAAAACATTATTTATTTATCAATTAATTTAGAAGCATTAACTATGTAACAGTTACGAGACATTTTGAATGTTTTTTTAAGTATTCTACAATACACATCCATTACTTGATTATTTAAATCGCCTTATTTATTTATTTATTCTTTCTAATCTGAAAGTTTCTTTCATTATAATAGGTATTTATTTATTTAACAATAAACGGTTGTTGCCTGTTACTTACACTTACTCAATACAATTTACATAAATACATACTCTAATTTCTATACAGTTTGAATGAAATTAAAAACAAATGTTTTTTCACAATTTAGATTTTAATTGAGAGAAAAATCCTTTCCTCCTTTAAGGACATTCTCAATACTTGTTTTGAAAATACATTCACATGAAATACAATCAATATACAGCGGGAGAGTTTATCGCACACGCGTGATTTTTTCCAACTAACCTAACTTTTATGTCTCGTAGACTATAAGTATAATGCCATTTTTCAGTTTGAAATAAATTCCCGCATTGTAAAGGTGAATTGATAGAACTGAAGACAATATTCTAACATATTACATTTTTCTAAATCTTTCGATGTAATGTCAGTTCCCCCTGACGTTGAACCTGAATTGATGATGTCAAATATCTTATAAGTAACACTAAAAAAATAGCGGAAAAAGCGCGAGACTCACTATTTTCCGGGAATTTCATGAAGCAGTGAAAAAAAATATTTTCTCCTTAGAACACATGACCTAAATAAGAATTATTTACATCTTACGAACTCCCATGTTTTGTTTTAACTTTTGGATCGGAGTTGATTCTAGAGGTTATGTAGGGTGTATTTGGGAATCATTGATACAGGTACATTTTATTTACTAGTATAACTTTATATTTAGTGCGCTTAAGCTGAACTTATTGTATCTATGTAGGTATGTTAATGCTACCAGTTGCATTACAGTGGACATAGTATACTTCAGTAATAGGGCTGTACAAACTGTACGGTACACCTATTCTAAATGCAATTTATTTTAATACACTACAATGGAAGACATTTAACATCTTCAATTTGTCGACGTAACTGTTACTGGGTTAGTTGGAAGTTGGAAGACATTGCACTTTAGCGCTAAACTCGCCCTCTGTAGATACATTGAATTGTATAACTAATATTTTTATGATACTTTGTTTTGATTTGATATATTCTCACCAATATGCAGTGAAGAATAAAATAAAATAAATAAATAAATACTGTGTCGCAGAGGTATAATGCAAGTTACAAAGCTCCGATTCGTTTCCCGGCCAGGGCAAAATGAAGAATGACCCATTTGAAATTGTCATGGGTATGGATGTTAGTATCCATAATACATGATTTATATCTTAGTTTACCAGTTCGATCTGTTTGGTATACCTATGTATTTAGTTATCTATATATCTTAAATTATTTTATTTATTTATATATTATTATTATTATTTTATGAATTGTTTTTTTTTGTTTAATGGGTTAGTTGGAAGATATTGCGCTTCAGCGATAAACTCGCCCATTGCACAAAATTATGTATTCAGTGGTAATGTTGTCATGTTTTTTTTTTATTCTTTGTATACTAATTTTGTGCAATAAAGATTATTATTATTATTATCTGTTTGAATTGTCCATATATACATTTGTTATGTGTAGTTCAGCGGTTAGACATGCTGTATATTCTGAGTATCTTTTTTTATTAGCACGGAGAAAACAACTTGTTTTTTTATTATTGGTCCACTTGCAATCTCACTTATGTGAGATGCCGGTTTATGTCATTTTCAGATTACGATTTTTTTTTATATATTTCACATTAAAACAAAGCGATACCTATTTACAAACTACGTTATTGAAAAGACATCATCTTCTACTGGGACCATTGCAGCTTTCGGCTTATACGACCCTAGAGAAAACAAACCATTTGCAACAGTGTTTCAACTTTCAACCGAGCTTATGTTATTGTTTTTACTATATAAACAATAACTTGGAATGTCTTTTCACTTCTTCCGGTTAAATTTTATAAAATGCTACATTGTGAATGCGTATTTCTCTAGTAGAAATGTTTGGTTAGTTTTGTCATTTGCATGTTGTGCCTAAATTTAATTAAAACAATAAAAAAAAATGTTTTTTTACTGTACATTGATTATAAACAATTATATAAAAGGTATACATTCAAGTTAGATACAATCAATATACAGAGGGCGAGTTTATCGTAAAGACGCGATTTCCTCCAACTTACCCAAATTAATTAATATTCTTTACAATAACATAAATGCATCACAACATAATAAATGTAAACATTTTGTACATATGGAAAAAAATCAAAACGATTCGTACTTTTGTTATTCCTTCATCATCCAGTCAATCAGAGCTTCCTAACTTACTTACACGCATTCATTACATTGCAAGCTCTTCAACATTTCATCCCTACAACTTCAGGTGCCTACTGAAAACTTTTCTTAACATATTTCTTGGTAATTTAATAATACATATCTTGCATAACTTGCATACATTTTCATAAAAATATTATAAAAAAGTAATTTAACTTTATTTCTTTGATGCACTTTTCCATTTTCAGCAGTGAAGAATAAAATAAAATAAATAAATAAATACTGTGTCGCAGAGGTATAATGCAAGTTACAAAGCTCCGATTCGTTTCCCGGCCAGGGCAAAATGAAGAATGACCCATTTGAAATTGTCATGGGTCTGGATGTTAGTATCCATAATACATGACTTATATCTTAGTTTACCAGTTCGATATGTTTGAATTGTCCATATATACATTTGTTATGTGTAGTTCAGCGGTTAGACATGTCGCCTATTCTGAGTATCTTTTTTTATAAGCACGGAAAGGACAACTTGTGTTTTTATTATTGGTTCACTTGCAATCTCACTTACGTGAGATGCCGGTTTATGTAATTTTCAGATTACGATTTTTTTTAAATATATTTCACATTAAAACAAAGCGGAACCTATTTACAAACTACGTTATTGAAAAGACATCATATTCTACTGGGACCATTGCAGCTTTCGACTAATACGACCCTAGAGAAAACAAACCATTTGCAACAGTGTTTCAACTTTCAACCGAGCTTATGTTATTGTTTTTACTATATAAACAATAACTTGGAATGTCTTTTCACTTCTTCCGGTTAAATTTTATAAAATGCTACATTGTGAATGCGTATTTCTCTAGTAGAAATGTTTGGTTAGTTTTGTCATTTGCATGTTGTGCCTAAATTTAATTAAAACAATAAAAAAAAATGTTTTTTTACTGTACATTGATTATAAACAATTATATAAAAGGTATACATTCAAGTTAGATACAATCAATATACAGAGGGCGAGTTTATCGTAAAGACGCGATTTCCTCCAACTTACCCAAATTAATTAATATTCTTTACAATAACATAAATGCATCACAACATAATAAATGTAAACATTTTGTACATATGGAAAAAAATCAAAACGATTCGTACTTTTGTTATTCCTTCATCATCCAGTCAATCAGAGCTTCCTAACTTACTTACACGCATTCATTACATTGCAAGCTCTTCAACATTTCATCCCTACAACTTCAGGTGCCTACTGAAAACTTTTCTTAACATATTTCTTGGTAACTTAACAATATACATAAAAACTTGCATATATTTTTATGAAAATATTATTAAAGTAATTTAACTTTCCTTCTTTGTTGCACTTTTCCATTTTCTCCGTTTGGAAGACCTTCATTTGAGGCGTTGCACCAGGTTACGTGATTGGATAAAAGATTTATGTAGTAATACGACCTTATAAACAGCTGGTCCGAGTTCTTCAGAGAAATTCAGGTTGACAAATAGGAGGGTTGAATGAAAAATGAAGTTTTTTCGAAGTAAAAAGTTACTTCGATTAAATAGAATGTAGAGTATTTTTTACGTTGAAAAGTAGAAAGTGAGAAGTAAGACTTTTATTCGATAATTAAATAAATAAAAGATAAAAAAATTGCAATTTTTCATCTACCAGAAAAATGTGACATAAAAACTCGCAGCGCATCTTGCGATATTTCGAACACTCTGAGAAGCTGGATAGAGTAATAATAGTTGGAACTCGGGAAGGGAGGCGTGGAAGGGGCTGAGTTCCAGCAAAACGGAGGAACAGATAAAGGAAGCTACACAGAGCTCACTGCCTGAAGCTTTGCATATGGTGGAGGATCGCTAGAGGTGGAGGCAGATAGTCAATACAACGACTCATGATGGTAACGATCGTCAGAATTGAGGTACTGAAGGAAATGATGATGAAGTTGATGACTACCGCGAAATTTAAATGAATTACTGACACACGTACTAGACCTATAGATGTATTTTTTTCATTATTTTTGTATTGTTTCTTTGTATTTTAAAATATTTTTCTTTTTATTTTCAGGTAAGTAGCTGCTTAAAGGTTATATCGTCGAATGGAAAATCATACTCAGGTAGATATTTAAATTATATAAAAAAAAAAACACTTCTTTATTTAAGTTATATAAAATTACCTTTTATGCTCTCACTCTTCCAACTGTAAAAAAAATTTGATGAGGTCTTCCCACACTTCTTTTGTCCTCCCACGGCCTCCATTAAAGAATTCTGGAAGTCCACCTGCCATCCTCTCGCCTTGCTATATCACAAGCCCATTCCCATTTCAGCTTGGAGACTTTATCAACAATGTCTACGATTTTTATAATTATTATTATTTTTAAAAGGACACCATATTCTACTGGGACCGTTACAGCCTTCGGCCTATGCAATCCCAGAGAATGCGAATTTGTCTTTTATCGGATTGTTTCATTTCTTATTTTGTCTCTCAAGCATATACGCCTAAAATTTGTCTCTCCATGGCACGCTGCACACACCTCAGTATTTGTTTAATTGCAAGTGTTAGATTATAGTCTCAAGCCCATAATACATGTGTATATGTACACTGGCAGGACACACGAATCATAGAGCTTTCTCTTAAGACTTAACTAGAAGTAGTAGTAAGTAATAAACTGTTCAATATTAAAAGACAAGAATACAAATACCATCTAAGAAATAAATTTCAGTCTTTCATATTATGTACCTACACCTGACACAATTTCTCTGTACTTGACGGCAATATATGTATTATTATCTTCTATACACAATATATTAAGAATAATATGTAGCTAGTCGTATTTATAGGTCAAATTTATGTTATTGAAAAACGCATCCAACGATCTCCCTTGAACCTAACAACTACACTGGGTAATAAATAGTTATATACCCTACTTCCTCCCCCCTCCCCACGTCATCACAGAGCAACTACGAGCTACCCCAACGTCCCACAATGTACCTATATTATACTATCCCACCTCACTACAAAGCTGCCACTACTTTCCCATCCCATTAAATAAACGCCCTGTTGATGCCACCGTACAAAAATGCATATTGTATCTACGTTCTGACATAATATATTGTCTATGGATAAGACAACTTGCAGCATGTTTGACACAATCTAAATACGATCTTAATCTTGTATTGATATTAATCATACGACGTGCGAAGTGATTATAGTAAAAAATACGTCCATACCAATCTCGCGGTAATGGTAGCAAGGTTTTTTTTTACTATAGTCCCTTCGCGCATCGTATGATATTAAGATCAAGACAAGATTAATGTCGTATTTGGATTATCTCAAGAATTCAGCGCAGCTCTTCCATTTGCGGAAGAGCTGCGCTGATATAGATAGATAATTTAGTATTTTAGTCATAGACATACTAGACTTGCAACGCGGTACATTTTACGGAATTTTTGTGTTCCAACATCAATGACCTTCAAGCATTAGCAACAATGTATTGTCTTGACATTAGCGTCGGTTTAAAAGTGGATGCAAAATATGACTGACTGCATGAACGATTTTTTCTTTGAATTACCTATCTAGTATATCTTTGATTTTAGTAAAGTCCCTGACAAAAAAATGATGCTAGAGCTTCGGGAAAGTTGTGGGACTATGATAACGATTCAATTGAGGCAAAGACGCTCTAAATGGAGGAAGCTGTTCTCAGCTCTATGCTCTCGGTAGGACCGATGAAGGGTGCTTGAATAACATACAAAATATTGCAAGTCCTATCCCTTTTATCATCATTGCCCTCAACGCTCCTCTCGAGAGCACGGGGCAGATACCAGCCTCCTCCATTCATACCTTAATGATAGTTAAATAAACGAAATAAACCTGGTGATAAAATAATATCCTGTCATGAAAACTTTTCTTTTTATTTACAAGGAGAGGACAGTTCGTATGTTTTTTATTTGCAGTTAGTTTACTGGTTTTCCACCTGAGGGATGTGCCTCGATAGTAAAGATATATAAATAAGAAAACACAAGAAAAGGAAAGATGGACTGAAAAAATACCTCAACACAATTACGTAGAAACTGGAGTTGCATTCAAGAATATTTGTGTAGGTAGTAGATGGGTAGGTAGTGGTGGTGAGTGTATTCAGTTTTCATCCCCCTCTTGCATTGCATAAGGGGTGGTGGTGGTGGCTGACTGGTTCTCCTGCCGACCCCCTGTGCTCTGGTTTCCGAAGGTCTTCTCCATCGGATGTCGTTGCACTCGGTGCGTTGTACAGCCTTCAACTATTGGAGAATATAAACCAACCTACACAACCTATCCCTTCCTATGCATACCGCGTTGCATTCTGTATTTAATTGCAAGATGCTTATTGCTTATATTATTTTATATTTTTCTTGTTATTTCTTCAACATTTATTGTAAGGTAACATTCGATGTTATTTTTTTTTTTTTAAATATATATCTGGGTTTTTGTTATTAACCCAAATACAACCTTATACACCTTTCACAGTAAGCTAAAAGCTTGTGTCGTGAAAGGGGAGTCTGCCGGCACCTGGGATCGAACCCCGGACCCCTTGTTCACAAGGCTGAGACTCTACCTCCAGGCTACCGACGAACTGCATCTTATTTAGATATCAAATTCTTTTCCTATTTCTATAATATGCTATAATAATATTTCTCACATATTCCACTAGTGGGGTAGTCAGCAGACTTTATTAATGTAATAGACATGTAGGTTGTCGTTTACGAGCCAATAAACAAAAATCTCTGGAAAAGATGGCATAACTTATGTTTGAATTGAAGATATTAAATGTCTTGTGACTTTTGCACTGAGACACTAGAAAATTTACAGAAAAAAGTGGAAGATCTATTTGTTTGCCAGGGTGTCAACGAAACAGGGAATTACTTATAACACAATTGCAGATAACACAATATTACATATTTGCGAAATGGCAAAAATTGTGGAATATTATTGGTAAGCTGTCAAATGATAGTTTGTCAAAAAAACCTTTTTCTGGTCACCATCTGATGGTTTGGATAGTCCTCTTTCTCAATACACTGTTATTTTGACAACGACATAAGAGCATTAGGAATGTTGTGTAAAATCGTGGATTGAGAAAATAGCGTTCTAAATGTAGGAGTATTTTCTAAGAATGATGTTCGACAAAAAAATCTTCGACGTCTTTCGATTTGTAAACAAACTGTTTAATCAATCCTTCAAGAACTTTGACTACTTGAGCACTACTACAAAAAATACTTGTATCGACTGGTATTCGACACATAAACTTTAAAGTGTTAATTTATAAGGTTATAGAGAATAATATACTATCTATGAATTGTGTTTACGTGCATTATGCAGTAGGGGTTGCACTTTAAGAACAATAATTTACTGCACGAACATAACTTCTATACATTGTCTATGGTTTGTAATATTGTATTGTGCTATATATGGCATTATTCTTAATATACATACATATTATTTATGTAGTTATTATTTGTTGAGCTGGTCAGTTACGTTTCAAACCCTTTTGTATATTATTACTACTACTACTATACCATCACGGCACATCCCACAAGTGGGGTAGCCAGCAGATCAGCTGCATGTAAGAAACATGCAAACTGTCCTCTTCGTGCCAATATAAAATCAAGACATTCAGGATGGGTGGCAAACCTCATCGCTGAATTTGTATATTATTATACCTAGTGCTTTTTATATTTCATTAAGTCACCAGTAAAATATTGGTATTGCACTATTTTTAAAATAATGGTTTCCCCATACGACACTCGAAGACTTCCTGAAAAGACTGTGAGATCTAGGATCCAGGATCTTTTGATCAAAATTCCAAAACTCAGACTATCGACCATTTGTCTGAAAAACCTACAAAGACAGTTCTATGTGATCTAGACAATCATGTCTTGAAATATGATGAAAATTTATGAAATGTAAAGTACCTATTCCAAATATATGAATTTATATTTAGGTATATACCTATATACTTTCGTTAGTTTTATGATTCTTGACTATGTTTTCATTGACATATTTTAGTTTTTAATTGATTGGTTGATTTGTTTATTTATTCATTGTGATATTGTTTTGTTAGTTGATCCGTTTTTTTTATACGCAGCACGCCTCGATACAGGGCAACCTAGTGAGGCTGCTGCAACTTAATTGTAGTCCCATATTGGTGATATAAATTATCTCAACTTTTGTATGTTTTTTTATTTTTATTGATTGAATAAAGTATTAATTATTATGTATATTCACCATCAACCAACCCCTTATTTTATAACTTAATTATAAGAAATACAGGATGGGTGGCAATATAACTATACCTCATCACTGTCAAGGGTTGTATTTTATATAAATAATTATAATCAACACTATGTTGTATTGATACCTAAATATTTTATGCCGTTCGTATGTTTGTATGTCCTAAAAAAATATTGTTAGTAGGAAAGATAGAGATAAAATAATACTATCTATACGTAGTCTCATCCTTTAGGGAAGTTTTAGACTAAAAATATTATTAATAGCTTATATATTAGCAGAGTAACCAGATTTTTATGGGAATTCAATTTGTTATTCTTCATGTTGCGGTTGAAGTTCAATTTATTGAATGTATTACTTGTTTGACTGCTGGATGTCCTTTTTTCGCTGATTCGCTGTATGTGAATCTTGCCTATTATTTATTTATCTTAGTCCAGTGATGTGTGTATAATGTGAATTTGTATTGTGTTGTATATTTTTTGTAGTCTGTCTTATTGTTGAACATGTAAAAGTGCTAATAATAAATATAAAAACTGCCAGCTATGCAAAAAAATCACCAAAATTTTACATCAGATCATGATAGAACTGTCAAAAAAAAAATAAGTTACAGTGTTTTTAGTTTTAAAATAAGTAAGAGGTTTAATTTGAATACGACATCGCATGTAGAAACCTAGGTCACTATATATTATAATACAGTAACTAGTAATACTTTAAATCATATTTTTACTTCCTAATTATTTTTTTATGAAATTTATCATGCTTCGTACAAGTGTTTATTTGTCAATTTATGCGACGCTGAGTAAAATTATACTAGTAGTAAATAAATAATAAAGATTTTTTGTTGTTGAATACATTAATATTGACATTGTATGTGTGTAGGTATATTTTCACCCTTTATTTTCTCATATATAATTCAGGAAGAAACACGAGTATTATATCTATTTATAATTAATATAATATTATCTGATACGGTCTCTGAGGCACGTAGATCTTCTTATATTTTGTAAGGTTTGACTATGCTACAGTTGTTCACAAATTATATAATTTATAGACGTAATTAACTACATACCAATATCACGTAATATTGTTTTTAAATATAGATTTTTATAAATACCCTTTACCCAAATTCCGTGGAGCACCCAGCAAAGAATTCCTCTCCCATTCTTTTTCGTAAGGTCTCGAGTGTCCTGTGAAAGACAGGTGTTAGAAAACATAAAGATATTTTACATATATAATGTATTAGCGCATTGTATATATGTGTATCGTCGCGTTAGTATCCATAATTAGTGTTGTGGAATTCTCAAGAAATAATTTTTCGAGAAATTCACCGAGAAATTTCTCGAAGTAGAGAATTTTCGGAGATTTATTTTTTATTTTTTATTTAACAGTATAATAAATACTTTATTCAATCAATCAATAACAATGTACAAATGTTGAGACAATTTATCAATTAATTATGGAAACAAAAAAATATTAGGTACCTACATAGAAAAAAGTGCTAATAACTGATGAAAAATCTTGATGTTTGACACCCCACATGCCCATATTTAAGTTAAAAAAAATTGCAGGTACGTACATCGAAAAAAGTGTTAATGACCTCTGATTTGGGCTTTAATCAGCCCCACAAATTTTTGAATCCATCAGGTTGGCTGCGAAGTGTACTGGGCGATAGGTCATAATACCACTAAGAAAAATTATGGAGAGAAATTTCTTTGGAGAAATTTCTCTTCTCACATCACTATCCATAATACAAGATTCTTAGTTTAAGACTAGCTCGATCTGTGTGAATTGTTTATGCATATTATGTTATCTTAAACTAAGCGATGAGGTTTGCCACCTACCCTGAGTGTCTTACTTTCTTGTTGGCACGGGGATCTTGAGGACAGCTTGCATATTTGTTGCATGGAGTTAGTCTGCTGGCTGCGCCACTTGTGGGATATGCCGTGATGGTGTAGTAATAGTATAAATAACTATCTCGATACGCAACATCCCTTTTGGGTTAGGTAAAGATATTATGCTATGCATTTGTTCTAGAAATGTGTTTCTGAGGTCTGTAATACAAAGCAATTTTAATGTAAAACAAATAAAGTGAAAAAAAAGTAAATTTTTCGTCAGAAATATTTTGTGTAATTTACATAAATAAAGAACAGCTATCTAATCTAATTGTTCCTTTGAGATCCCGGCAAGCAATTACACCCACTCTTTTTTGTAAGTTTTCAAGTGTCCTGCTGTAAAAGGTTTGTAAATAAACCCGTGTTAAATTAAATTTTCTCTGCCTACCCCACTTGGGACACGGCGTGAGGGTATGGATTAAATTAAATTAAAAAATTTCAATTCATTTGATGACGTATACTGCCCCCCATGTTAAATGTCTTATTTTTGGCACAGAGAGGATAACTGGTATGTGTATTACGTGCGTCAAGCTTCTGGCTACCCCACTTGTGAGAAATTCGATTCGGATGAATGGCCATTTACGGCTTTGTCTGTTTTCAATTATACTTTTGTCGCTGGAAAATGCATGTTATTTTAGACGACTGCCAATTCCACTAAGCAGCATTAAACATTGAGAATCATTAAGTAACACTTAAACTTGATTAGAGGTCGTGAAACTCACTCATTTGACCTTATTTCAAAGTGCAATAACCATTCTTGACATATTGCGGTGGTGACTAAGTAAAAAGGTGAGAATCATTTATACTACATAAGTCATAAATTCCTAAAAACTATTTATATCTTTTTACACATGTACTCATTTTCTGCATTGGAAAATGATAGTGTTATATGAATTGACGTAAAATCACTTTCTCTTTTTAACTTGTATGCGTTTTTCCAGTATGTTAAAACGAGATGGATATATTTTTACACTCAAACAAGAGCATCGCTGCGCTAAAATCGATATTTTGGACGTGCATGTTCTGCCGTTTTGATATATATGTAGGTATTTTTGATTGTGTGTGTGTTATGTATAAAATAGTAAAAAACGAGTGATTTCTGGTATCAATAGCATTTTTTAACATAGCATATTCCACAAGTAGACGAATAGTTGGTAAACGATATGTGATAGAGCGAAGAATAAGGATTTAAGGAAAATGAGCGGATTCATGAGGAGTCTTGAGGATAGAATGCGTGTAAATAAATTGCGATAGTTTAGACCTGTGTAACGAATAGAAGGAAAAGGATGACAAAGAGGATATACTTGTCTAAAAGAAGGGGTGCGGGCGTTCAAAAACTATGTGGCTTGATGATGTAGATCAAATTCTCAAGGACGGTCGTGTTTTGAGTCAGAGAAATCGACGTGCGTGCATGAGAGGTTGCATAAATGTTGACCGAGGACTTCAAGGAACTAGTATATATATTTATGTTGTGATATAGCAGAGACATATCAAATTTTCAAGTACAGTAATGTTACAAGTTGAGAAAAAAAAATCATAATTACATCATTACATGAAGATAGTATGATTGTGAAAGATATAATATGGGAACTGATTATTTGTACGGCTATTAATCCATTCGTTCGGCTAGAAAAAATCAACATTTAAGTCATTTGCACAGCAAACAATGTTTTCATCGGCAATATATAAAAAAAAGCGCAACACTTGTTTTACAAACAAACTTGGTTATATCGGCAAATTAAAAAAAATTAACAGCTTAATAAATACTCGCACAACAAAATAATTAAGTAACCAGCAGAATTGTTATTTGAGCAGCAGAATTATTATTTGACCGGCAGAAAATATTAGATAAACAATATTTTTCACACACCGATTTACCTTCGGATCCACATGAAGTTTTTGTGATTTCTTACCAAATTAATGATGACTACGAAAATAATGCCAGTTTCCGCTTTGCTATATCAACGAAATATCTAACTGAAATGTCGAAAAACGCTAGTGTCGTTCATTCAGATGCTACATATAAAATCACATAAAAAGATGCTACATACAAAGATTTATCATTTGAACAAGATTCAAAATTTAGCTTTCACAAGTTTAATTAAAATTATCTCACGGTTTGCTGCTCATTTATTTATTTTGCTGGACAAATAATCATTATGCCGGTCAAATAATAATTTTGCTGGTCGATTAAATTTAGAGTTTTACAATATTATATTATTCGCAATAGAAATATAATATTCTCGCTAGGCATAAGTAGCATATCAACATGATATATTTGTAGGCAGAATACATTTTTCTGCTGAACATAACATCAATATTATGCTGATCGTTTAAATGATAGCCATATAATATATTGGTATAGCCTTCTGTCCTCTCTGTATATCCCTCTAGAGATGCAGGTTAAAGTTATAGATTGAAATATATTATACACCGCTCGAGCTAGTCCCAAAACAATATATGAATCTTGTATTATGGCTACTTTTTAATACATTTGGCATTCACTATAGATTCAATTTCTTAGTTAGCTGCATCGGTGATCACTTCACTTAAGTCCTCCAAGCCATACTTAAAGTTGTATTGGGTTCTAACGTGACAATAAAATATTATATATGAGTCAGTTGGAAGAAATCGATCCTCTTTGATAATCTCGCCCTCTGTATATTGATTGTAAGATTGTATTTGTTTTAAATGTACTTTTGTGTAAATTTGCTTGTAATCAATGTGCAGTAAAGAATAAATAAATAAATAAAAAATATAAACAATAAATTAAACACACATATAATATGTAACACCCAGACAAAGAACATTTTTTTTTAAATTTTTTTATTTAACTTTTATTAATAAAAAAATATGTTTACAAAGTCTATATTATTTTGCCTAATCCCTTATGGGGATTTTGGGCTGTGATCTTAACTATCTTACACTACAATAATAAAATTAAATAATCAAAAAATAAATATTGTACATATGTTATACCTATAATAAATTCTCCGCCCCATAAAGTCCAGAACAACCCGTGCCCAGCCCTTAGATCAACCATCGAGGATTTTTGTGTAATATGTATCCTTTAACCTTTTCATTTTGTGCTGGTCGGGAATCGAACCTGGGACCTCGTGACTGACAGGCAGCCTTCCCTTCACACCGAGTTGGTTGCTTTCCCTCTCTCTACCCACCCCACTAGGAATGCAACCGGTGCGGTGTTTGGAAAAAGAGCAGATTCATAAATAAGAGCGTGTTTAACTTTCTGGTTTAATGATCTGAAAACTCATCCAAAGCTGTGCATTTTTTACTTTAACACAGGGGTTGCAATTGCTACACATATTGTAAGTGTTTAACTGAAATCATTGAAATGAACGAAAGCAAGGGGTTGACATATTTTTGAAGGTTAAAAAGTTTAACCTTGTCTATATACATATGTGTTTTGTTATAATGTGACTTAATAATTTTATTTCCACTTATGGCATAGCATCCTACAGGGATGATTTGTGCGAAAAACAGTTGTGAGTCTTAATAATAATAATGTCACAATTTGTATAGCGCCGTATTGTGATAATATCACTTCAAGGGCGCTTTACAACATCTAGCATCAACACCCAAGTCAATTTTTTTTATTCACTTAGGGCATAGCATCATTTTGAAAATATACTATCAATGAAAAAATTGTCGTCAGAAAAATAAAATAATTATAATAATAAACCATGCCTTTTAGAGGGTACTTGATATTTGCTTTCCGTTTCATTATTTACGTTCAGTTTTAGGTTCTCCGAATCGCATCATCGAATCAATCTGTCTATACAATCCTAGCTATTTCTTTAGCAAACTAACTAATGCATATAATAACAAACAGATCGATCATCTACATCAGTGTTTCCCAACCTTTTTCTCCTCGCGAACCAAAAGTAAAATCCAACAGAATTTGGCGAACCCCCTATGTAGCCGTTAATGATAGGCAAAAAACAATAAAATTTTGTAGAACATTTATTTTACATATTGCACAAACATTAATAAGACTAAAATGATTAATATTAATAAGACTAAAAAAAGCTATAAAAATTTAATACAAAATAAATTTAACAAACTGGTTCTTATTTCAGCACATGTTCCCTTTGAAAAAGCTCTTAATGGGATATTTTTGGCTGTTTCATGGAACAAAGCAATTGAAAGTTTTGCTCAATATCTGACAATTTCAGTCTTAGATCAGGTTCTGCATTTAACCTGTTTCTATATTTATCCTTCAGATATGTAAGTATATGTTGAAAATCCTTTCTCTCACAGAATGTTGGGCAGAATGGTAATAGAACGTCTATGGCTTTTTTTGAGAGAACAGAATATTCATTTTTTATACTGAGCCAGAAGTTAAATAAGGAGATTCTTTAGCCATTTAAAATCCCGCCATTACGCTATTATTTTCGCGAACCCCCTTTGTACACATAGCGAACCCCCAGGGGTTCGCGAACCACCGGTTGGGAAACACTGATCTACATGATATAAAAACAAGACTTTCAGGATGGGTGGTAATATATCTAATTCCTGCTAAAAAAATTATCTTAACATCCTACCTGTCCTTTATTTTGTTATATAACATGAACTTCCACCAAGTACCATCGTTCGATTATATAAATTACAGATGTTATAGGTATGTTTTACGAAAAAAACTTGCTTTTTACAGTTAAATGGAAAATTTATTGAAAAAATGGGAGATCTAGACTGTTTATTTATTTTATGAATACAAAACAAATAAACAGCTTTTACATATTATATACTGTAACATAAATATTATATGTTTCGCAAGCCAGTGAAGTTTGTTAAATTATTTTATTTAAACTATGTTCCAATTTTAAAAAAATTACACAAATAACCAAAATAAAATGCACTCGATGAGATAGTCCATGCACCAGATGAGGCAAAAACAGTTAATTAATTGTGTTTTTAAATTATAAAATACTGTAAATTTTATAATTTTATAAAATTATTTAAAAATAAATAAATAATAAAATAAAAAACTATAAAGGTAAAAATAAAAATAAAAACATTCACCCATGAAATTAATAAGCCATTACAAACATACACAAGTAATGAATGACGCCCAAGGGGGGGTGGGGTGCAAATGCTCTCCAAGTAAAAAAAAAACAGGGGTATATCGGAGGGGGGGGGGGGAACAAGAACACCACTCATAAATTATAGCAATGATTGATGGATTGAAAAATAACAGTACAACATTTAATAATGGTTGTACGTCCTGAAATCAATAAACGCAGCTGAAAGGTTTTCAATATGAAAATATTGTATGGGAAATGCAACTATGTTACTGAAAACATTGAACTTTGACCTATTTATTATGGGTAACACGTTGTATAAATCGTCCCTCTTCTGACTAACAGTCGTATCTGCCTAAATGTAAATTGTTCAGGAGAGCGTTTTTAGTGTTTTGCCCTGCATATTTTCGTCTCTCCTAGTTATATGATAGAGTGTAAATATATTCCATTATTTTATTTGTATCTATTCTTATATATCTCAGAATCATTTGTGTGATGAAATTTTGAGGAATTAGTAGATACAACACATTTTATTTAGAGTAATCCGTAAAAACGTCAGCAAATCAGAAAGCTGTTCCAGGATAACGGTAACAGTTACAGGTGTGATCTTCAGTGAGAACATGTGCAGGGCACATATAAATACACATTGGTGATCATAACTCGATTTTGTCAAAAATGTCAGATACGACAGTTAGTCAGAAGAGGGACGATATATGCCTTGTCTTTTTTTCCATATAAAATTATAGGCAATTACCACTCACACTCGCCCTTCTACGCTCCTTCTGGAAGTACAGGTTAGAAACCAGCCTCCCCCATTCAGACCGTCTCTACGCCAGTTGTGTTCTTACTCTTCTTACTGAATTTCTTGTGTTCTGATGGCGTTTTCATAAGAACTATGTATTATGAAAGAAGGACATCGCAATTCGTGTAAATGAAAGAACTGTGGGATAGGCAGAGAGAACGGAACGCCATATAGATCTACCTTTACATATTTCTTTTATAAACAATTTTTTACGCATGCAAGTCGATTTCTCATACTTAACATAGGACCGTCTTTGAGAATTTGATTCACGTCATCAAACCACGTGGTTGTCTAACGCTCACGCTTCCCTTATTTCAGAAAAGAATGTCATCCAATCCTTATTCATTCCCCGTTCACTGTATTAAGTAAAATCTTCTTTTTCTTTCTCGCCTTTATCCCATTAACTTGGGGTCGGCTCTCTTAATCCTCATCTTCCAAGTTTTCTCGAGCCCAACTAAGCCTTTTTCAGGTCCCTGGCGATTGTGGACATCCAGGTGGTCACAGATCTGTCTGGTCTTTTGGGTCCTACTTCTACGCCCATCGTATTTTTGATCATTTTATGGTGTGATAGTCTCAAAATGTGTCCATCTACCACGGATATGGACATTATAAAGTTACGTACAATAAAGAATAAATAAATGTGTATTCTCCTTCTTCAATAAATGTGTCACAAATATTTTTGTCACAAATATTTTTGTCACAAATATTTTTGTCACAAATATTTTTGTCACAAACATATACATAACACAAATAAGAACGTAATATTATACACATGGTGGGTATCAATAAAAACATTTTAAACTATGAGTTTTATGTGCCTGCTGTCCCACACCCGATTCCAGCAAATGTTAATGACCTCTAAAACTGGGACACGCAGGATAGGTACCTACTAGTATAATACGTATGTAGCTAGTACGCAACATGTAGGTACACACGTTTATAATAATATCATGAACAATGACTATACCTACATTTATTATACAATAATGTGTGTATATGTACATATGGAGTTTTGTGTGTGCGAGTGAACTGAATATAGGTTAGTTGAGTACCTATGTATTGGTGGAGTCCCTGGCAAAAAATAATTAAATTAGTCTCCCACTCCCTTTCTAATACATTTTCGAGTTTTCTGTAAAAGAAATAGTTTTTTAGCGATAAACTCGCCCTCTGTACATTGAATTGTGTAACTGATATTTTTGTGATACTTTGTTTTGATTTGTTATATTGTAGCCGATGCACAGTGAAGATTTTTTTAAAAAAAAAAAAAAAGATATCTGGGTTTTGTTATAAACCCAAATACAACTTTATACACCTTCCACAGTAAGCTAAAAGCTTGTGTCGTGAAAGGGGAGTTTGCCGGCACCTGGGATCGAACCACGGACCCCTTGTTCAAGAGGCCGAGACTCTACCTCCAGGCTACCGACGAACTCATTAAAGATTAAAGAATTTTATTAAAAAGTTATTAGGTATAGTATATACAATCTGAATAATTGATCACATACATATGTATTTAATTCACCAATAAAAATTTTGAAATCCCCAAACAGCATTAGTATTGATCAGAAACCTCTATTGGAGAACCATGTCTACACAATGCAACATTGTGTAGAATCTAATCGGAAGAAGTGAGAAAGGTGTCCCAACGCTTACGAATTGGCTCAAGGCTGGCTTAAGTGATCACTTTCGGTGTCAATAGTATTGTTGGTAAAAGGGGATACAAGACAAACAAATATTTATTGAAGAATGTAATAAATAAATAAATAATAAAAGACGAATTCGTAAAGCATCATAAGACATTTAACATCTTCAGTTCAGCGATAAGATGTGCGGTACTCATCCTGAATGCCTTTATTTTTATTGGCACGGAGAGGACGACTTGTATGTTTATTATGTGCGTTATGAGCTAATATTATTAATTTATTTATTCATTCTTTGCTGTACATTGATTACAAACAATTACATAAAAGGTAAACATTCATGTTAGATATAATCAATATACAGAGGGCGAGTTTATCGCAAATGCGCGATCTGTTTAAACAATATTATTACATGTATCGATGTTATTTTTACAATTAATCATTGTAAGTATATAAATTTTACATTCGAAACCACCATAATATGGCTTAGAAAAGACAACGTCACCTTATTAATTTAATTGGACAAAGCACTCCTCGAGAAAAGGTTGGGTTGCGGGTTCAAGTCCCATCCGGGGCACTAATATTATATTGTTGAACATAACATTATATTATACAAAGTCTCGTCAGAAATATTTTCCATAACTGGGGTAGCCAAGGAACTGCTGCTGCTGTATCTACCTAATGAACAGGGTAAGTTGTCCTCTACATACTATAAATATTAAGACATTCAAAATGGGTTGCAGTATATGTATTTCTTTACCTTTTATTGATGCTGAAACACTCACAGATAAGGGGGTATGATATAACTGACATAACACCGTAATAATACGAGTATACTCATCAATAGCAGGCATAATTTTTTATTGTAATAAATTACATTGGTTCCTACATATTAATATATCTTTTTTATTGTTCTTAAACGTTTGCTTATAGCTACTCGCTCACTGACTCCAGCAATGTACATGTGTAGTTCGCAATATTCGTCGTCTCCTTCGTATCATAGAAGTAGAAAACTAACTGGAATGAGTACATATTAGAAATAAATAAATTAACCATTGATGGTAATGAAGATGACGTGACTTTCCCGCCGTTCTATAGTATTTAGATAATCTTAGGGTAGCAGCAAATAGTTTAATGTTCAACTTGTTATAGGCTGATTCTTCCTCATCGGTGCTAGTAGACGATTATATAGGATGGAAACGATGAAATACACTATAGACTGTGTATGTCTGAGAATACGTTTGTTCCTTATAACTAGTTAATAATAAAGTCTGAGAGATAAAATAAGAAACGAAAACATCAGACGCCTGACAAAAGTTACAGATATTATGAATCGTGTTGCAAAGCTTAAGTGGCAATGGGCGGGTCATGTTGCGAGACGAAACGACGGTAGATGGACTCCTAGAATTCTCAAATGGCGACCATGAAGTAGCAAAAGAAGCATCGGCAGATCACAAAAGAGATGGGTTGACGACATTACTGCAATCGCGTGAAGGAAATGGATACAGAGGGCACGGGACCGCGACGTTTGGAATAGTTTGGAAGAGGCCAATATCCAGCAGTGGAGAGATGGCTGACTAGTAGTAGTAATAGTTAATAAATATGTGTTGAATGTCGCTTACATGGGCAGAGTAACTTTTTTGTGGATAATTTTATTTATTTATTCATTATGCATTTTTGCTTCAACTAATTCCAATAGGGAAAATTGAGGGGCAGCTTGGTCCTGGTAAAATGCAAACGTCTTAGCTGCACATCGTGTGAGACTAGACCGGGATGAGACATGTGGGGTACTGTTCCGGGTCGCGCAAGATTGATTGCCTTCGCTAGAGTGATTGCCTACGTCGCGTCGGGAGGACCTGATACGGAACAAGAGACACACAATATTTCGTTGTGCTCTCTCCAGTTATCTAAGTACCTACTTCCATGATCCATATACCTAAATATAGTACGTACACTTTAATAATATTACGTACTTTAATTTGGTACAGTACACAACGGCTGACTTGGTATATAGATTGCTTTTATTATATATACAATTGTATGTTTGTATGTTTGATGTTAATGACCTCGAATCTGGGTCGTATGCGGGAAGAGACATTTATCGTGATATATATAGGTATTATGTGGATATGAAAATCTAATATGTATATCTGAGACCATTCCTTAATAAGGTGCTGTGTGTGATATATAGACGTCCCTCTTTCAGAATACACCGTTCCTTCTATATATTATGTTATTGAAGATTTTTTCGCGATGAGGTATAATATATGTATTAAGTTATGTTTTGCGGTTACATCGCTTAATTTTTTTGTTTTGTGTCAATTTATCAATAGTTTATTAGTGTCCAATAGTTAATAGTAAAAACTAGCTAAGTTAATTTCACCTTATACCAGCAAATGCTGTCTGGAAAACTTGTAAAAATTTTGAATGGAATATTTAATTGTGCTTGAAATGTAACTTCTTTGTTCTTCATCTAAATAAAGTTATGTTATTATTAAAAAAAATAAAAAAACTCCATCTTCAGGTTCGAACCTGAAGATGGAGTTCTAAGAAACTCCAATATATGTTTCCGTTTATATGTATTAAAGTTACGTTTTGCGGTTACATCGCGTAATTTATTTTTCTCACAAGCTTTCGGTGTTTCTTGGAACTCCATTTTCAGGTTCTGCAGTAGACGTGTCGAACTGAATATAGAGTTCCAGGAAACTCCGAAAATTTGTTCGAAAAATAAATTTCGCGATGTGACCGCAAAATATATTTCCAATCCAATGGATTGGTCTGCAATAAGTTCAACTCTTTAATTCAACGCAGGTGCAACCGTTTCTTCTATGACAACTTAAATTCAGCGATGAGGTAGGTATCCGCTATCCATCTTGAATATTTTTTTGTTGTTGCCACAGAGACGACAGCTTGCATGTTTATCACATGCGGTTGGTCTGTTGTCTACCTCAATTCGTCCCTCTTCTGACTAACTGTCGTATCTGACATTTTTGGCGAAATCGAGTTATGATCACCAATGTACCTATATTTATATGTGCCCTGCATGTTCTCACTGAAGATCACACCTGTAACTGTTACCGTTGTTATCCTGGAATAGCTTTCTGATTTGCTGTCGTATTTAGGAATTACTCTAAATAAAATGTGTCGTATCTACTAATTCCTCAAAATTTCATCACAAGAATGATTCTGAGATATATAAGAATAGATACAAATAAAATAATGTTATATATTTACACTGTATCATATAACTAGGAGAGATGAAAATATGCACGGCAAAACACAAAGAACGTTCTCCTGAACAATTTACATTTAGGCAGATACGACTGTTAGTCAGAAGAAAGACGAATTTGGGATGTGACGTGATGGTTTAGTATTAGTAGTAGTAGTATATGTCAAAGAATGACAAAGAGGGCATTCTTGTCTGAAAGAAGGAATGTGAGGAAGCGCGGGCGTCCGAGTATCACGTGGCTTATTAACGTGAATCAAATTCTCAAGGACGGTTATGTGTTGAGTGAGAGGAACCGATGTGCATGCAGTTTTACAGATACCTGCATTTTACAGCACACTCTAAGATGTACAAAAAACAGCGGAAGTCTTATTCTGCGTCGTAGACTACAGACATCAAGGCATTTTATTTATTGTTTCATTTTGAAAATATCTCTTAGTCGAAAGAAAACAAATTTTTGCAAATTCTGTACATTCTATATTTTAATTTTGCATCTCAATGTATACGAGTACAATTTTGTGTAATTAAATATTTTTAAAAAAATGTAATGCAAAGAATAAATAATAAATTAATGTATGGAAAGAACTTTCCAAGTTTCAGACCGATTAAAGTTACGTGTACTTACGAAAGTTCGATCCGAAATCTTTGTTCTAAAAGCTCCCTCTTACGCTACAACTTAGATCATGAAGTCTGAAATTCGCCCCAATTCCGAGGTCATTAACACTGTTACCAGGGTCATTTCCAAAACAGACATTTCAACCCCCTCACGGGGGGTAGTTTCACCACCGAAACACGGAAATTATATTGTATTTCTCCCCGACTTCACCCTATTGAATAGGTCTTTTCTGTGGAAATGTAGGGCGAACAGGATTATGGCTTTTTCATATTATTGTTAGAAATTTGCATAAAAAATATTGTGTAAAAATATCTTATTTATAATTTGATTTATACCGCTGTTTATTGTAAAAAAATATCGATTTTAAGATGAAAAGAAATTAGTGCAATAAAGTTAGTATCAATCAATGGCGAAACATTCATATCTTAATATAGGATTAGCTCGATCTGTGTGTGAACCAGGGATGTTGCGAATATTCGCATCCGCATCCGCAAATGCGGAGCTTCCGCATGTATTTGGACATCTGCATCCGCAATAATCGATGAGGATGTTCATGCGGATGCGGATGTGAGACAATTTGCGACAAGAAAGAAATGGGGCGGGGCCGGCGAATGGCGCGTGCCGTTCGCACTTGACATTAACCAATGGGAACGAAAAAATTGGTGACAAGATCCGACGCGTTTCTATTTTTGCCGGTTTTATTTTATTTCTGCAAATAACAAAACAGAAAAAAAATGTTTCGCCAAAAAATCCATAATATTATTGTAGCAACAATTTCGTCACTTATTTGACAGTGGGGCCTACCAACTGAAATAGTTCCTACTTTTTTTTAACATCTTAAACATCCGCATCCGCATTACATCCGCATCCGCGGATGTGAGCCTTAAAAAATCAGCATCCGCATTCACATCCGCGGATGTGTAAAAATCGACATCCGCAACATCCCTGGTGTGAACTGTCCATAAAACATAGGTATATAAAAGTCAATATCGAAATATATATTAACATATATTTTTTATTTTTGCAATGTTCACAGGATCAGATAGTGGATTATAGAAAATATCAACAAAATGGTAATTCAAAAGGTGGACCAGCAAAGATCCTCAATTTACCTGAAGTCTTAAAAAACCATCAAAGTTAAATGACCCACTGTCAAATAACAGAAAATTCAGTGCTGAATAACTCATAATTCTCATATTCAATTAGCTAAAAGATCAATAATTAAATATATATATATATATATATATATAGACAATTTGTAAAGCGCCGTTTACTCATAACATGACCTCAAGGGCGCCGTATATCGTATCCATCACCCGAAACTCCCAGCAAAAAGGTGTGTCTTCAGTCCTCTTTTAAAACTCTCTCCATTCACCTCCTCTCGCAGACACAGAGGCAGCTTGTTCCAACATCTGGGACCCGCAACACTAAACGCTCTATCTCCAAAGCCTGTTTTGCTCGATCGAGATGGCTCAACAAGTCTGCATTTTGCCTCACCCTGTGCTGAGCGAAGCATGAGCCGTCTTTCACTGATGGTCTCGATCTCGCACATCGCCGACAAATAAGATGGTAATACCTACTCCCTTCAAGGCCGAAAACACCATCACACATATCTTATACTCCACTCGTTGCTTTACTTTTAACCAATGTAAGTTGTGCAAGAGAGGAGTAATATGCTCAAATCTTCGACCTTTCAGGAGAAGTCTTGCAGCAGCGTTGAATACAGCCTGGATCCTATTCAGCTGCACCATAGGAAGACCAAAGTACAGCCTGTTGCAATAAAAAACAATTAAAAGTAATAAATTATGATTAAAATATATAAAAAACAAATTAAATAAGATAAACTGATTCAAATGAATGAATAAAATAAGAACAAGTCAATAAAATGAGATTAAAAATCAAGTAAAAATAATAAAACATGATAAAATGAATTTAAAACAATTAATATATGATGAATAGATGAAGGAAATAAGATTAAAAATCAAGTCAAAGTAACAAATCATGATGAAAAGGAATTGATGTTGATTTAAATTAATGAATTAGATGAAATTAGAATAAATGAATAAAGTAAGATTAAAAATCAATATATAATAATGTAAGTCCTAAGGGTTGATTAGACTTGAGGGTTGTCAATATTAAATAAGCTTTCAGCCCAACACTGTGACTGCATTTCCATAGGTAAATTTTATAGACTTTGTAATTATACATTATATGATAAAATATTTATATCTATTTTCTATTGTATATTTCTATGTACCTTAATATTTATTTATTTATTTATTAACAGCCACACTAACAATAAAAATGCATATTTAACGATTTCAATTTGACTAGCGTCTACGTGACGACAATAATTAATATCTGCCCTGCTGCATTCACTCTATTTTCAACTTTTTTTTATTTTAAGTCCGCATTTTGGCATTCTACCATTTCATTTTACAATTGTTTTTTTTTTTTAATTTTATTTATGTGGTCAATGAAGATAAATTTATTTACTTATTTCTTTTAACGAAAATCAAATTATTTTTGAAATAATCTCTACAAATTGTTACATAGTTAATGCCTCTAAAATAAGTGATCAAAATATTTATTTATTCTTTCTTTTCTGTACATTGATAACAATACATACGATTTTATAGAAAAATGCATTAAAATAAAATATTATCAATATACAGAGGGCGAGTTTATCGCTGAGGTGCGATCTCTTCCAACTAACCTAATATTAATAACAAATATTGAGAAAAAATGTATGTTGATATTTTGTATTTATGCGCAATAAAAGAATTTCTATTCTAAATATTAGGAATAATATTAGTCAATAATAAATTTGGAACAATGTTAATCTCTATTAGTTAGTTATGTTGGTATAAAACTCGGATTAACAGTTAAATGACGATATCTGCCCCTTTCCCATACCACATTTTATTCTACACACGAGAAGATATTCCTGGTTTCTCAGAATCATATTTGTCAAACTATGTCAACTTTTTATGACATAGGTTTTGTTAAAATTTAAACTTTTGTCTAGACGGCTGGGCTTTTAGCTAATAATTGAAACAAACTACTACCTACCTTATTTTAATGAATACCTAACGTCTTAAAAAATGTGTTATTATAATACAAGTATTCTATTTTTATTTTTTTCATATGCTTATCATTTAGTTTGTTGTTAATTAATTATTTTAATTGATATAATTCCTGACTATTTTATTTTGTCAATTTTTTAAAGTTATATTTTGATAATGTATTTTGTAATTTTTTTTATTATTTACCTACACAAAAAATCATTTCAATTATTCATTTTGTGCATTTGATTCAATTTGCATATAATTTATGGTTTGTTTTTATTGTTTCGTTATATAATTACTTTTATTTTATACATTATATTGAATTTTACATCCGAAATTATAAGAAGAATAAATACATTAATAAAATATGTTCCTACTTCCATACATTATATATAAAAAAAGAATAAATAGTGAGAAAATAAAATGTGTATTAAATGTTATTTCTGTGCAAAAAAGGATAGGGGCAGAAGAAAGGAAAGGAAACCTATGTACCTACATATATGTCGATTGGAGACAAAAATCGAAGAACTCTTTACTTCCTTAAATTAGAATATTATTATTTTAAACGAGACACTTATTTAGAACCTTTATTTTGGTTTAATAAGTCGCGAGCCGGCTTTCAAGAGCTTTCGCGCTCATCATCAGGTAGGCGTAGCGCCACTTTGCCGAAAGACGGCTCAAGACACAGTGGAAGGCTAAATAAATTAGTGTTTCATTAAAAATAATTTAATGTGAGCTTTCACCAAGAATCGTCGGTGGAAAATATTAACATGAAATTATATTTTTAAGGTAAAATGACGTAGATTTAAAAGGTGATTCCTTAGCCTAGGTCCATGGACATCAAAAGATAGATGATGACTGTGAAAAAATCCATATGTAAAAAGACCATTGTTTACTGACCTGAGTGGTAGACCATGTGAAGAGGCAAATTGAAAGCGTTCTTTTAGATATACTAGTTTGTTATTTGATGACGAAGAAGAGGGAAAACCGAGAAGAGCTGTTGTAGTAAGCAGTTGTGATAGAATCAAATGTAGGAAGAGTATAAGAGCAGGGTGGTGGAAACTCCATTTTCATTTCGGTGGGGGAAAAGTTCAACCGTTCTAGTTTCCTTGCTGCTCGACGTCGGTGTATAGCGATATGGTACAATGTGTTTCAATAATATTAATGTTTGGTTCGTTGTTGAACGTACACGTCGACGTTTAGTTTTACTTTGATTTTACTGTGTGCGAACGGCATCGGAATCGTCCCACGACGTTTGAAGATTGTGTGCATTTAATTAATAATAAAACTTTAACTTTCAATAATATTTTTATTTTAAAAAAAATGGCGCGCTAGGATTAGAAATGGTAATAAATTAATCAAATAAGTTGACAAAACTTGTTGTAAAACACAACGATTTTTAAATAGTTGACAATTCATTCTATATTCTAAAATTCAAATTTATATTTGAAAACTACGTAGTATTTTTAAATATGGAACTTTAAACATATGAACGTTTCCTTTCAGTTATTTTACAAATGTCATTTAATTCTATAAATGTGTTCTAAAATTTATATTTAAATTTCCAACTCGGCATAATTTGAAATGTAGAACTTTATCCAAATGCATAAAAGTTTTGTTCAATTAGAAAAACATTCGAATGCCATTTTGTTCTATAGTATGAATTTATTTTAATTTTAAAACAAATATGTTTAACACTATAATATGATTTTGATTAATTATAAATAGAACATTAATTTGAATATTATGGAATACTTGATTATGATTGGTTGTAATTTTGAAATCGTGTGGTGTCAATGATATTGACATTCCTTATTTGAATTCACAATTAGAATATAGAAAAGAATTGTTCTTTTTGATTTGTTTAAATTTAAAAACGGTGCGTTAATATGATTCCTAGAAACGAATTAAATTGTTTTAATTAATATAGTTTAAATTAAAATTCTTTAATTTTGAATAATAAAATAAATATAGGATCCGAATAAACACGTGTTTTTATTTTAAGTTATTTTCATTTTATTTTAATTATCTTTTTATTTGGTTGATATAATTGATGTTTATTTTAGTTAGTGACATTAAAATAATAATTTTAGTTTCTTTTTGAAAATATGTTACGTAGGAACCTTGCGGTCATCGACCTCACCATTCAAGAGGATCGACCAATTTTGATGCAGCTTTATACGTAATCATTATTACGCCATCTTTGTTATTTCAACCAATCAGATAATTACGCTGTTGTTTGACATTCACCGCCATTCTTTTTCGTCATCTGTCAAATTGAAATTTTATTAGTTTTTCGTTTATTTCAATACAAATTCATTTTGGACAGTTTTTACCGTATATATTTATATGTATATATTTAAAATTCTAAATTATTTTTAATCATGACAAATTAAATAGCATTTCATAAATATTATAGATAAATTAAATATTGAATTTGGAATGTTTCCGAGTGTTTGAACTCTATTGCTAGCTACGGTTGTGCTTCGTCGACGTGCACTTTTGCGAAATCATAGACTTTCAAGGACTTGTATAGATATCTGTTGCATCATTTCGATTCTATTTTCTAATAATTAAGAGTTATTTAGCAAATTGCATTTGATTTTAAAATAATTTTAAAGCGTTTTAAATATTATCTATTTTTTTAATATTTAGATGTCACATGTATAGAACTTTTTCCGTTTTTAAAATTTAAACAAAAGAAAACATTGTGTGATTATTTTAAAACATTTTTTTGAAAATCGAATCAGTTGAATTTATCTGTTATTAATTTTCAGTGATGTTTGGGATTTTTGTGAACGCAGTGACAGTTTTGTGACATAAAATAAAAAACATTTTCAGTGTTGTTGTGTCTATGCATATTTTTGACATTTTTAAAGTTTTGTTTTTGAAGAACACATGTTTAATTTGAAAAGTTCTTTTTTAAAATTCGCATTCGATGTTTGATATTTGAGTGTATTTTTGAATCGTGGCTTCTGATTTGTTGTTGTGAGTTGGCCGCCCTCTCCGATTGGTGCGCGCCGTCTTTGCACAGGTTGTGAAGGTGGAGGAACCAGAGCATCTGGTGACAGGAGAGCGCGACACCCGCGCATACTCCACAGTGCAAGGAGGATACACAACGCAAAAAGGTTGACCATCTCTGATTTTTTAAAACTTAATAATTTAACATTACCTAAAATATAATTAGTCATTATTTGTTTACGTTGGATTATTTTTATAATTTGTAAATTTATTTAGTCGTGGAGTTCCAGATTGAACTGAATAAATAAAAAAGGTTGTCACCTTCTGATTTTTTAATATTTATAAGGAACGCGATGGCCATTCAACATGGGAGTACTTCTACGTTTAGGAGTTTTTTTGGAAACACAACTCCAATAATAAAAGGTTGACAATTACTGATTTTTTTGGGATTCCCGGAAAAAATATAATGGTCTGCAAAAAAGAGGATCTTGTAAAAAGCAGGTATTCCTGAAACATCCCGTTTAGCATCTTCGATTCACCCATGATGGGTATACTGGAATCGCATTGGCCGAAAGCTGTAATGGTCCCAGTAGAGTATGGTGTTGTTTTAATAATAATAATAATACTGCACACATGAACATCTTATCTTATTAAGATGTATGTTTATGTAATACATGCAACAGTTGGTTTGTTGGTTATGCCACATTTAGTTGAACCTTTGATAGTATAGATATATATTTTACTAAGTATTTTAATATGCTTATTGATTATGAGTAAAGTATCAAATACATCATGATTTGTACGTGCTTCTTGATTTATCATTTACAACGCACTCACATGTACAATTGAATTTGCAATAAATTCATAATCAATTCTAGTAATTTAAAGTATGAATCGTAATGTTATCATTCGATGGTTTAAAGCACAAAAGACACATGTCCACTATTTAGGTAAAATGGGTTAATATATGTACAAGATCGGTTGCAACGTCGTCTATGTCCTGATTACATAATTACCAATAATACTTATACCATTATCGAAATATTTAACAAAAACCAGATGCCAAACATTCTTAAATTATCATTTTTTTGTGCACAGATGTAACATGTCACATAAGATATTTGAGAATGTATTAAAATAGACATAATTGATTCTTAAAAAGCACATGTCCACCAAGAATATCTTCTGAATTAATTATAAATTAGTTAATTAATTTTGGCTCTCAAACTTTCAAACCCTGTTTTCTCTAAACTGTCAAATGTGGACATGTGTCTTCTGTGCTTTAAACCATCGAATTATATTGGCTATGTGTCCATTAGATCTTAGATTAGTACATATCTGGGTAAAGATTTATTGTTATAATCAAAAATTTATGCAATAATATATAAAAAAAAAATTCAACGATCGGTGTGGTGTAGAGGCTATGCTTTTGCCTTTGGGTCATGAGGATCCTGGTTCGATTCCCAGCCAGGGTAAAATAAAAATTTATCTTTTTTGAGTTGTCCTGGGTTTGGGTATATTAAATGTTTGGTGTATTGTATGTAATTATGTGCATCGTTATGTTAGTACCCCCAATACAATATTGATATCTAACTACGTGTGGGATTAGCTCAATTTGTATATTTGTATGAATTAATTTTTAAAAATTTCTTTATTCATATTTTATTGTAGATTGATTACAAATAATTACATAGAAGGTAATACATTCAAATTACATAGATACAATCAATACAGTTTTATTTTGAATGCATATGTCTTATGTTATGTAGAGTAAATTTCTATAAAAGAAAACTTTTAGGTTCTTTAGATAATTATCTATTTATGTATCTATTCTATTACTGCATCTCCTACAAATGTAAAATAACTATTGCTTGTACCTAATAAACATTCAGATCGCCCTTTCCACCACACTTAAAAAAAAATGCATTCAGAATGGACAGAAATATACCTCAACAGTGCTGAATTAAGAATGCTTATAATTAGTGATGTTTTTTTTTTAAATTATCTTTTACAGTTGGACCCTGAAAAACTCACTAATTGAAAATAATGGAAATTATATTATTTTGATTTTTTATTGAAATCCTACTCTTAACAGGTTTTTTAATAATTTTGATGCGAATTCTTTAACTTTCTCGATGGTTATTGGGTAGGTATATTAAATATGCGTTTATCTTTGACAAGTTTGTATGTTTGAGCCACGTGGTTTTGCATGAGAAATTTTACTCTGAGGTGTGGTCGTCCAAGAATCTGATGACTTCAATAGTTCTCAGTCTAGATCCTACAGGATGGATATGTGATGAGTAAAGAAAAAAGGAACTGCATAAATGTTATGAATATAAAAAAAGATGTGAAAATATAAGAGTACAATAATGATATCCCGCGGAATCCCTGTTCAAGAGTAGTTGAGCGTTACTGATATAAAAACCAAAAAGCCGTTGATGATAGAAATAAATAAACAAAACGGTGTGTACGCTGATTACTTTCTGGTTGTTGATTTTCGGGTTTGCCATGTCTCGATTTGTTTAGTCGACGTTTCGGTGCACTTGCTGGCCCCATCTTCAGGATATGAAGATTACTGATTACTTTGCCTGTGGAAGATGTCGTGACGGGATGAAAGGATTTATAAATGACACTCAAAATTTTATAATTATCGAACAATGAAAAAATATTTATAAACCCCATTTTGAATTTGTTTGATTATGAGCTCGTAAGCTCTTGAAAGCCGTCTGAAAAATAATATAATATTATGAAAAACTATTTTCTAAGCATTTTAATTTATTTCCATTATTTACCATTTCGGAAATACATACAATAATATCAAACCAAATCCTTAAGAGTGGACATGTATAAGCACAATATTAAACAAAATGCAAACAAAAAATGTATGCAAAGATGCGAAATTCGTTAAGGGATGCGCCTTTATGGGATGCGTGTAATATCATTCTAACCTCACAACAGTTTACTGTCATAGTTTTTCCGCATTTACTATTAAAACAAAACATACCTATTATTTTTTGTTTACCATCACTTCAATAATATTGTTTTGTATGTGTGGGGATATGCATATAATATGTATGTTTCCCTATTTCATTCCTCCCTTTCCCAGCTAGCTACTATCCCCCATATCCCCATCTTTCTCCCTCTCCTGTGTCGCCTCCCCCCCCCTTCTACCACTCTCTAACTATTTCTCTCTCTCCCTCTTGTCCCCGCCACGGGCAATGACAGTTAACTGTGTCAGGGTGCTTACCTAGACTAAATACATATGATACAGCACTACTTGTACCAGTACTACTAGCAGCAGCACAGCATAGTAGAGTTGTAGGTATTCTAGTGCACACGTAGTCATTCAGTCATACAACCAACATAACTTGCCTTGCGGGAGAAATGAGGACTATTATGTTTTCCCTGGAATGTAAAAGGGTATTTATTCCGTAGGTTTCTCGGCATAGGATAGGATCTCGCGCTTTTCTGTAAAATTTCAGATTGTCCTTTAAAACAAACTTTTTGTGTTCCAGGTACACCTGTCAAATCAAGAAATTTTAGAGGTACACCAAAGAAAAAAAAGCAATGTTTATTTAATTTTTTTTAATTTTCCATAAATATAACAATCAAATAACTTACTACTACAAAAAAATTTACCACTAACTAAACATCATATCTTAAAACACATTCTTTTGACAAAAGGAAATGGAATTTACTGCCTCACTAGACTTGAGTCTGTTTTGAGGCAGTATGTTTAGTTATTTAAAGTTGATATTTTTCAGTTAGTTCTTGGTGGAAATTCATGTTAAATTAATTATAAATTAAACATTTATTTAAAGTATATCCACAGTGACTTTTTATTGGACGCGAGCCGGCTTTCAAGAGCTTCCGCTCTCATCATCAGGCTAGCGAAAAGTTGAGTACTAAAGTAGGTACCTGATGATAAGAACGGAAGCTCTTGAAAGCCGGCTCGCGTCCAATAAAAAGTCACAGTGGATATACTATAAATGTTTTTTTTTTATAATTATTTAATATTTATTTATTTCTAAAATCAATACACCTAATATGAAAAGATATTTAGGGATAAATGTGAGCCTGTTTAACTGAGCACAGGCGAGCCTCGCTGTTATAGCTCTCAGCTATTTTTAGGTGTATTATCTTCACAAAAACTTGATTTTTTTTCCACGGCACACCAACTGTAGATCACGATACACTAGTGTGCCGCGACACACGCTTTGTGGAACACTGCTTGAGAAGGGAGGTGTTCTCAGAATAAATAAAAAAATCTTTTTTTTATGTATTTCCATATTTAAAGTTTAATTTATTGACCGAGGGTTCTTGGTGGAAATTCATATTTATAATTTTTCTCATCGTCAGGCAAAAGTACAGAGACAGAGAGAGAGAGAGAGAGAGAGAGAGAGAGAGAGAGAGAGAGAGCGGAAGCTCTTAAAAGCCGACTGGCAAAATTAATAAAGTCAATAGTGGAATAACTATATAACGTGTTTCATAATTAAATTATTTCCATAGTCTCATCAACGCCCCTTGTTATTGGACAATAAGTGTTTGTCTTACTATATTTATGCATGTTTTGTGTTGCACACACAAACAATAAACATAATTATTATATATGAACACATATGTAAACAAACAAAATAACACATTACACAAACTCAATATATACCATGACTGAAAAATAACATGAATATAATAATAATAATGATAATCATATTTACGTCATGCGTTCTTGGAATATTTTAATTTTAATCTTTTAAGTGGAGTCCTCAGAACAGGATGTCCTGTAAGCATCAGCCTTTATTGAATAGACGAGAAAGAAATAGAAAAATTGGTCATGCGACCAAACACATTGATGTTGATAGTACGATAGGTATGGTTCAATCGCAAGATATGCATCGCTTGCAGAGTACCTACTCAGAATGTCTTATAGAGATGTTCTAATATCACTTGTTTTTTTACAGCGCCACCGCTAACGCGCGATCGGTTTGCGTGTATTTTTGGCCAATAGTCACTTCGTGCGTCGTATGATCAAGATCAAGACTAGATTAAGATCGTGTTTAGTTTTGTCAAGAGTAGCCCTGCTACTCCACGCAGAGAACTTCACAAAAAACATAATTTAATTTCATAATTTATTATTAAAAATAAATCGTCGTGGAGTAGGAAGGAGACAGATGTCGTGGCTGCGGAATATACGGCAATGGACTGCACTGAGAAAAATACTAACGAAATTTCACAACGAATCATTGGTACGTACTATCAGATTAGGACCAGAGATATTACTAACGATTCATTAGTACGAATCTATAATATTAACTTTCCGCAAACAAATTGTTGGTAAATTTACCGATGATTTGTTTGCGAAGAGTTAATATTATAGATTCGTACTAACGAATCATTTGTATATCTCTGGTCCTAATCTGATAGTACGTACCAATGATTCGTTGTGAGTATTTTTCTCAGTGTGGAATAACACGGATGGGAGAACTGGTCCGCACAGCACGAGACAGAGAGGCATTCTCCAGAGTGATCGCCAACGTCGGGGGGATCTGATACGTCACTGATAGAAGAAGATTATTAAAAAATTGCATTCACATTTAACTTGCTGTGTCAATTATTGCACCGCGGACGTTCTCTAAAGTTGCATTAGAATAATTGCAACGTAACGCGATGATCACTTCCTGCAGTACTATTCGTAGAATGTATGTAACTAACATAATAATATTAACTATCGATATAATATCTTCTTTCTCTGGTTTATATAACAGTTTGTTACTCGTAGTATTACGTATGTACTAGTATAGCTTCACCCGGTCTCGTTCGGGAAATAAACACCAATTTACTTTTATTCACTGTGTCAGTGTTTAGGTAGGTAGTAGAATTCCATAATGAAATATAAAAACAAATGTTTTTTCCAATATAAGATTTTAATTGAGAGATACGTCTTTTGTCTTTTAGATATTGACAATGTCCTTGAAAGACGAAATACCTCTCTCTTTCAATTAAAATCTATAAAGTGGAAAAAAACATTTATTTTTAAATGTAAATTTTGAATATTACGCATAACGATAGTAGCATAATATTTTGAAATGAAATTACCATAGTTTGACAAAATACGCAGGTACCTAATTTATAACATTACTGTACATCGAAAGACAACGTGTCATAATATTAATATAAATAATTACTGTAATATCTCAGTAAATATAGAGATATATACATATAATGGTTTTATACTAAAACCTTCTCCTAAAATGGATGAGATTTTATTTATTTTACCTCTGTCTTGTCTAATTAGAGTGTCTATAGAGGACATAATTATAAACACACGAACATATATACAAACGGAGTAAACTGTTTATTATATTTACTGCCTTCCATTTCTATCAGACCTCGTCACTATTACAAGTTATAGCTAGTTGCTTTGCTAGCTACATAACTCTAGCTGGATAGCTAGACACTAAGTAGTGATTGTGTTCTGATCTATCAGTTTTACTTTCTTCTCTCAAAGACAGACACAACCTTTCCCAACATCGAATCATGTAACACCCGTGTGACGCACTACTTCCGCGTTTAACGCTCGTTCATTTCTACCGTGTTAGAATTAACACTTTTTACTATTCATATACTTACTTATTCATATTCAATATTTATTAATTTCTAAAATTATTTTATTTGTAGTAGGTACGATAGTAAAGTTCCCGGCTGTTGTATATCGTGTTCTCTTTTGTATTATTTGATAATTATTTCATGAACAATATTTTTATTCATAAAATAGATTCAAAGATGAATCTGGGTTTGAAACAAACTCAAATACATTTCAGACATCTTTAATCTTAGAAATAACCTTGTATTCAGAAAGTATAGTAGATTGACAGCGAGTGGAATTGAACCCGGGATCTCTCGATTGAAATTCTGAGACATTAGGCTACCTATCATCTCATTAAGAGTATACTTAATTAATTTAAATTCTCTTATAACAAATTTGGAACTATCTTAGTTGGTAGGCCCCAGGCGAAATATTTACATACGTACTACGAGTATCATGCTATTTTCCTTGCGGGTCAGATAGAAAGGATTGAGCCACACTTCCTCCAATCCTTGCATTCACCTTCTGCTTTCGTCATTGTCATACCATCATCCTTCATGCATGCTCTCTTACTCAACACATGTCCGTTCTGTAGTATTTGAATTATAATATGATCATGCCATTTAATCATTTAATCCTCTGATGGCCACGTTTCCGAATACCCTTCATCTAAGCCAAATATATTTTCTTGATCGTTGTATCTTTATTCATTTTTTCAACATGCCATAACCATCGCAACTTATTTAAATTTCTCTTAGTTATTACACCGCTATTTATTTCACATTCCTCTCTTATAGCACTGTTAACAAGAATAGGCTAAAAAAATCACTTCAAATTTTTATCCTCCAATTATGTTTATAAAAAAATTTGCTCTACGTAAAAAAACTTTAAAAATTTTCAATGATTGTTTATTGTTTGAAACTCGTTTAAAACTTCTACCCGTTCAATGACTTATAACATTTTCGGTTTCACAAGACGGCAACGCTACCATCGCTAAACAAGACTTTATTGTCCCTCCGACTGTGCGCATAGCTGTAACGAAAGTAAAACCAGAAAACGGGCTTCATTGACTATTAGTTATTATTATATATCTTCATCATTGCCAGCAACAACGGCATAATATAAATCTTATAGTTATAGTAACAATTTGTACAATATTTTAGTGTCTGAGAGACAGAGTTCGTCGACCATGACTCAGTTGAAAATGGTACCTCTACCGTACGTTCAAAAAACCTCTGCTGGATTAAAATGGCATTGTTGATTGTGTAATCATTAATAATAAAGTAAGAGTTTTCCGTTGACGAAGACTGCTAACCTGTGTATTTTTTTTAACATAACACGTATAGACAATTCACATAGATCGAGCTAGTCCCAACTAAGATACGAATCTTGTATTATGGGTACTAACGCGACGACACATATATACAATGCACTAAACACAAATACATGTAACACCCAAACCCAGGACAATTTGATAAAGGTCATTCTTCATTTTGCCCTGGCTGGGAATTAAACCCGGGACCTCGTGACTCCAAAGCAAGAGCGCACCGGTCGTTTTTTTTTATTTATTTCTATCGATTCTATAACTTTTATTTGTCAAGAGTCACATATATATTTATTTGTTTATTAACATAATATACGGCCTTTCGAAATAACCTTTACAGTATAATAAAAAAAACACACTTGAAACAAACACAATCAACATATATGAGATACAATGATAAGAAAAACATGATAACAGAAACTACATGGGATTCTCAATGGAAACATGTATCTTCGAACGAATCCGTTTACAGCACATTTCCTCACGGTTTACTCTGAATCGTTAAAGATATCAACTTCAACACGGCAACTATTCACTATGATTATATGTAGTCGATTCATTGCTGAGTAATAACAGTACTATAGTTGTACGATGATCCCGTAGAATAGAACAATGCCTGACTTCTGGTGCTACGAATGCTACGATTCGGCAAGCGCAATTTCTGTAAGCTAAAAATATTTTATATTATATAAGATAAAAACATAACATCTCATTCTAAAAGCATCAGCATAATACTGCTATTCGTTCACAATAATAAATAATGATCTGCAAAACTTTATAATAATAAAAACATAATTATAGATGTTATATCATTAACCAATCTTACTTTGTACACACGCAAGTATTTCCTATCAAAACAAAATGTAAATATTCTCTTTAAATCTTTTCCCTCACGCCGTATCCCAAGTGGGGTAGGCAGAGAGAATGGAACGCCAATTAGATCTGTCCTTACATACTTCTTTCGCTTCTTCTACAGTCATACATTTTCTCATGCACGCACGTTGGTTTCTCTTACTGAAAACACGGCCTTCCTTGAGAATTTGATCTACATGATCAAGCCATGTAGTTGTCGGATGCCCGCGCTTCCTCACACCCCTCCTTTCATCCCTCTTTGTCATTCTATCCTCTTCCATTCGTTCCACATGACCAAACCATCTCAATTTATTTACACGCATTCTGTCCATAACACTATAGTCTTACATCCACTCATTCTTCTAATCTTTTCTTCTAATGTAAATATTCTATCTATTTATCTAAGATATTATCTATCTATACCATCACGGTATATCCCACACGTAGGGTAGCCAGCAGATCAGCTGCATGTAATAAACATACAAGCTTTCCTCTCCGTACCAACAACAATCAAGTCATTCAGGATTGGTGCCAATTTCATCAATTTATACACTGTATTGATATCAAAAGGTACATAAAAAAAGTTAAACTTTTTTTATTATAAAATTGTGGGGTTAACACGTTGTTTACTACTACTATTTATCATAGCCACATGGTCAAACCACTTTTTATCTTTTTATTTTCATTGACCTTCACCAAGTCAAACCACTTGTGGCTTTGGATTATTATCCCTACTAACCAATTAATTAATTTTTACTAAATATATCTACATATATTAACATAATACTTTTACTGTAAACTTGAACTAACAGAACACAATGTGCTTGTGTCAGGAAGAAAGAGCATATTGGCAGAGCAGCGGAAGGATTCGAATTCGGTATTCAATGTTCAACTTCTGACTTACTTATATCGTTGTCAAAGAAATAGTCTGTGGGCGATAGTGATTGCGTCTGAGTGTTTAATTGTATTTATTTGATTCTTCTTGCACATCATCATTCATAATTATAACAAAATCAACAAAGCAGTTTACATAAGAAAAAATGTGATGATATGCAGTGGCGAGATCACTTTATAGTGATTTCTTACATCTAACCACGTTATGGAGGTTTTCACAAAATTTTATGGAGTTGTTTTACAAAATTTTATGGAGGTGAAAAATAACATTTTAAATTCAACGATAAGGTTGCCACCCATTCTCAATATCTTAATTTTTGTTGCCAAGGAAAGCTTGCTTGGACGGCTTTCATGTTTGTTACATGTAGCTGATCTGCTGACTACCCTACTTGTGGGATATGCTGAGATGGTATAGTCACAGTAGTGATTTTCGAATGCATGCCATGTTTTACTGTAGGACACAAGAAAACTTCCCAGATAAGAATAACAATTCTATTCCTTCAGGAACTCACGAATTATGTCGTTATTTGAATCCATATGAAATAGTCAATATAATATTCACTATCTTACTGTCTACACCATCACGAAATATTCTACAAGTGAAATAGCCTGCAAGCTAACAGCGCATATATATGTTATCTTCGCCGAGTCAATAAAAAAAGTTCAGACACTCATGATGGTCGGCAGAATATTATTTTAGTTGCAATATCTTCCACAAGTGGGGTTGTAAGTGGACTGCATGCAATACAATAAGAAATCCTCTGCATGTCATTAATCATGGGTGCAACATGTTATTATTGAATGGAAAATGTCAAATAAATTGTTGATGATATGTGATCTTTTTCGAGTACCTAAGCAGGAATAAAAAGCACGTTTTATAGGACTAGGAATCTAGAGAAATAAGTGTTGGATTCTATTTCGCTCCATTGCGGACTGCACAGATTTTGTCGCTGTTCATGTATGAATCCACGTCTAGTGGATAACATATCATATATATTATACAGTAGGTATATTAAACTATAGTGGTATTAATATTATTATGAATTTGCGTAACTTTTGTTGAAATTGGTCCACGACGGTTTTATCGTCCGGACGGCCATGAATACAGTAACAAACAACAGATTCTAACGTCAATGCGGTGAATGAACTTTCAATAACATTTGAGTTAGAACTAACAGAGGTACAAATACTTGTCTATTAATCCATATATTAATGTTTTTGTATGTTTGTTTATTATGTATTTGTAGATATTTTCCAGATCTGTGACATGTCCTTTTTCTCGAGCATTCCGCTTGAATAATGCGGATGTTTTCAGGAAAGGGACACAGTTAAACCTTCCAATCAACACCGATTCAACCATTCTCAGTATGTGATGCTCGTTGCTGGAATAATCTTCCTTCTTTTCATAGAATATCTCAATATTTTAATGGATTTAAATACTCAGAATACTTCATAAATTGCTTTGTTATGTAAATGATTATGTGCAAAAATAAATAAATATATAAACGTTTAACTCTCTGCTATTCTTAATTTGAAATTTCATTGATTCTTCTAGCATTAAATTTGTATCACTTCGTATTAAATTATATAGACCAGCATCTGATGATGAGAACTTGGAGTCCGCGAAACCGATCGTGCATTAGTTATACTCGATAGTAACAGTAAGAAATAAGATTATATATTATTAATTTTATTACATAATACCTCATAAAATATGCAATAGCATAAAACAATATAAACAATAAACCATTTGGTTCAATCGGGAATAATTCTTTGACTTCTAATTAGTTTGGCCTAAGTGTTTTTTTTGCAAGGTTATCAATAATTCTTCTAGTTACACCAGGTTTAAATAAGCTAGTGCTAACACTAATACAAACATCTAGTGTTAGAATAACTAGTACCTACCTAACCTATGGTACTGCAACTACTACATAAAACACACTGGCATGTAGGTACATAGTCAGCTAGATAACAACAGTGCAGGGTACTCGAGTACTCAAGTACCTTACACTAGCGCCGTGCGTCATTCTGATCTAGCGGGAAAATTAGGAACTAAAATTTAGATCCTTTAAAAATGTATGCATCTCGTAGCGCTACGCGCGTGGGCGGCGTTATGTGTCCTCGCATTTAGCGGGAAAAATTTAATAAAATGTCATTCTCACTCGCTTCTCTTCGTTAGTATTTTTCAGTGACATACTATAAGACTTAACAATATTCAGTTCAGCAGAAATGAAGTGTACCTACTGACAGTCATTTTAGATGTCTTTTTTAATTAAAGCATACAAAGAATTTTTTACATGTTTCTTTCATGCAGTAATGAGTCCTCAATGTTTGTGAGATGATAGTATAAATCTGTATTTTGTTTGATTGTTCTAAATTTGAAATAACACATTAAAAAATTTACTCTAGCGCCATAAAAGTGTCGCATTCGAAAAAAAGTACTAACATTGAAAATGGCAGGTTAAATTTTTCCGACACTAGCGCCACATCTTAATTGCCATATTATAAAATAGTCACTTATTCTAACATCTAATATTAACTGTTGGTTTTTCTCTACGATAAAACACATTCATATGAGTATAGGTGTATTTGTAAGTACGAACATATATTAATGTTAATATATAATATGTACATAATATATTATATACAATGATTATTCAGCTATTGCAACACCGCGGAATTACTGTATACTGTGTTTCGAGTAGGAGCCTATAGTACCTATTATAATAATATTAGATATCGTTACTCTAGCAACACTATGATATTGTCTATTAGACCTGTCAAATTTGACTGAAATTTTAAAATAATAAATCTCGATTTACGAACTTCGTTATACATTTTATTTATTTATTCCTTACCTATATTGAAAATAAGAAATTTTGTCTATTTTAATCAATACACAGACCACGAATTTATAGTATGGTATGATTTTTATTGTACGATCTTATCCAAGAATAAATATGATAATTTACTTAATTATACATATAATAAAAAATAAATAATTTATAAATTTTTAATCGAGGGGATGCAGACACACCCTGTTCGTATAATATGTGGAATAAGACATTCCTCTGGGCAGGTTTTTGGCTAAAAACATTTAAGCATCTTGTTTATTAAAGTTGATATTTTCAACCGACGGTACTTGGTGGAAATTCATGTTGAATTAATTAAAATAAAACACTTATTTGTAACAAATAAGTGTTTTATTTTAATTAATCTTGTTTATTGATAGAGATATTAGTAATATTTGTATGGAAATTATTTAAATATATTATTAATATCATTATGGAACATGGCCACAGAACTGTCAAAATTATTTGAATCATGGTATTGTCAATTTTTGCCATTTGCCAATTTATTGAATTTCTTGTCATTTCTTAGGTAAATATATATGCAAACTACAAGAGCTTATTTGCCAATTTAATACATTTTTTTTTTATTATTTATTAATATAAATATTAAATACAAATATACAGTCGCGCCAAATCCACCTTACAAAATAATAATATATACATAATTTATTTCAACCTATTTACAAAATTTCAATTATATACAAATGCACATTTCAGCAGCCATTCCTTGACAAGTCTTTTTGTTGCAATCTTACTACCACATTTCTTAATAGATGTCGGCATCATATTAAGCAATTTAGGCACGTTATATTTTAAAGTTCTCTTACCGTATTTATTATTATATTTTGGTACCAAGTATCCATCATTCGATTTAAATCTAGTATGATGAGCATGCCGCGGTTTTGTCTTATACTCATCTTTCAAAAACTGGTCAAGAACTATCTTTTGCCAAAACAAGCCAAATATTCATCTTTCTAAAGTATAACGAATATATATATTGTTAATATCATTATCGAACATGGTCATAGAACTGTCAAAATTATTTGAATCATGGTATTATTTTTGCCATTTGCCAATGTTATTTATTATTACGCGCCGCGGTACATACATTTTTTTTATTGTCTCATAGACTTGGCAGCCATAATACGAGAGTTTCGGCATTATGCACAAGAGGCGTGTGGTTTGATCCCAGGTGATGGCAAAAATCCCCTTTCATGACACAAGGTGTCAGCTTACTGTGAAAGGTGTGTAAAGTTGGTATTTATAACAAAAACCCAGATAGCTATATCTTTTTTAAAAAAAAAAATGGAACGGAAACAATGTGAAGTAAAAATTATTGGCAACGTAGGTATTAAATTAAATTAAAATTTATTTTTAAAAATAAATAAATTATTTTGCAAAATTTTCATATCGTTACGTTAAGACAGTTTAGTATATTTATAACAATATATTCGATTATCAATGGGTAATGTGAAGTATTGTGCAATCGCAAATAACTTTAGTAGTGGTAGTAGTATCTATGTAATAATATTAATAACAATTACACATATACTTACATACATGTTGATATTAAATATATAATATTATACATTACACTAATACATCTATATGATATCATATATTGCTGTTATGACATTGTTAATGTGTTAGTAATGTCAATGATATCTCAAACTAATCTAAGTAAATACATAACAAAACTGTACGCTTCTTAGGGTGCTATTGTACCATTCTATTACATTTCTCTCTCTTTGTCTCTGGTTTCGATCCTGTGGATTGTTTTGCAGCAAAATCTTTCCATCCATTGTGCTCTATCCTGTGCGACCCTCTTCGACTTTAAGAGCCGTAGCTCAAATCCTTCCATGTATAACCTCTCTGTGCTAACTCAGATTTTCAGGAAGGGTGGTAAATTTCATCCCAGCTGAATTTAAGATGCAAAATGACTTTATTTGTTCGAACACCTGACTTTTACGGGTCACTTGAATTTTTTTTTATTTTATTTATTCAGTAAGGATTAGACAGTTGAAACAATAAGTATAGACATTAAAAGACAACAATAGACAAACCAATTAATATCCCCTTTTTACCAATATAATAAACATAAATTTGAGACTTAAAATGACAAAAGACATATAAATGTAAAAAAATGTGAAAATGTAAAATGTTAAAATGTAAAAGTGTAAATAAAGTGTAAAAAATGCAAATAAATTATGTAAAAGATTAAAAAAAAAAAAAAAGATATAGGTATCTGGATTTGTTATAAATCCAAATACAACCTTATACACCTTTCACAGTAAGCTACTAAAAGCTTGTGCCGTGAAAGGGGAGTTTGCCGGCACCTGGGATCGAACCACGGACCCCATGTTCTGAAGGCCGAGACTCTACCTCGAACTCATTATGAGACCAATAATCATTCAGGTTTTTCTCTCCGTGTTTATGAAATATAAGTGTTCAGGACGAGTAGTAGAGTACCTCATCATCGAGGATATTAAATATTTTGTTTTTCAAATTCTACGAACACTGTCTTTTACAAGATACTCAAAGCTTACAGAAAAAAATGGGATATTTTTTTCACCAGGGACACCATGGTGTATTTAGAAATAAAACACGTTTAAATAAAAAAAAAACAAACTTCAATTTTAACAGCTTGGTTGTATCTTAGGAAGAAGTTATTTTATTTTATTTTCTCTTATATTTTTTTTTATTTTGACATAAATTAATAAAATAATTAAAATAACACTTACACCTAATAATATTTTACGTAAAAAAGGAATCATACACCGAGTTTTAACTAAAATAATATAAATATAACAAAGATCTTAAACGAAAATATAGTCGATGGTCTCGATTGGGTCACTGTTAAAAATATCCAATCCCGCTAATCAACCAAATAAATTATGTTTTCGAAATTTCTTCAAACTGGACTATTTTTGTGATTAGGATATCGAAGTTTTGTTTGGGATGTCTTGGGAAGAGGTTACTCAATTGGTATAATGTCACTATTCAGAACAGAAGTTGTTTATTTTTACCATATGAGTCCATGACGCAAGTTGAGGAAGTATTTTACAATTAAAATAATAAGTTAGTCTAGATTGTTTTAGTAATTTTAAAATGCCAGTCTTAAAACAAGAAAGAGCTTTTTAATCATGGCAGATCTCAGACAAAACGATGAACAATATTTCAATGCAGACTTCTTAAGACAAGAAGCTTTTAGGATAATTTTGATGATATCAATAAATTAGTCAATTACCAAAAATCTTTCAACATAAATAAGTAAGTTTCATACGTTGGACAATCGAGTATCATTTTATCCATGAGCTTATTCCAAAACTTATGAAGTCCTAAATTTAGAATCTCTCCTCCTATGAGCTTCAAGAAAGTTTTTTTTTCTTTATCTTTCCATTTGAAATTTTCAGCTTCGTGTGAAAGCCATATATGATAGTTGATTTCTTGATAATATTCTATTTGTTCTTTCAGATCTGCAGCTTTTGATAAAAGCTCAAATATTTTTATTGCAACCATTTTGCTGATGCATTTTTTCTCTTTTTCATAATATTCTGCATCCATCTAAAAAGAAAATTACACATATTTATTTATTACGTCAATTCTGTTTTTGTCTTAATAAGTCGGCATTACAGTATTCATCTATGAGCCGATTGATGTCAAAAAAAAATACGGAATAGAAACTAATTGACATTTCACACTTGACCATTTTTTTCAATAAATAAATAATCTACCATTGATATTGTGAACAGGGATGTTGCGGATGTCGATTTTTACACATCCGCGGATGTGAATGCGGATGCGGATTTTTGAAGGCTCACATCCGCGGATGCGGATGTTTAAGATGTTATAGAAAAAATGTAGGAACTATCTTAGTTGGTAGGCCCCACTGTCAAATATGTGTCGAAATTATTGCTACAATAATATAATAGATTTTTTGGCGAAATATTTTTTTCTTTTTGTTATTTGCAAAAATAAAAATGCGTCGGATCTTGTCACCAATTTTTTCGTTCCCATTGGTTAATGTCAAGTGCGAACGGCACGCGCCATTCGCCGGCCCCGCCCCATTTCTTTCTTGTCGCAAATTGTCTTACATCCGCATCCGCATGAACATCCGCATCAATTATTGCGGATGCGGATGCAGATGTCCAAATACATGCGGAAGCTCCGCATTTGCGGATGCGGATGCGAATATTCGCAACATCCCTGATTGTGAATAATAAAACAAAAACAAAAAATTGAAACAAAGTTATCTAATTTAAATAAACAATTTTTTAATTGTGACTAAATAAAACAACGAAAACACCTGCAGCAAAATATAAATAATTAAACAAAATGTTGGAATTAATAGACATAGTTGACAGCTTATGGTATCCATTCATCAAATATTTCGTTTATTTTAATTGTCGAATCTAGAAAATATCGCTATAGGATTAAGTGCAGAATCATCCACAAATGGATACAGTGTTTTTATAAATAATTAAACTAATTTACAAAACTACGTGTCAGAGAATATTTAAAAAAAAATATGTCTCCATCTATTCATTCATATTATCAAGGAATTTTCCACAAGTAAGACGGCCAGCGTGCTTACAGCATATTATAAATGTAAAGGCAATCCTCTTCATAACAGTATAAGTTATAGACAGTCAGATCGTTTTGCATCCCTAAACTCAAAGATGTTAAATATCTTAAGCGGGATGTTGAACGAATACCTTCCTTTTAAAGGTTGCTCGAAAGTTACAGAAAAAAGTGGGAGATCTAATAATCCACGGAGTATAAATTAACTATCATAAAAATAGTAGGTAATAACATAAAAAAATAAAAGTAATGAACAAATAAAAATATAACTCACCATCGGTTTCTTGAGAGCATCACATTTCTTAAATAATAAACAAACTAAATACAGGACATATATAAAAAATAATATTCTACCTATATGATTCATTATTTATTAATATTTTCATTTCTAAAATAAATAAAAATAAATTAAATCTAGTAGGTATTCGGAAATAATTTAGTTTTATATGATATCTCAAGTATACATTATTTGTAGCGATGTATTTCTTTGATTTATTTTAGTCCAAATGATCCGTGTGTTTATTTGTACCCCTTTATATATTATATTCGATTAATTAATTGCTACTGTTTGAATCTATTGTAAAAAATAATCATATGCAAAATTTAAATGATTTATGTAATTTATATACATATATGGCGTTGGTATTATAAATTTAAAATACATTATTACTACCACACCATCACGGCATATTATTGTTATGGGTCAAGATTAAAATGTCATTTACGTGCCAAAGCACCTCAAGAACACTGTACAATTCATCAATTCTAGGACATTACATCCACGTCATATTACTATACTATACTATACTATACCCTCACGCCGTGTCCCAAGTGGGGTAGGCAGAGAGAACGGAACGCCAAACAGATCTATCTTTACACACTTCCTTCGCTTCCTCCACATTTATACAGTTTCTCATACACGCACGTCGGTTCCTCTTACTCAACACGCGGCCGTCTTTGAGAATTTGATCCACGTGATCAAGCCACGTGGTTCTCGGACGCCCGCGTTTCCTCACACCCTTTCTTTCAGATAAGTATATCCTCTTTGTCACTCTTACCTCGTTCATTCGTTCAACATGCCCAAACCACCGTAGTTTATTCACGCGCATTCTGTCCACAACACTCTTCTTGCATCCGCTCATTCTTCTAATATCCTAATTCTTCACTTTATCACGCAGCGTTTTACTAACCATTCTTCTCAACGATCGAATCTCTACTGCATTTATTCCACTTTCGTTCTTTTTCAACCACGTCCATGTCTCGCTTGCATACGTAAGTGACGGTACCAGAATGGTATTGTGCACCAGCATTTTAGCCATGTTCTACACATTGTCATTGCTAACAATGGGTCGAAGTGCACCGTTTACTCTAACACCGGCCACTTTCCTTCTTTCAATGTCCCTATCGCATCTTCCATTCCTCGCAAACATACTTCCCAAATATACATACTCACTTACTTGCTCCAAACATTCGTCACCAAATTCGTCATATTATAAAAAGATTAAATGAGAATCTAGGATACATAAAGGCATATACCACAAGTGGGGTATCCAGTTGCATGTTTATTACAAGATGTCTCCTCAATGCTAAAAAAATAAGACATTCAAGATGGGTGGCAATCTTCATCGCTGAATTTAAGATGTAAAAACATATCCTTATTTTTCGAACACCTTCCTTTAACAGGACACTCGAAAACTTACGGATAAGATTGGTATACCAATTCTTTGCCGGGTGCTACAATTTTTTCTCAAGCTTAGAAGATAATATAATTAGAAACACACAAATAAACTAATCACTTTTTAAGAAAAACTGTGTTAAATATTTTTATTTGTATTGAATTAAATTAACAAGATGTTGTACATAATAAATAAGGTTTGCATATAGGATATATTACTGATGTATTTGTATATGTTAAAATATCTAGGTGATTGTATAAAACAATACTTTATTTAAATTTCTTGAAAAATTACATTTTTCAATGTAAGTATTCAAGAAATAGGATAAATGTGTATACATGTTTGCATACATGTGTCGGCTTCCCTTTGTCCTAGTTGGATCGAAGGTCCATTGCACCTATGTAGGAACTTCCTCTAGAGTCTAGAGCTTCCTATTGTTCATAGCTAATGTTTGCAGAACCTGTGGATACTCTCAACTATGTTTTTTACTATGTCTACAGGGTCTTATTTGCTTGCCTCAACACTCAGCCATCCTTGAGAAATTGATCCACTCGATCAAGGACATGTGGAGCGAATGGATAATGGAAGGAAGACAAAGAGTATGTATTTATCTCAAAGATGGAGTGTGACTCTTTTTCATTCTTTCATTATTCATTCGCGCTACATGTCCAAACGAACACGCATTCTATACACGCGATTTAGCAGAATTTAACTATCATAAAATGTAGTTTTATATTATAACTCAACACAAAAAATAGTATTTTTTTTTTGAAATTTTCTACTGACGATTACAAAACCACTCACATGTACGAGTATTTCTTATCATTTTTAATTATAATTCAATAAAAATATTATCAAACACTGTTTGTTCAAATTGGATGCCGATCAATCAAACATTAATGATAATAACTAGATGTAAGCGCTAGTAGATGTCACTGAAAGACATTATCTTTTCCTTACATTATATTGTCAAGTATAATAATTATGTTAAAGTTATCTGGATAAAAAAAAGACAATATTATTCGATTACATGTGAACTTTATCAAAAGAGTCACTCTTGACACATCCAGAGATCCTTTCTGTTCATTGCTACTGTTTGTAGATCCTAGAAAAACGAAGGAAATTTATTAAAACGAACAAAAACATTTTTACAGCAATCTTTAATTATGTCTATTCTTCTTCTTCTTCTTGTGCCGCTCCTATCGGAGGTTGGCGACCATCTCTTGATACTCTTCACGATCCTGGGTCAGTCTGATGAGGGTTGCTGCATCCGGTATTCCAAACCACTGCCGAAGATTCTTGAGCCATGATGCTCTTTTGCGCCCCAAACCCCGTCTGCCCTCTATCTTACCCTCTACTATAAGCTGCAGAAGGGCATATTTTTCTCCACGGAATATGTGACCAAAGTATGCGGCCTTTCGTCTTTTGACAGTCGATGTCTATTACTAGATGTAAATAACGATAATGTATAAAAATAATTAATAAATAATACATGCAGCATTAAGTTATGTTTCGCTATCCGTCCCTTTCCCGTCCTACACAATGCATTCATTGTCGAACATTCAATATCTAGGTCAAGGCGTAATAAGAACATAATTGTATTGTATAAAACCATTTTGTATGGGGTGAAATCAACGCGTTGCACACAACAAACCCGTATGTCGTTTTATTTTGTGCGGCCTCACTTCACTGCCAAAATACCGTTATGTGGTAATTTTCATATTAATGTCTGCGTGGCATTAAAATTTTAACGTAAAATTTAAAATGTATATTACTTATTGTTTCAAGATGTTAATATTCTGATCTTTAATATGCATATTGATGGGATGCATGTTGTGAAGTCAATAAACTCAATCTTGTCCTTTGAAGTTATTGAAATAATCTTTATATAAAGTGAATTACAATGCATTGGATTGATCTGCAAAGAGTTTGAATTTTCTTCTCCATTCCTTCCTATTTCCTGCTAGTCTCTTTAATTCTACGTATGTGCCACAGTTCATGTACTTCATCACTTAGTCCATATAAGTATCTAATGGTCGGCCTCTACCATTTCTATCTTCGATCTAGCCCTTCGCGATAGTGATGGGCAGGTCTAGGTGTCTGATTTTGTAGCCAATCCAGTGAGCTCGTTGTTGGCTGATTTTTATTTTGGAGTTGCTTTCTTTCGCCTATAATAATATATACATGCTTAATTTATTTACTTCAAATTTACCTCTTATCACAATATTCTTGACGCTCCGATATTATAATTTTGGATTGAAAATGTCCTTACAAGACCTCTCTCTTGTTAATAAATCGAATAGTAAAATAAAACGTTTGTTCTATTTATTTCGTTTTGGGATTCTACTACCTAAACACCGACACAGTGGATGAAGTCTTCATCATCCTTTCGCTCCACATCTCCTGTACATCGCAGCTTATTTACACGCATTCTATCCACAACACTCCTCTCGCATCTATGTAATACATGTAATACGAGTAGTGTTAGTGATAGTATTTTATAAAATAAAAGTAGGTAGTTCCGAATAGCGATTATCACGACCACTTTTACTTTTCATATTATATTATAATATAATATGCAACGTCATCGCTACGCCATCACAACTATTACTATAGGTACTAACTAACACAAACATACATAGATTACTTCACACTACTATCAAATCTGATACTTTATTATTATGTACTAAGTTATTTATTATTACTGTGTTAGTGTCTTAGTTAAAGACTGTTTATGTTATTATGTCTTTTTACAAATAACCTAGGTTATTTTTTGAAGTGTTAAACGTATTTTGCGAAATTTACTGGATTTTTTACCTGCGTGAAAGAAGATATTAAGAATATTACTCAACAAACACTTCATCTGTACAACCAACATATTGTGTTGGTTGTACAGATGAAATGTTGGTTGTACAGATACAACCAACTCTTTTTAGTAGAAAGCAGGAAAGGTTTTCCGATGCTCACATTCATTTATTCATATTATCGTTGCATTTTTCATCAATTGGGTAGCAAGCGGACAAAATGTATATAACAATCATGTCGATTGTCCTCTACGTGCCAACAAAAATATGGCATTCAAAATAGGTAGCACGTTACATCCTTGAATTATAGATGTTTATAGTTTTATACGTATTCACTGTGTTGGTTTCAGCTAGCAGAATTTCATAATGAATTAAAAAAAAAACATGTTTTCATTATGCTCTTCATTGAGAGAGTCTTACATTTTATAAGAAAATTGTCAATTTCTTTATTCTCATTGACAGAGTCTTAGATTTTATAAGGAAATTGTCAATCAATTGTCAATTTCTTTATAAGATATAAGACGTCTCTCTCAATGAAAAACATTTGTTTTTTTTACTTCATGCTCTTCATTGAGAGAGTCTTACATTTTATAAGGAAATTGTCAATCAATTGTTAATTTCTTTATTCTCATTGAGAGAGTCTTACATTTTATAAGGAAATTGTCAATCAATTGTCAATTTCTTTATAAGATATAAGACGTCTCTCTCAATGAAAAACATTTGTTTTTTTTACTTCATGCTCTTCATTGAGAGAGTCTTAAATTTTATAAGGAAATTGTCAATCAATTGTCAATTTCATTATAAGATATAAGACGTCTCTCTCAATGAAAAACATTTGTTTTCTTTACTTTATGCACTTCATTGAGAGAGTCTTACATTTTATAAGAAAATTGTCAATCAATTGTCAATTTCTTAATAAGATATAAGACGTCTCTCTCAATGAAAAACATTTGTTTTCTTTATCTCAGTTTTGCAAGTTAGGTACGTTTAAAGACCACTTGCTTTTTACGGGACACTGTAAAACTTACATAAAATAGTGAGATAACTATTCTTTACCCGAAACTTCATGTTGTAGATAAAAAATTGTCTAGAATATTTCAAAAAAGTCGAGTTATAACAATTAGCCTGCAACTGCTGTCGAAGGTTCTGTTAAGATCATGCCTCACTCATTCTCTTACTAACCCAGTGTGATAATAATAATACTCGGACTGTCTCAATAGACAATTCACTACTCAATACATACACCTACATGAAGATTAAAGCACATTGCTAGTATTGTGGGTATTATAGAAACAAGTTATAGTAGGTACTATGTATAATTATGTATATAAAACCGTTAAGGTTCTACTATAAGTATATCAAAGCTTTGGGAGTGAACTTTACCTTATGTAAGCCCGGAAATATTGACTGTATTTTTGTATTTTTGAATTGGAGAGATTGGTGAACATGTTATAGGAAAAGATGTGTGGATGAGGTATCTGCTGAGTAATGTTCTTAATGTCTTCACTGCAGGTGTAAAAATCCAATAGGGTAATGTCAAAAATTTCGTTTAACATTTGTAGATGTAGGATATTTATCATTTTCAATTCACTACAAATCAGGTATGGCGTGACGCCAATCCTGAATATATTAATATGTTTATGGCACAGAGAAAACATCCAAATGATAATTACATTTAGCGACCCTTGTGGGAGATGATGCGATGGTATAGAGAGATTGAAACATTTGAAGTCACTTGAAATTAACACAAAGAAATGAACGTATAAAAAAAAAAAACAATTTGATATAGTTTTATCTTCTCTGCATATCCAGAAAGGGACATAGAAAACGAAATTTATTAATTAATTCATAATGTATAAAATAAAGTATAGTCAAACCGTTATGCAATGACAGTACTAAATCACATATATATATACTATATCATGTTTCATATAAGTACGTACACCCAAGCAGTTATGTATTAATGAATTATGTATATTAAATATATAGATATGTATATAAAGTCACAACACAGTCACAGATGAAAGTATTGAGGGACCATAAGGTCACGTACAATGTTCAAGATTAAAAGTGAAAACGAATTATTATTATTAATGATACTGTTATGTATACATGTCTACTTTATTATATGGGCTGTCATACTTACATCGTTCCTACTATAGTTCTATACATGTTCATAATATGCATGTGCTTTATATTATATTATCTAGGAAATAAAATGTAACTTATCCATCTATCTTAAATGTTTTTCTGGTTCGTGTTGGAAGGTTCGATTCTTTGTAACTTTGCAGTTGAAATTCCGTTTGCATTCGAGTATAAGATTTAGTTACCTTCTAGGGACACCACTTGGAGGTTCCTTCCTTGCCCCCTGAAAAACCCTGAATCGTCTAAGATCTGGTGTACGAAAATACCGTGATAATAGAGAACGATGAAGCTTCGTACAAGACGAATCTGGAGCGTGTGACTGTGGTGCAGAACAGACCATGCCACACTCGTCGGAGTGTCCATTTTGCCCTTTCACATGCACTATGGAGGATATTTTTGATGCATCTCCACGTGCTGTGCATTTTGCACAGTACTGGAGATCAGTTTGATTGTTTTTTTTTCTGAGTCTTGACCCGATAAATAAATAAATCTATATATACGATCACGACGATCTCGCAGTTGGAATAGCCCTGAAGAATTGTGGAGAAACTTTGAGAGATAAAGTGAGGAATTAGGAAATAAGGAAAATGAGTAGGTGTAAAATAATGAGTAGTTTATATTGTGGACCGACGGTACTTGGTGCAAGTTCATGTTAAATTAGTAAAAATAAAACACTTATATTTAGTTCTTCTACAGTGACTTTTTATCAATCACGAGCTGGCTTTCAAGAGCTTTCAGTCCACATCATCAGGCTAATTTATAGTATAAATTTTATTAAAATAATGAGTTTTGTTGAAAAAATGTTGAAATGTGTAGAACATATGAAACAATCGAACCATGATAATGTATGTATGTATGCCTGAAAAATGGAGTCTAAGAAAACGGGGATGTTTTAGAATACTACGTTATTTCACCACATTGAAAATAACTAGACAGCAATGCATAAAGTTACAAAAATCTACACGTCTGCATGAGAGATTGAATAAATATGAAGGAAGTTGGAAATGCACAAAGATACTTGGGATCTAGTATTTCAATCTCTCTACCTACCCCGCAGTGAATGTAACACGTTGTAATATATTATGTTTAAATCAATTTTCTGGATTATCACGAACTTTATATTAAATATTGATCCATTTAAAAGACGACTCTTCAACAGTTCAATGTTCCTCTGATGACGATGTCAGAGCATTTATTATTATGAAGTAGAACGTTGTTCTAAGTGTTAATTATTACATTAATGATTAAATACATCCGCTGGTTATTCTACTTGTTGAACATGCATACATCAATCAGATTCCTAGAACAATAAATTATTTAATGTATTTTAATTGTGTGTCAATAGGTCGTCATGTGTAAAACAATATTATACATTTTTCACCTATATACGTAATCTAGGTACTGTATATATTTTCTGAAAAGAGTGCAATAACCTATGATTATAAAAGGATATTTTATACAATTGAACTAACGTTACCAATAATAAGTTAATAAATTGTTTGTGTACAGTAAAAAATTAATAAATAAAAAAATAAGCAATAAACGCGAATAATATAAATACATTGACTATGTGAAACATAGTCAATGTATTTATAATGTACACATGTTACAAGTGATGTTGTGCGCCGACGCACCCACCAGAGACCTGTAATCTCCGTAATACAGGAGAGACGATGGTCCTGGCTGGGACATGTTTTGAGAATGCCTAATGCAAGTTGGCCAAAGAGAGCACTGTTCTTCCGTCCGCAGGGGTTCTGTCGGCCCGGGCGTCCCTCTTTCACAATACACCGTTCCTATGACTTTGATCGTAAAATACAAGTCGATGCTATTTACACAGACTTCAGTAAAGCATTCGACAAGGTCAATCATCGAATGCTTTTGTCCAAACTCAAAGCTTGTGGAATACATGGTGGTTTATTAAGATGGATTGAATCTTACTTACATGATAGATCACAGTATGTAGTTGTCGACGGATTTGATTCACCACTATCTCTGATCTCTTCGGGGGTTCCCCAGGGATCGCATTTGGGTCCTTTGCTATTTCTTATGTTCATAAATGACCTGCCCGTTGCTTTGGATTGTCATACACTGTTATACGCTGATGACCTTAAAATATTTCTCCCTATAGTATCAATTAATGACTGCCTGAAATTGCAACATGATCTTTGGAGGTTGACAGAATGGTGTGAACTGAACGAGATGTCACTAAATATTAAAAAATGCCACAGTATAACCTTCACAAATAAAAGAAAACCTATAGAATTTAACTATGTCTTGGGGGGCGAAACTTTACCTAAAGTGAACGAAGTACGTGATTTGGGTGTCACATTAGACTCAAAACTTAGTTTTCGTGGTCATTATAATGATATCATCATGCGCGCAAATAGAAAACTGGGATTTATAAGTCGTATTTCGCATAAATTTAAAAGAACAAACAGTTTCCAGATTTTGTATTATTCCTTGGTTCGTAGCTCTCTGGAATACAACTCGCTGATATGGTCCCCAATCTACGAGGTGCATATTGATGCATTAGAGAGGGTCCAGAGACGCTTCACGAGAGGTTTGTCATATAGGGCTGGACAGGGCAGATTTTTGAAAAGTTACGAGGATCGTCTTTCCTTTTTTAAGATGGATAAACTGAGGGACAGGAGAATACTTGCGGATCTCACTATGCTTCATAAAATGATCAATGGTAATGTAGATACTGTGTCGGTCAGTTCATTGAATTTTTATGCAGCAAATCCCCGCCTACGTAACCTAAGAACTTTCTTAATGGACAGACATAGTAACAATGTCAGTCAAAATAGTCCAATCAGCAGAATGTGTAGATTATATAATATTTTATGCTCACATTGCGTGGATGGTGCGGATGTCTTTTGTCATTCACTGACGGTGTTCAGAAGGAGTGTTGCCTCCAACTTTGGTATCTTTGTAGGTTGAAATTTTTTGTTTATTTGATCGGTGCTTGTTTGGTGCAGGTTCAGTTTGTACTGGGCCTGCGGTGATTGTGATCTGCTTTTGTTTGATTGTTTTTTTTTTTTTTCTATCATTCTTTTGTTAACATTAATATGTGTATGCTGTAGACACACTTAATTGGGGGGTTGGCCTGGCCGAATCAATGTATGTTGTTTTTATTTTTTTGTGTGTATTTTGTCAACTTTCTGTTTGTGTCTCTGATTAATAAATAAATAAATAAATGACAACGATATCAGAGCGCAGGGAATGTCGTGGAAAGAGGTGACGCAATTGGCGCAGAGACGCTCTGAATGGAGTCGGCTGGTTTCTGCCCTGTGCTCCCGAGGGGAGCGTTGAGGGCGAGATGATGATGATGATGATATGAAACATTATATTTATTTATAAAACAAAAAAAAAACAAAAAAATATTTGCCTCGTGCATAGGGGGTGCGCGGTTCGATACCAGGTGCCGGCAAACTTCTTTTTCAAGACACAAGCTTCAAGCTTACTGTAAAAGGTGTATAAGGTTGTATTTGAGTTTGTAGTAAAAACCCAGGTATATATTTTTAAAAACAAAATAAAAGAAATAAATAGAAGCTATTTATATTCTGGAACTCTGACTCTCGAAAACACAGAATAACATTATTGTTGATTTTGACTGTGAAGATATATCTTTTGCCTGACGATGACAGCGGATGTTCTTGAAAGTCCGCTCATAAATTTACAAAGTCAACAGTGGATTAACTATATTATATCTTGTTTTATTTATGAACTTATGACAATACCAAGAATTGTTGGTCGATAAATTCATTTTTTCTATTATATTGATTTTTATTGAAAGACGTCTTTGAAGGACATTGTCAATCTGATTTTGAATTACAACCAAAAGACGAAAGACGTCTCTCTCAATAAAAAACAATATAGTAGAGAAAAACATTACATTTTTTATTTCATTATTGAACTCTACTACCAAAACATTGACATAGTGAATGAATGTTAATATAAATTTTCATTGTAATCTCGACCGATGTGAAGCAGAGACTAACGCACTTGGCTTTGAGTCACGAGGTCCCGGTTTCGATTCCCGGCCAGGGTAAAATGAAGAATGACCTTTTTTAAATTGTCCTGGGTCTGAGTGTTACATGTACCTACATATCGTTCCTCTTCTGACTAACTGTCATATCTGGCATTTTTGGCGAAATCGAGTTATGATCACCAATGTGTATTTATATGTGCCCTGCATGTTCTCACTGAAGATCACACCTGTAACTGTTACCGTTATCCTGGAATAGCTTTCTTATTTGTTGTCGTATTTACGAATTACTCTAAATAAAATGTGTTATAGGTATCTACTAATTCCTCAAAATTTCATCACAAAAATGATTCTGAAATATATTGAATAGGTACAAATAAAATAATGTAATATATTTACACTGTATCATATAACAAGGAGAGACGACAATAATATGCACGGCAAAGCACTAAAAACGCTCTCCTGAACAATTTACATTTAGGATACGACTGTTAGTCAGAAGAGGGACGATATATGTTGTCAGTGCATTGTATATAATGTGTATCGAATGTGTTAATACCCATAATACAAGATTCATATCTTAGTTTGGGACTAGCTCGGTCTGTGTGAATTGTCTATACAACATGTCTGTCTAATATTATTGTAAGGTTTTATCATCAAAGAAAAGCTAACCCTGTACTCTTTGCATGCAAGGCAAGGCATTTGACCGTTACATTGCAATATTGAGGTCACTTCTTATCATCAAAATTGTGTATTTATTTAAGTATGTGAATATATTATGATTATTATAATAATAACAAAATTAATATATAAATCATTGTCATTCAGTATAGGTTTATCATATTGCCTTATCTGCAGTAGCACTAATTAGGTTATTTTGATCAGTTGCGCAATTTTAACATTTTATTATCATTCATGCTATCATCACATCAGGCAGAAGTGGAGTAACCAGCGAAAAAATTGAATCTTAAGATTATACTAGTTGTTCTCAACGTGTCATTAAAGTTTAAGACATTAGGGATGGGTGGTAAACCTCATCATTGCTAAATATTAGATAAAAATTGTCATTTACATTTGCCTATGTTTGGTTGATAGTTACCATGAGCCTGACTATAGTGATTTTATTTTATTTATTGTAAAAAAAAAACAATGAACAGCATTACAGTATTAAAAAAAAACCTTTTCGCTGTCATTGTACGTTAACAGTAAACAATGAAAACAATATTCCTCGGCCTTCCAAGGCCTCGTGAACATGAGGTCCGTGGTTCGATCCCAGGTGCCGGCAAACTCCCCTTTCACGACACAAGCTTTTAGTAGCTTACTGTGAAAGGTGTATAAGGTTGTATTTGGGTTTATAACAAAACCCAGATATATCTTTTTAAAAAAAAAAAATAGTAAAATACAACACAAACATACAGACACATAAAAATTCTATGACACAAATATACAAGAAAAAGGAATACCTATTAACTGATACATGTCTTTATATATTTGATGATAGAGTACCTACTAATGGACATAGTTTTATTTGCTTAATTTTTTGTTTTTTATTAGTTGATTTTGTTTTTTGTAATTGAAGACTGTATAATTTTCTAGTTGATTTAGGTGGTAAAAATGCGTAAGCTGTATATTTCATGAATAAATAAATAAAAATATATGTACGTGAAGTTTTGTGAACACCTGCCTTTTACTAGACATTAGAAAACTTACAAAAAAGAGTAGGAGACCTATTCATTATCAGGGATTTCATGGGGTGCTATTTTTTATTATTTATTTAATTATGTAAACGGCTAATTCCTCTTACTTAAAAAAGAAAAAAATCACAAATTTCTCTTTCAAAGTATCAACAAACTACAAAAACAATAACATCACAATAATAATTCAACTACTTAACTATCTCATTTCTCCTGCATAACATCAATTGAAAATCCTCTATACAGTTTTTGTTATGTAATTGAAACAAGTGTTTAGGTACCTACTATAGATTATTGATTCCGAGAGAGACGTTTTTCGACTTATCAGGTCATTATCAAGATTGATAAGTCGAAAGACGTCTCTCTCGGAATCAATAATCTATAGTAGAAAGAAACACTTGTTTCAATTAAATAATTATGAAATTCTACTACGTGTGCACCGACACAATTAATATATCCTCTACTCTATACAGCTTATACAATATGCAAAAAAAAAACAGCATTAATAACAAATTGAACATATTAAACAATTGAAAACACATTCGAACAGAAATGATTTAAATCTTACAATATAAACATTGCATTATCATAATTATTCAATTTATACCCATAATTTCATAATTTATTTATAATATTATGTTTTTTGCATTTCTAATAACTTTTTCCTTGGGTTGTAATAAAACAAAAAAAATAGGTGATAATTACAGATAAGAAATTAGGTCTTTCTTTACGTGTGTCGTATGATTTATGAGTTGCCAAATATTAAAATGCAAATATAATTAAAGCACTAGCTAGGGCAAGAGCCCATAAACCTAAATCTCACTTTGAGAGACTGCTGTTTAAAGTGTTCAAGTATTGTATCTGCTAAAAAAATATTTAAAATAGAGCAAACAAGTTCTGCTTCTATGATAGGGCTTTTGGCGTCACGGGACTCGTCATCTATCTGGAACCGACTCCCCGTGGACCTCAGTAAAAACTTATCGTTAACAACGTTCAGAAGTAAGTTGAAGAAGACATCGCTCTTCCAACATAGTTTCCCGCGCTCTTGAGATGGATGCTCCATTAAACGGCGCCGAATAAATCATCCAACAATATGTACATACATCTATAGTTTTTGTACGGCATGTCATTTGGTAGTGTCTGTTATTTCCCTATTCTTATAGCGTGTTGTTTGTTATCAGTTTGGTGTACGTAACGTGTACCTAGTATAGATTAGTGAGTGACCTAGTTATGTCTTATTTGATAATACTGTCCTAACATTAACACTGCCTTACTACTTACTGCTGATTAAACATACCCACAAGTGTTATACTTAATACGATGTAGCTATTATTATAACACACGCATAAGTAGGTACGATTAATTATAAATTTAACATTGTTAATCGTTCATCAGTTAACGGAATAGTTAACATCTATTTTATTGTACCCCGTCAATAACACATTTTCACGTTACGTTTTCGTTCCGTTAACGTTCGAGTATAGACGAAGTTGCAAGCAAGTGTCAATTTCGTTGCTAAGATACACAATAGTTACGAAAATTAACACTTTGGCGTAACATCGTCTACATTTTTTTTTTATTTATTTATTTCCAAAATATTACCTTCTTAAATAACATGAAAAAATCATAATGGAATATATTGCCCCACTGTTCGAAATCTGTTCTGGGGCAATACTAAGAAAATACTAAAAAAATATTACAATTTAACAACACAATTAACCATAAAATAATTCAGTCTACCTTGGTACGGGCTCATGCCCAGTTAGGTAGACATTAGTGACTTATCTTTTAAAAACTGTTTTGTAAATAAAATAAATAAATAAAAATAAATAAATAAATAAAATTTAAAAAAATAATAAAATATAAGATAATTAAATAATTAAGTAAAAATAACACAAATTAAAAATATGACTACATTTGAACGCTAACGGAACGAAAACGTAACGTGAAAATGTGTTATTGACTCAGGCCTCTGTTCTGCCTGTATTTACATACTATGTGAAACAGGGCCCGTAGTCAAAATACATTTAAGCGTTACGTTTTCGTTTCGTTTTCTTCAAATGTAGACGACGTTGCGAGAACGTGTCGATTTTCGTAGCTACTTGCATATTTTAGACTGACTGTGGTGCAGCACAGACCATGCCACACTTGTTGGAGTGTCCATTGTGCCCTGTCACTTGCACTATGGAGGATATTTTTGACGCATCTCCACCTGCTGTGCGTTTTGCACAATACTGGAGATCATTTTGACTGTTTTTTTTCTGGGTTTCGACACGATAAATAATAAATACCTAGGAGAAAATAAACAATTTAAACTAGACAAATAAATTCTGTGCAATGGGCAAGTTTATCGCAGAAGCGCGATATCTTCCAACTAACCCATAATTATATTCGTGATCAGCGTATATTTATTAATATAAATTTATAACATTTATTCATATTCCTCACACATGCATGTTCCCCATTGGTTAATTTCTTCGACAATTATTCGTTAATGCCCAATTTTGATCATGTTTAATATGATTAATATTTTTGTATTGATATTGATACTTACCAATATTATTTGGTGTCATCATGCCGTTATCTGCTTCTATGTATTAATAACAGGTATATGTCTGTGAATTTTATCATAATATGTGATTTTTAGATTAGTACATACTTATATCAGTGACCTTATGTGAAAAATACAAACAGGTCCTCCCCGCTGGGATCCCCAGTAAAAAAATGGTCTCCCACTCTTTTTATTAGTTTTCGAGTGTCCAACTGAATTCGTACAAGTCTAAAACACTTCGTCTTCATTCTAAATGTTTTATTTCTTACTAAATGATATGGAATTTCTAAATTTATAAACTGCTATTTCTAAATCAGTTGATTCTTATGAAATTTATGTGAAAAATAGTGGAGAAATTAGAAGTTAGTACGGGTAACAGTCATTTAGATTAATAGGTAGCTTTCGAGCGTTTTTGACATTTTACTATAAATGGTTTGTTCACTCATTTTATTGTATAGAATATAAATAGAGTATGTATAATTAAGTATTATTGCAAAGTAATTTAATAATTATTCAAATTCAAATTCAAATATTTTTATTAAAATAAAATTTACAATTTAATAATAATATTACATACACACCTTAATACTAAAAAAAACACATTTATTACATATTTGAGCAGTGCTCGTGCTTTGAGGGTTTAAACATATTTTAAAAATAATAATAATAATAATAAAAATCTTTATTGCACAAAAAACAAAAATTAATAAAATATAAACATTGTAGAACCAGACAAATAAATTTGTGCAATGGGCGAGTTTATCGCGGAAGCGCGATATCTTCCAACTAACCCATATTTTATATAATTTAGATAAAACAATAGCGCTCACCAAACAACAACAAAAATAAACACATATCCACAATACAAACAGCAACCAAATACAGTTTCTTAACAAAACTCAACAACAGAGCAGTTGAACAGCTATTTAAAAATATCTTATGTTTATATTATGTTTTATATTAGAACCTGTTGACAGGTCAACTTATATGACTTAACAGGACCATGTATTTTATGCATATAATTGATTCAAATAAAAAAAAAAAACTTTTGATTCTAAGGTACTCAATTAAATTTTTCGTAGTTACGAGTATGCAGTATACTGGCACCTATACTGAATGTTTTATTTCTAATAGTGCGGAGAGGATAATAATCTGTTTTAATTTTTTATTTTATGTGTAGGTGTTCATTGCTTACAGTGACTTCATTGACCACCGCATTTCTGAAAAAGCATGTATGTATGTGTAGTAATTTTGGGCTCAATTCTCTTTTCTTCTTAATTCAGAAAAAGGGAGGCACATTATATCCAAGAACTCTTCGTCTTCCTGACAATGTCCCAACTAATTTCCGCTGAAGACTATTGAAGTCAGCTCATTTCGTCGTAAGGTTGTATATTCTTCTGTTTCGTATGTTATTTTATGTGTTAATATTAATTTATCAGAAATTTGACAGAATGGACACAAAAAAATTAAAACATTATACATTGACTTGACCAGGCCAAACCTCCAATAAAGTGTATCTACAGCGTACACACCTTAATTTAAACAAAAGAATGAGAGAAAAAAAACGATCAAATAAAAGTTCGTCGGTAGCCTGGAGGTAGAGTCTCGGCCTTGTGAACAAGGGGTCCGGGGTTCGATCCCAGGTGCCGGCAAATTCCCCTTTCACGACACAAGCTTTTAGCTTACTATGAAAGGTGTATAAGGTTGTATTTGGGTTTATAACAAAACCCAGATATATCTTTTTTTTTTTAAAAATGTAGCCTACATTCATCACAAGCCCAGTATAAACTGGAGCTGCACCATGTCATCTTCGATGTCCAGGGAGATTCAATGGCACTACTTTGTTGACGAAGTGTTTTCGTATTATCCTCCTTATGTGCCCATACCATTTTAGTAGCTTTTCTTCTAGCTTGCTATATTTATATCAGTAACATCCATGCTACCACAATGGGTGAAATTTTATTTTATCTATCAATTGTACACCCGGTGACCACCTGAGCATTCGCATCTCTGCCGTCTCAAGTTGCCTGGTGAACCTGTTATATACAGTCCAGCATTCAAAGCCATTATATTATGACCAAGAACAATAACAAGAAAGCATGGTTTTAAAGAAACATTGTAAAATAATAGAAAATAATAGGTAGGTACTTATTACAATTTCACAATACTTTTTTACTAGAATGGAAATGAATTAGAAAAATAAACATTAAAATACGTCGATGTAAGTAAAATTGATGATTTTGAAGGTCAGGATTATTGATAACTGGTTGGTCATGTATTGTTAAGAGATTCGCTGATTACTCCATTCTGTGAAATGATGTGATGTCAGCCAAGTTCATTGCTGCAACCTTGATCTTTATTCAATTGCTTGCAATTGTTGCAACATGTCGAAAGAATGAAAAACAAAGTATTTTATCTTCATTTTAATGATGAGGCATGGCATCCAATCTGAATGTCTTATATTTTTTACTTCTGTTTATGTATACCCTCACATCGTGTCCTAAGTGGGGTAGGCAGAGAAACCGGAACGCCATAAAGATCTATCCTTACATACCTACTTCTTTCGTTTCTTCTACATTCATACAATTTTCTATAAATGTTTGTCGATTTCTCTTACTTAACACTCGGCCGTCCTTGAGAATTCGAATCTCGTGATCAAGCCACGTGGTTTTCGGACGTCCACGCTTCCTCACACCTCTTCTTTCAGAAACTTCCTCTTTGTCATCCTTCCCTCATCCATTCATTCCAGATGTCCAAACTCAGAGAACCCAGGTAACTGCATCTATACATGATATTATACTTTAAATAACACACAGTTTACTTTTCACTAAGCTACTATACAATCAAGGCATATCCTATGCGTGGAGTAGCCATCAGACCATTCACATTTAATAAACATGCAAGCTGTCCTCTCCGTGCCAACAAAATTTGAAAGATTCAGGATGGGTAGCAAATCCCATCGCTAAATTTGACATATAAAATGTCTTTATTTTTTATTTGTATTTTACTGGACACTCAAAAACTAACTGAAAAGAGTGGGAGACCAATTCTTTGCTCCACGGAACATAAAACATTTAATATATTATTCGATTAAGTAGTTTTAAGGTATGCCACCATTCATGAATTTCTAATTTATTTTATTTATTTATTATTTTTTCCTCTTTGCACATCATCATTTACATTACAAAATCAACAAAGCAATTTACATTAAAAAAATATGATGACATGTAGTGGCGAGATTATTATTATTAAATTAGTGATTTCTTTCATCTTACCACGTAGGTACGGACAGGGCAACTTGAACGTTTATTATATGCAGTCAATCTGCTGGCAACCCTATTTATGTTATTAATAAACAGACATCAATAATATTTGAAAATGTTTTTCACATTACAGACTGAGCAGCATAAGTCACAATTATCAAAACATATTTTTTATGAAAAGTGTGATTATCTTTATCAATTCTAGGTCAACGTACGTTTATTTTAGGGTTATTAATTATGTTATCTAAGTAGGTGGAAAACACATATATATATATACATGAATATAAATATAACAGATTAAATAATAACAAACACATGCCGATACTTTTTCAGTCGATATAACAGAAATAATACAATAATCTGTATGCCTACATATTATTCAATTGTATATTACTTATATTGGTTTGACAATACTTATGTGTAGTAGTTATAACTGTCACATTATCGCGGACGGACGCGTACGAATAGAAAAAATGGCAGGTAAATACAAACAAAAACATTATTACATTTTACGAATGTAACGAAATCAAAAAAGAGATGTTCTTTTCTACAATATATATGTTTTACTGTCGAAAGAGACTTCTTTCCTCTTGTAAGGTCATTGTCAATCTGGCTATTTTTTTTTTATTTTTTTATCTATTTATTCAATAATAAAACAACAATACAACCAAATTATATAGTAGACAAATATTATATTACAGTGCAATGGTATTTTTTTTTTTTATAATTTCCTCAGTCAGTAGTTGAGCCACTGGTATGAGAGGAAACAGTTTTTTAAACATATAGGAAATTTTGGTCAAGTTACAGGTGTCTATTGTCAGTGTTGAGTTTTAATGTCCTTGCGTATCTTTTAATTCTTCTTTTGAAAATGTTAAGACTCCTAGCATCCTTCAAACACCCAGGTAGACTGTTGAATAATTTGATGGATGTATGGAGGAAACCATTACGCCTTCTATTTGTTCTCGGGAGGGTGGTTCGTAGGTGGTTCTGTCTCGTATTGTGGGTGTGTATTTCAGTGTTTAAGGTTAGTTTCAGATCTGATTTTATTAGATTATTCTTTATTTTATAGAGGTGTTTGGCTTTTTCATCAAAGATAATTTCTTCTAAGTTTAATGCTTGAGATATTTTGTAAAGGTTAAATGGCTATAGATCTAGATAGTAGAAAAGAACATTTGTTTTTTTTTTTTAATTTCGTCATGGAATTCTTCTACTTAAACACAGACACAGTGAATAAATTTACAAATGTATATTGCACGCAGTTTGCCTGCTGGCTACCTCATTAATTGTGGTATATACAGTGATGGTATAAATATAGGTAGTTATTATTTGTTGATTATACAATGTCATATCGGTAATTTGATTTTTCACTATTTCAATTTTCTTTTTGTTTCGTGTTTATTCTCTGTGGGGCTTTGGCAAAAAACAGATCTTATCTTTTCAATTAATTTTCGAATATCCTGAAAAAGGCAAATATTCTCAAAAGATCTTAAACTAGGTATATGACGTCTTCAATTCAGCAGTTAAACTGAACGTCTTAATTAATTGATTGTCATAGAGGACAACTTGCATGATTATTACTCGTAAGTGGAGATACTTGTTGATGTCGTGATGGTCAATATACCATGATATTCTTTTTAAAAATGTTCTACACAACTATAGCCCGTATCCCAAGTGGGGTGGGCAAAAAGGACGGAGCACCGTATAGATCCATCCTTACATACTTCTTTCGATTCCTCTACATTCATACAATTTCTAAAACACGCATGCCAATTTCTCTTGATTACACGCGGTGACCATCCTTACGAATTTGATTCTCTGCACGTAATAACCATACGCTTTGTCTCTTCCACGCTAGTAAAAAAATAAGACATGCTAGATTGGTGGAATGCCTCATCGCGGGGTTGAAGATGTCAATTGTCAAATATGTGAGGTTTCGCAAATTACGACATTCGAAAAATTTCAGAAATAAATTGGAGACCTTTTCATTACTGGGAATTCTGCGGGATAACTATTGTCTTCTGGGATCGCAATGGTTTACAGCTGTAATGCTTCCAGCAAGGTTTATCATCTTGCATATAATGATAAACGTACGTACCATCACAGCACTTCCCACGAGTGAGTTAGCCAGCGGACCAACTGCGTGCGAAAACATGCAAATCGCCCCCTCCTTGTCAATATAAGTTAACAAGATAGGTATCATTACACATTGCTCTTCTTTAAGTTTTCGAAAGTCCTGTGAAAGCAAGAGAAAGCAAATGCAAGAGGAGTGTTGTGGATAGAATGCGTGTAAATAAATTGAGATGGTTTGGTCATGTAAAACGAATGGAAGAGGAAAGAATGACAAAGAGGATATACTTGGCTGAAAGGAGGGGTGTGAGGAAGCGCGGGCGTCCGAGAACTACATGGCTTGAACATGTAGATCAACTTCTCAAGGACGGCCGTGTTTTGAGTAAAAGAAACCGACGTGCGTGCATGAGAAATTGTATGACTGTGGAGGAAGCGAAAGAAGTATATAAAGACAGATCTAATTGGCGTTCCGTTCTCTCTGCCTACCCCACTTGGGATACGGCGTGAGGGAATAGATAGATAGATAGATAGAAAGCTGAATATTTGTAAAATATCCCTTGTAAGACATTAAATATTCGTATAATAAGAACATTAATAATAATATTAGGTACCTAATATTATAATATTAATGTTTTGCAGTAGTACAATATAATAATTTATTGTTGTACCTTATAAAATTAAAATAATACTCGGTACATAAGTACAAGTACTCTGTACCTAATACCTACAACTAACTCGAGTCGGTACTTTATGAATACTTTTAGTTGTACAATGCCAATGTGACTTGAAGACTCGTTGGCGTTGGATGAATATTTCGTTTGTTCGTACTCGTATTGCGAAATATCATTACTCGCGGACTCGCAGCACTCGCGGTAAAGGTTGAACGAACTTTTGAACGTACAACAACAAAAGCGAGAGAGGGAGAGAAAAAATTGTGTAGTACGTACTCGCATAACAAATTTTCGACAGTGAAAGTTTTTAGTACTTGAGTGCTGTATTATTTTTTTCGGCGTTTCGTTACTTCCTCAATACGGCTGGCGTTACGAACGCACGTCGGTGTATTAATAATAATATTACTTGTAATACACCGATCGTTGACGTAATTCTAAATTTAAATTAAAAAAAAACATTAGAAATTCGAACAACAATAAACATTATTTAAACAAATACTGATTCGCATATAAAAAAATAGTGAACGTCGTTCGTTTTTTTTTTTAAATGTTTTGACAATTTTAAAAATTCGAAATTCAATCGATATAAAAAAAATCGACTCAGCAAAATTCGGCTCAAAAGGAAAACAAAAGAATGTCGTCCTTCGATTTTTAAATATTTGATATTGACGTTTTTATATATTTCGAACGATTTTCATTGGTGGTGACGACAATCGTTTGGAAAGTGCGTGTGATTGGTCGGTCGGTTTAAACTTTTCGTTTGATTCTTTTTTTAAATTATTAATTCCTTCTCTTCGCCGTGTGTTGTGTAATATCTGTTAGCGAAGTGAAAGTGTTTCTTTATTCTGATGAACTCTTAGAGCACAAATGAGTATTTTCGGATACGTAATCACCGCTAGTGTTACCGTGAAAATAAATAGATAGAATTTATAAAACAATTCAATACTTAAATATATAAAATTTGTAAAACGTTTACGGATAGTGCAAAACTTATAACAAAAAATTAAAAACTGAATAAATGCATCATTAAATAATAAATAAATAATGCAACAAAAAATAAATTAAATTGATTTTATAGTGAATTTAATATGCGTAAAATAAGATGAATAATTAGGTATGATATAATTAAAAAAATATTAAATATATATTTCTTGAAATAAATAAAACATTCAAAATGATTACTTAGTGAAAATTGTAAGAATATGTAAAAACTAAATAATTAAACTAAAAAAATTGGTCCTAATTACAATCTTATACAATTTATTTGCGATGATTTGAGTTTACATTTTTTGTTCTTTTTTAAAGAGTAGCAGATGGATTTTTAAAAACAATTTTTGTCGTTCTTTTTTTGAAATGTGGATGTAATAATTTTGTGTGATTTTTTTTGTGTGTGTGTATTTTTTTATGGATGAAATTCCAAGGATATTACAAAATGGCATCAGCAGTTGGGAATATGGAAAGTGCCTTGTACATCCCAGCATCAAATCAGAATTCAGGTGTTTAATTTTTATATTTATTACTAATACTACTACTATTATAGAGTCTGAGAGTCTGCTGTGTAGCATTCCGATGTGAAGCCTTTTTCTTTTTTAATTATGTCAATTTTTGTTATTTTCTATGGTATTTTTTTTTGTAGTTGTTATAATAATAATATTACCTCGATACGGGTGCAAATCCAGTGAGGTAATATTGAGTTCATAAATGTGAATTTAAATAGTGAAAAATTGTTTTACTCTGTTCTGTAAATATTTTTTTTTTGGTAAATAAATTATTATTATTATTATTATTATTATTATTATCACGTCATATCCTACAAGTGGGGTAGCCAGCAAACCAGCAGCCTTAAATCAATTTTAAAACTAAATATTTCTTAATGGGGATCCCGTCAAATTCATCATCATCATCATCGCCCTCAACGCTCCTCTCGGGAGCACAGGGCAGAAACCAACCTCCTCCATTCAGAGCGTCTCTGTGCCAATTGCGTCACCTCTTTCCACGACATTCCTTGCGCTATGATATCGTTGTCATAGGAACGGTGTATTGTGAAAGAGGGACGCCCGGGCCTACGGAATCCCTGCGGACGGATGAACAGTGTTCTTTTTGGCCAACTATCATTAGGCATGTACAAACTATTCATTAGTAAGAATCTATAATATTAACTCTTCGCAAACAAATTGTTGGTAAATTAACCAACGACTTCTTTGCGATAGGTTAATATTATAGATTTGTACTAATGAATCGTTTGTACTATCTCTGGTCCTAATCTGATGGTACGTATCAATGATTCGTTGTGATTATTTTTCTCAGTGCAAGATTAAATTATTTTTATGACAAAGAGGACGGCTTGTATCTTTATTATATGCAATCAATTCACTGATTATCACACTTGTTTTTGTGAGGAAAATTTGAGTTGGTTGGAAGAGATATATATTTATTTTATCTAATTTTCATGAATTTTTCTATAAATTGTACGTATTGTGATCAATGTACAGTTATTAAAGAATAAATAAATAAAAATGTTGTACGTGTTTAAAGTCAAGTCATTTTCTTCAGGAAGTTAAATAACATTGACATTCAGAATGGTGGCCATGTAATGAACACTCCTTCCACACTGCGAATATAATAAAACAAGAATTAATCGATTTAATATTTTTTGCTATCAACTCATTTACCCAGGATTGCCCAGGCAATAAGGACTTTTTGAACAAAATATTAATCTTGATTTGAAATTAAACAAAACTGAGATTAAATACAATCTCTGATTTCGTAAGTATCTGTAAAAGAAGCCATTCTAATATCCCAAACATTCTACAAAAGCAAAAACAAACTTTCAAAAGCAATGCTATATCGTGAAGGTAATGGAGACTGGCAGGGCGAGGATTTGAACCTCCATCTCTTCGCTGAAAGCTTAACATTTCAGTATAAGCCACGGTATAATTAAATGTTACTAGTCTAAAACTGGATGGAAGCATTTCAGGTTATCAATCTATATCTCCGAGGTTTGAATCCTGCTGCCTACTCACCTTACAACTTAAAAAAAAAAATTTTTGTTCATTCTTGAAATCATTCAAATTGCATCCATTCTTGAAAATTTGAACCACGTAGTCAAATTGTACTGTTTTTATATTAATTTTCTTGATCTTATAGCTATTTCATCACTAATTCTTTCCACATATTCAACAATCTTTCCAAAATCTTTATAATAACATTTAAAATGCAAGCACTCAGACTAACTCCTTATTATTATCGTAAAGAATCAAGGAAGCTTTGCAGTGCATTATTTTTTGTCACATCAAATTAATAATTTATTTTTCAACAGTCATTTACAATTCCGGATATTAAGTTGGTTAATATGTTTGTTTGCAAAGAGTTCAATCTGTTTATTTATTTTATTTTCAAACGCAGACATTTCATATAATTAATTTATCTACTACATATTAGTGTACTTCCGTAATTGTGCAGAGTGTGACCTTTAGTTCCGCCATATATACTTATAAAAACCTCAATATTACAAGACATAAATGATTAACTCAGTACGAGATATTTAATAACTCGCTATTTATATCTATGTATGTATATGAAATGCTTACACGCGTTTTTGAACCGAAAGAGAGTTTTGAACCTTGGAACTTACGTTTTGAGAGATCGTGCTATTGTCATGATTATTCAATCATATTTTGTTTTTACAAAAAAAAAAGAAGAATCTTGAGCTGTGGCACTCATTCTAAATGTCTTGTTTTTATTTTGTTTGGTACGGATTATTTGTTGTTACAAATATTTAAATAATTCTTTTCATATGCGCGGTACTGTTTTTTTTAATTCTCTGCTAACATCTTTCACCTGGTACCCCCAACTTCCTTTACATTACACTTTACTTCGACTGCCTCGTCATATTTTTTTCCTCATCATTGGTCTCCAATCCATTAATTTGGAATTCTATCCATCATTTTAACAACGACCTACATCTCTGGTCCTTTTCCATTATAACTTTGCAATTCATTTTCCAATATCAGAGACTTAAGGTCCGTTTCGGAAAACGACTTCAGTTATATTATGATCTATAAAATAAATTCCTCTTACAGCTTTTTCTATCGCACTCTGTGCAACTCTCATCATGGCACAACTTTCGATTTCTTGCACTATTCACTATTTTGTGTAAATAACTAAATTTCATTTTTTAACAATGGTGTTCCTTGGAGTCCCTGGCAAGGAATAGGTCCTCCACTCTTTTCTGTAATTTTTCGAGTGTCCTGTAAATTACAGGTATTCGACAGGTATCAATGAGATATTTAACATCTTCAATCTCCTGCGATGAGATAAATTGCCATCCATTCAGAATGTCTTAATTTTTACTGCATCGAAGAGGACAACTTGCACGTTTATTATATTTTGTAACTAGTTCCACTGGTCATCCCATTTGTGGAATATACAGTGATGGTATAGAAAGATATTGATTTTAATAAAGTCAAGGCTCTATTCCATCTGCCGACTTGTTGCAGTATCTTTTTTACATATGTTCACCTTGTCGAGATGATATTTTTGGATTAATGGATTTAATGAAAAATCATTAATTAAGAACATCTTTATTGAAAATATAAAATGTCCATTATAAGAATGTAAGCTCATTTTACTATTGAAATATATAGATAAATTAATTTATTAAAGAACTGTTATAACCTCGCCAGCTGATCAATGTCAATATCTTTGTTTTGTACATAATAAATAAATGTATATAACTATGTATGTATGAAAACATTACCTTAAACGAAATCATGATACAAACATTTTAATTCGTTCACGTGTGTCTATGTCTAAGTACGTTCATCTTTATCGAATTAATATAAGATAAATTAATGCTCTCTGTACGAACTCTTAACTTTTAAAAATTTCATTACAAATATCAATTTGATTATTATTGCAGTAGTTTTATCAGGTTATCCTGTTTCGAGGCATGCTGTGTGGAAAAACTGTGTGAAAAACGTGGTTAGATGGAAGAAATCACTTTATAGTGATAATCTCGCCACTGCACAGCGTCCTAGTTTTTTTTTTTAAATTTTATATTGATTTGTTTACACTGTTATATAATTATGATGTGCAAAAAGAATAAATAATAAAAAAAAAACACAGTGATAATAAACATTGTAAGAAATAAGATAAAATCTGGATTTAGAAATTTCTACTGTAAATGGTAAATACACAGTCTTGAGTTGAAAATTTTTGTATATAACGTAAAAAAATTTCACAATCTAAGAATATTTTCATCTTAATGAAAATATAAAAACAAAAAAATAAGACATATCGTTGTACAATAATTAAAATTTCAAAAGAAGAAAACAATCTTCATTGAAGAAATAATTGAAATGCTCACTCAACCTTATTGAAGAGAACTGATTTTCCCAGTTTGAGGAAATATTATTATGTCAAGGTAATTTTCGCTTGAATTGTTTGATATAATTAAAATTCTTGGATTGAGAGAATAAAATCGACCTGTTTTTTCTGACATTTAAAACTTTAAATATAGTGATTACGTTTACTGCTATCCTTCCTGAATGTCTTTTTTTATCATTGGTACGGAGAGAACGACTGTTTGTTTATTACATGCAGCAGTTAGTCTCCTGACTTTGCCACTTATTAGGAATATCGTGGTTATATGAATGAATGAAAATTCACACTGAATACAATTAATATACATAGGGCAAACTTTATCGCAAATGTGGTATTATTTTTTTCAATGAAACCAATTTTTGTTTTTGATAATTTGTTGAATGGATAATCCGTGAGTTAACCGGAGCTTATACTAGTATATATATAACATAAAGTTGTATTGAAATATATATAACTTTGTAGTCGGAACATATATAGTTTTATATTATATAAATTAATTTTAAATATACGTATGTATATATTTTACTCTACGTGGACGACCTCTAAAACTGTGTTTTTATAAGCATTTACATCTCGTCAACTGTGTAAAAGATTAAATGTAAAAATCTATCTTCTTCTTCTTATCGTGTCGGTCAGCAAATGACTGTCTATATTCCCATTCTCTCCCAGAAAGCCACGACTTCTCTTGCAACTCCCACCAGATGAGTTCAGGTTTTGAAGAAGTTTATTTTAAAGAAAATCCATTCATTCAATGTTTAACATTATATCGAACATGAGGGTTGAACATTAAAAGCTTCGATCATGCCTGGTTAGAGTTACTCCTTTCAAGATCTTCTTAAAGCTCTGATTTCGTCATCGTAAGAATACTGTATTATTGTGAGAGGAGTATTTCTATTAAGTACAGTTATATTATTTTAGAACTAAGGTTAGCTTCAAACAATTTTTTTTTTTTTTTTTTATATATTTTAAGTTACAATTCAATTATTAAACACAAAAATGAAAATATACAAAAACAACAAAAATCTGGCCCCAGGCAGCACCATAGAGCTGGTATTAGGGGCTAGAAGATCTTCAAATGAATTTGTCTTCTATAGAGCACATAATTTACCTCTTGTTTTAACACAAAACATTAAAATCAGAAAAAAAAAAAAAAAACAAAAATCCGGCAATCAAAATCTAATATCTCTTCTTTCTAATGTACGTTTTTTCAATTGCCTTGATGCAATTTTTTTTCAATTTTTTCAATTTTAATGCTTTGAGCTTCTGGAAAATTTGACTATAATCTTCGCGTATGAAATCATAGTTTTCTGACCATTACTAAATAATACGTAGACTTTCGAGGTCGAAATTATAAAATTCATATCATGTTTTTTTATTGTTGTTTATTTGAGTACACACAACACATTATATCTAACGCAAACATGAATCTAAGATAGATAGATAGATAGAATTTTAGTGCTAAATTCTATCATCAATATTTTTGACCTTAACATTTGTATGGGAGCGCTACACTGTTAGCCTCCATCAAGGTGATTTGATTTATAAAATTTTGTGTAATATCTATTCCAAACAAAAATAATATAACCTTATCTATAAAAAAAAAACTTAAGATTAATTTGATATGTGATATGTACATATTTGATATCCAGCATACGGGTCTAAGTTTTCTTACCCGATATCCTTTCACAAACAAAAATTGGGTCAGTCGAATGAAATTGCAATAATGTGATAAACTCACCCACTGTGAATCTTCTACAAATATATTTAATATTTTCAACTGTGTACAGATAATTAAACTTATAAATAAATAGACAATTTTTTCCCTTTAATAAATCAGGAATCCATTACACCCAGATATTTCTTTTAGAGATTCCTATTGTCAATGACTGCCGCTTGCGGTACTTATGTCCACTCTAAACCATGATGCCCGATACTAATTGTCTTTTGACAGGTTCCTCTGGTGTAATCCACCGACCTTTACACTTATTTGACACTAATTCTTCTTGTCAGCTGTTTCTGGGGTGATCCAGCAGCCTTCTACCCTATCTCATAGCTTTCAAAGATCGTATTTGTGGTAGTGTATTTTCTTAAACTCAAACCTTGCGATCCTGCCATGTCAATTGCGACCTCTCAATATGTTGGAGTACTGATTCCACTTTGAGAGCCTCACTTAATTGTGTTTCTATATTATCTCTCAATGACACCCCAGTCAAACATTTTTAACCACTAAATCACTTCTAAAAATAGGTAGTCTGCAAACTTATTCTAAATAAGAACAATAAATTTACCACAAGTGTTATTCATACTAAATACTAAAAGAGGTTTTCAATTGACTTTCGTTGATGTATTTTCAATTCACTTTTCATGATTTCAAATATAATAAATGTATTGAAATCGAACTTTATTAGATATATGAAATGAGGTCAACGAGTGGTACTTCAAACCCAGTTTAATTATTTTTATTTATTGCAGTAGAACACAATAAAGTTCCGTAAGTGTATTAACTACAGACGTCTTTCAGCTTGTAAGGTCTAAGAAAATGACTTATAATTTACCAAAAATAAAACCGTCTATGGTAAAAAATACGCTTGTTTTGCCAAATGATTTCTGTTTTAATTTCACAGTTTTTTGTATCACTTTTGTATTTATAAATAATGTAAAGAGTGTAAATGTAATGTATTTTCATAGCTACCATTTAGTGATTATTTATAAATCGTGTAATTATGTGTAAATAACATTTAGGTATTTTTATTTCATAGCGTCATCTGGTTACCCTGTGCCCTATCTAATTAATATTGTATTTGCGTACAACGTTCTTTTGAGGGTGTTTAAATAGGGAGACAACAGTTACTGTTATATAACTAGAAGAAAGTGAATTAACGAAGACCGTGACAAAAATCTATAATCGAATGATATTTTGGAATAGGCAGTTTCAAGTATTTTTGTAGTTGTATACCTGAATCTTGAGTCTTGAGCTCTCAATCAAGAAATATGGAGTAAGAATTCTCGCCAATTTATAAATTGCTCTATATAATGATGTATAACGCCAAGACGTACTCAAGTTTATTAAAAACCTTTGTATTTCTCTCTACCTACCTATAACATCATGGCACAAGTGGGGTAGCCAGGGGACTATTGCATGCGATAAACATGCAAATCATTAGTTACGGCTGATTAAAGATGTTTAAGTCTTATGAGGCATGTTTTACAAATACATGCCTTTAACAGGATACTAGAAAACTATAAAAAAAGGTGGAAGGCCTATTCTATTCCGATGACTCCATGGGCATAGTTATAGCTCATCTTCTTTATCTTGGAATTAGTTTCTTGGACTTTTTAGCCATATTTTCATTGTACTTGTTTGTTAACTGGCTGTTTCACTTGTAAGAAATGCTGAAATGGTTCAGATATATTCAATCTTTCATTCAAACCAGCATGGCATATGTCACAAGTGGGGTAGCCACCTGAAAAACAGATTGTCCTCACTTTGTCTGTAAAACGTAAGAAATCCAAGAGAAGGACATGCATTACACTTCAATTGAATATCGAGTTTGTCCGTAGCCTGGAGGTAGCCCGGCCTCATGAACGCGTACGATTCGCGGTACGATCCCAGGTGCCAGCAAACTCCTCTTTCACGACACAAGATTTCAGCTTACCGTGAAAGGTAATTATAAAAATATAATTATAAAGATATAATTAAAAAAAAATTAAATGTCTTTGAGTAATGTTTTACGAAAAATTACCTTTAACAAAGCCTTAGAAAACTTACATAAGAGAGTGAGATGCCTTTTGTTTACCGGAGCTTTGCGAGACATATAGATAAAGAATTAATAAATTCACGGTTTTAGTTCATTGCACCGCAGTAAAATTTCCACAATCATTAATATAACAAAGTATTTACTAAAATGAAATACCTTTATTCAGATAATACAGCATTCATTATTAGCAACTGAAAATAAATGTACTAAAATTAAATTAAATAAAGGATATTAAACTATATAGCCTAACTGTTTTGCAATGTAAATGGTGTCAGTTAACTGTATGTTTGTAGATAATGATGAATTTAAATATAATTTGTTTTTTTATCTCCAAATTATTGTAACCATAGGAGTTCGCAGTTAGATACAGTTAGCTTTGCTGACAATAAATTAGGCTTATCATACATTTTACGAAACTATATAAATAAAAAAGCAAGTTTCACCCAGGATTTCTCGATCGAAAGTTTGAAATTTTACCATCAGGTCGTCGAGTGATTATCTCTGAATACTATCACGGCATCTCCCAAATGGAATAGCCAGTAAAATAACTGCATGTAATAAACAGATAGGTTGTTTTCTCCTTGTCAATTAAAATAAAGAGAGTAGTGTCCAGGATGAATGGCGTGACTCATTGCCGAATTGCATATGTTAAATGTCTTAATAATTACGGGATAATTTACCAATACCAGTAGGCCTAGTCAAAACTACTGATGTATTTTAGCTACGAAAATTGACGCGTTCTCGTAACGTCGTCAACGTTTGAACGAAAACGAAACGAAAACGTAACGTTAAAATGTTTTTTGACTAGGCCCACTGTTATTTTGCGTGACTCTCGAAAATTTACTGAATAGTGAAAGATACTCTTTGCCAGAAACTACGTCTAACTGAGCGGAGTAATTAAACGTCAATTTCATTATCATAGTAACGGTGTACTGTGACATAGTACACCGTCAAAGCCTTTTCAACCAACTATCATTACTGTTTAGTTTTAAATCAAATATCCTCGAAGGTAAATATACAATATCATTGTCCACAAGTGGGGAAGTCAATAGAATAAAAACTTAAAATGAACATGCAAATAAAATATGGAATTTGATATTTAAATGTCTTTTAAGGTAACAAATGCCTCCGTGTTTCTTTTAGGACACTCTATTTGCAGAAAGTAATAACAGAGCTTCACTAATTAAAAAAAACATGTTAAATATATGGTTTTTACATTCTTCGGTTAGTATAAAATAGATACAATATTCTACAAAAGTAGGAGCAATAGATATGTGCCTATGAATGTGTAAGAAGCGAGTACATAATTATGTCAGGTTACGTTCTGTCTTTTCTGCTTACCCTACGAGGGATGCGTCACTGAGGGATAAATTTAATAATATTATAGTTTTGTTGGTCAGGGATTTTAATATAATTGAAAATATTATACCTTTCTGGCAGTATTTATGTCAAAGACACGGTTTTTCTGTCCCCGTGAAATTCACAAAGTAAATATTTCAGTACGTACCTACCTTATAATATTTTGAAAGAAATATCGGTCAAATAAAATGAATTTTCCGTATATGTTGAGGTATTTATTGTTTTCCATCTATTAATTTAATATGATGCGGGGTCAATGATGTCCCCGTTACTTTTAAAAGCCTGTACCTAGTAATAGAAATCGCCCATATAATTTTACCAGCCAGCATAATAATAATGCACAACCTTTGTTTTATTAAATCAGCCTGTTTTACCCAGTGATATGTTACAACTAGATTCGCAATGTCATACAAATATTCTCTAAAAATGTGTACCCACCCGTCGAGGTACAATACCTGAGTAATATATATTCATCTCTTTTCTTATGTATATATTCATCTCTATCTACCGGCCTTTGTCGTCTGTAATAATCCCCATTCTCATATTGTCTATCTCTTGTTATCTACGAACAATTTATATGTGTGTCGCTTTTTTTCAAACTAAAAATTGCGGCACCAAGGACCGCAAAGAGATTTTATTGATGGTACATGTTTGAGATTCATATTGCAAATCTTGGTATAACATATCACTGGTTTTACCATGATTTGTTCTGTTCAAAATACATAATAAAAATGATTTTTTTTTCATAAAATTATTTTCTATAATTTTTTTAAATGAGGAAGCTCAATGATAGTTAGGCAAAAAGAGCATTGTTCTTCCGTTCGCAAGGATTCCGATGGGCCAGGCGTCCCTCTTTCACAATACACCGTTCCTTTAACAACGACATCAGAGCATTGCGAATATCGTGGGACGACATGGCGCTATTGGCGGAGCATCACTGTGAATGGAGGAGGCTGGTCTCTGACTTAAGCTCCCGAGAGGAACGTTGTGGGCGATTGATGAATTGATTAATGTTAAATGTGAACTTATTTATGTTCAACATAAAATATCTTGCTGCGCACCTGAAAAAAAGAAAAAAGGATGGCTTCATCTTTCCATTGAGCATATAATTATTACCTACCTCATCAGAAGCGGATTATCAATATTTTATTTATGACATTTCATGGCGTTTCCCACAAGTGGGGTAGTCAGTTGACTGACTGCATGTAAAAATACATGTAAATCGTTCTCTCAGTGTCATACAAAATGTTTTTTTACAAGGACCTTCACTAATGATAATGTTCTTGGTCAGTCTCAAATATATTGATTGAATATTCATAAATTAAAATCGTTTAGAATAGCCTAGAATATTTTGTCCTTGGCATAAAATAGGTTTCACGATTTCTTGAGTGTTCTACTTTCTGTAAAAGGCAGTTATTCGTTAAGCATCACCCGGGTTAGTTGGAGGACATCGCATTTTAGCGATAAACTCGCCCTCTGTACATTAAATTGTATAACTGACATTTTTATGATATTTTGATTTGATTTGAAATATTGTAACCAATGTACAGTGAAGAATAAATTAAATAAAATATTGGATGTCTGAGTTTCTTTAAGTAGGGACGGAAAAGAACATTTGCATGTTTTTGACATGGGGTTGGTCTGTAAGCTTCTCCGCTTACGCGAAATGGCAATCGTATAGATAGATCAAGAAATTTTTTAATTATATGATCGCACTCGAATATTCGAAATGACACAAACTAACAGATTCAATACAATTTATATATCAATGACAAACGTTCATAGTATCTAATAATTTATGTTTATGACACGACCTCGTCACCGTTATTTTGAAAAATCACTGGCTACATGACACTCGATGTTATTTTATAAGTTAAATTTGTATAAATATATGCAGAATATTGGAAAAGGTCAAATACGAGTAGATAGAATCAGTTAGTAATATTGTTATGTTTTAATATATAATCATCCGTGACATTTTGTTTATAACTATTTATTATTATGCAAAAGTCACCGATGGGGTCATTATCCATTCTGAATACCCCGCATCAGAAATTAAAATACAATTCTTTTAGTAAATCCGCTAGTTTTTAAGTAAATTTTTCTTATTAGTAGTGTTCTTTTAAGAAATGTACAGGGTGATAATAAGTCTGTTTTATGAGTTTTTGAGTGTAATTTTAAATTAAAAGCAACAACATTATCGTAACATATCACGAATAAGACACTATTGGAAATACTTTGAATGACGATACCAAAAAAAAACTATATTTTTGACATTGTATAGTTTTCCTCTGAGCAACAGAATTTAGCATAAAATACCTACAGATTCAACTATTTCAATTAAAATAATTTTTTTTATATTATTATTTAATCATTTTATTTATTAATTTTAGTCATATCTGTTATTATTATTATTTTGTTTAGTAAATGTATTTCAATTAGAATAATTATATAAACTGCTTTTCTTTTGAATTAAAAAGACATTCAACATCTTTGATTCAGCGAGAAGACATGCTACCCATTCTAAATATCTTAATAACATAACATAACATACCATGTATAGACAATTCACACAGACCGAGCTAGTCCCAAACTAAGATGTGAATCTTGTATTATGGGTACTAACGCGATGGTACACATATACAATGTACTAAACACATATACATGTAACACCCAGACCCAGGACAATCTGAAAAAGGTCATTCTTCATTTTGCCCTGGCCGGGAATCGAACCCGGGACCTAGTGACTCAAAGGCAAGTGCGTTAGCCTCCACGCCACACCGGTCGTTAATAGTTAAATTAATTGCTAAACTATCCATTTATGAATTATAGGTATGTGGTAATTTATTGGAGCTAGAGATTATATTTTCAAAATCCTAAATTTTACGTTCCGTTCTGTGTTTGATGTTTTTTTGGAACACCCGGCAAAAATTGGTCTCAAAAAAATTCGATTGTCCCAACAAAAGCAGGTGACCGAAAAAATAAAGACATTTCACATCTTAAATGTTTATTACATGCAGTTACTTCACTGGCTACCCCACTTGTGGTATGTGCCGTGATAGTATAGTAGTACCTAGTAGTATTCGCAATTTGAAGTTTCTTAGATTAAGATTTCATCATAAAAATGCACTTTTTCTTAGACAAAACAACGTGGGAATACGATACAATGAGGAAAAAAATAACGATAATCTGACATAATCACAATTATTAATATTACATTTGACAACGTTGCTGATAATAAAAAATAACTAATCGATAAAATAGCAATAATGCTATCATTATAATTATATTACCGGTTTCCATACAAGATACCTACATATTGTTATTGTTACGTAGGAAGATCGTGCTTATTGCGTTATTTATTACTGGTGTAACTTCACCTGGCGTAGCTCAGGAAATAAATGTCAAATTGACAAGTCCACACTAATTTGTAGAAGTGAATAAATGTAATTATTTTTTGATATTTTTCGAATAAACTGCTTATTATGATATTAAAACTTTTTTTTAAGTGATTATTTGTATTAAATATTAAACTTTAGTATTATCATATGGCTATAAAAAGTTCATAAAAAAATTTAAATGCCCTAATGAATAGTTTTTTTTAAGAAAATGCCTAAATGTGTTATTTTAATTAATATGCAACGACGATAAATACTTTCCTAAGATATGACAAAGATTATTTAAAAAATGTCAATAAATAAATGCAAAACATTTGACAGTCCATGTTCTGATGTAAAATATCGGAGATATAATTTTGCATCGTATGTATATGAATAGTCTAGATACAAATTCTAAAAATAAGGTACATAGTTACATATCAAGATAATAACATAATATTTTACCTCCATCTTGAAATCTATTCGACAAGTAAAAAAAAGTGTTGAATTTGCAAAAAATATGCATAGCAATATATTCAATTACCACACAAATCATTGTGTCATATAAACTATAATATCTCTAACAATATATAAAATATTTTTATCCTAAAATTTCTTCAAAGGATGTGACCTCGTACAGCGTGTATTATTTTATCTCTTTCTTGCATAATATCCATATAGACATACGAACAGACACAAATGTTTATTATATACTACTTCGTTACTATTATACTACTAGATAAATTATGTTATAAATAGCGGTTATTATTATTATTGTTATTATGTATAAGTAACAGAATCACTTTCACTATCTCTACTTCTGTTACCGGTTCTCACACTTTGCCTCGTTATATGTTATATATTTTATATGATAATAATAATAATAAGAATAACGTTACATATTACTATAACAGATAATACCGGAAAATAACTGTTAGTTATTTTATGTGTATGGTGCATGTCTGTTGGTAATGTCGTATGTGTATAAGTTTGTAGGGAGGTGTGTATTTAAATGAAACTAATCGATTTTTTACTTTTTTTAGTTTCGAATATTTATTATTTAGATAAGCCTGTGGGTCTAGTCAAAGCACATTTTAGCGTTACGTTTTCGTTTCGTTTTCGTTCAAACGTGTAGGTACGACGTTGCGAGAACTCGTCAATTTTCGTAACTAAAATACACAAGTAGCTACGAAAGTTGACGCGTTCTCGCAACGTCGTCCACGTTTGAACGAAAACGAAACGAAAACTTAACGCTAAAATGTGTTTTGACTAGGCCCACTGTACGGTCAACATCCATTTTTTTATGGGACCTATAAGATCTAATTCATTTCCTGTATTTTGACTTTTTAAATCTGTCCAATTCGAAATAGGTATCTGACATAGTTTATTAAAAGCATACATAATCATAATCTACAAAAACCTATTATAGGTAGTCTCCGCAGTAGAGAATAGACATTGTTCCTGGCTGGTTCATGTCTTAAGAATGTCCAAATAACCCAAAAATATAATTTTCATGCATCCACAATAATTACGATATCGTAAATAATCTTCTTTTAAAGAACACCGTTCCTATGGCAATAAAGTCAGAGCACTGAGAAACTGGTCGCTTAATTGGTGCAAAACCACTATTTTCTGTCACTACATATGTAAGTAATATGCGTTCGAGCTCTTTGTTACAAAAGAGTCTTGAAGAGACCTACTATGTAAATCCAGTAGTGGAGAGAAGGTTGGAATAAGGAAAACATAATAACAATTTTATTTTTGCATAAATACACACATCTCACCACTTCTCTTGCGGGGTGATGAGAAAGGATCAAGTATCAGCTACTCCTATATTGCCATACATTTGCGGCATTATCAAATAATACAAAGAATGTATGTACAGTAAAAAATTCGATGTTTTCGTTGAAAGCATCGTCTTGTTATTGTCATATCTTTTAAAACAGCTGTCTTCGCAAGCTGTTAAGTCAGTCATCATGCTGCGATGTGTGTGTAAATAATATATACACTCACATATTATCACTGTAAATATATGTATATTACGAGTATATAGTGATAGTGTTACATTAATTTATTATATAGCTTTTACATCAAGACAATATAATGTTACCTTTTGTATGGAAAATAATCTCATGTACATAGCTCCTAGTGCATGGTTGGTGAATTAATGTGCATACTAGACTTTTTTGTATAATAAATAATAAATTCATATACATAATCATGGCATATTCCACAAGTGGCTTAGCCATCGTGAGAACTGCAACTAAAATGCAAGTTATCCTCTCCGTGCCAATATAAGTCTATGTTTTCAGGATGGGTGTCCTATACCTCATCGCTGAATTAAAGATGTTAAACAAATGTATACACTATTGACTTTATTAATTTTGCGAGTCGGGAGTTTGTGCTCTCATCGTCAGGCAAAAGAAGGTTTTTTTTTTAAATCCGGTTGCCTTCTAAATCATAAAATATCGCTCTTTTTATTTGACGCGCGAACACGAGATTTCTTTCCCTCGACACTGCTCACAATTAAGGCTTTCAAACAAAAGTGGACTAATCCTCATGATGATGATTATGGATGATTTTATTTTGACGCCGTTTAACAGTCCCTAGACCGTCTCAAGGGCGCCTATTATTTTTATTTAACTCTTATAAAATTTTGAAAACACTTGTGATTGTCACAAATTTGACTAAAATGCGAGAATTTTATGTGAGTTGCAATTGAAGGTATTACTAATTGTCACAAATATTATTCACTAATTCACATTTAGTTGAAAAATAATAACACCCAAAAATTTAACTTTATAAAACTATTGAAACTAAAAAAATGTTTATAAATTTTGTTAATTTGAACAATTAGGTATAAGATAATAATATTTAATTTTGAAAAAAATGAGATGTCAGGTTTCAGGCGGCTACTACCAGCGCCATCCACAGACCGACTCACATGATGGTCAAAATATTGAGTTAACTATGGAATCTTTTGTAAAGCTTGTGTAAAGTCGATTCAAGATTGGACTTAACATAATCTGACATTGTTAGTTCAAGTTACAGACCATACCACACTTGTTGGGTTGTCCATTGTGCTCTGTCACATGCACTATGGAGGTTTTTTTGATGCATCTCCACGTGCTGCAGGTTTTGCACAGTAGCTACTAGAGATCAGTTTGATTGGTTTTTTCTAGGTTTCGACTCGATAAATAAACAATAGTTCAAGTTTAGTACCCTTACGAATCGAAAAATCTCAAATTTTACATAAATTCGCATAGTTATGTAACTCAAAATTGCCAGCATGCGGATTAGTTCACTTTTATGTTAAATGTCTAAATTATGAACTTATTTCATACACCTATACAATAAACCAGGAAGTTATCTTGAATCATTTAAACTTCATTCATTCATTGTTGGGAGTCTTGCCTCTGTCAATATTTCTGTTGTTAAAAGGATGGCTAAGGATTATTAATCAAACACAACTTTGAAGCTTGTATCACCTACTGTCAACCTCACTCACATAGATGATCTCTTTATTACATAGATTTTTATATATGATACCTAGATGGAGTACTCGTATGTATTTTCATTGTAATAAAGTGAGGCACCATTTTTCGGCACTTTTGACAGATCGGTTGGCGAAAAAAAGTGTGGTAAATCGCTTAAAACGTCGACAAGAACTTCAAAAATTGTCCAATTACGTTTTTATAAATGTAAGAATGTTATATTTTTATAAAAATGCGAGAAATACTTCATAAAATGTAGGAAACACCACACGCTTTCGCCAACAAAAATTCATAGATTTTTTGCCTCACTTTTGTAAATGAGTCAGGGTTCTAGGTTTTGTATGGAATTCTGTGCTTTATTATTAAAACATAGATACAACAAATAATAAACCATAGACAAATATGTATTAAACCTAACATTCATCAAATATGCAGCAAACGTGAGAAAACAAAGATCTGCAAATTATGTTAAACAGAACAATACACAAGTGTAAGTGTTGCCATCATTGCAGTAACATGACATCGACGATGGGAAGGAAAAGAAAACAAGTACATACATATTTATAATGTAGGAAGTATAGGTTGTAATAATAACCGTGATGGTAGTTGTGACTTGTCTCCATTTTCCTTTCTTCTCGATCTACGTACGTACGTACGATTCACTATAGATCATTCGTCGGCGTCACGATCCAGAAAAACTTTCACTTACCATTGCTGCCGATGATGACGTATCTTACAGATCTATATTATATCGAAGTAAAACTAAACTACGTCGATTTTTAATCATAGTGATTTATGGTAATAATCTTGTAATTGATTTTATCTGTTATGTAATAAATAAATGTCATGAAAATTTCATTTAACTATATAGGCGTAGAATTTGTCTATCTGCTCTGAATAACATGGGGGGGGGGTTGTGCTTTCTTTGTTGACGCATATAAATATATTTTTTTTAAAGCAAAAAACTATATTAATTTGATATCGGATGATTTTAAATAAAGTAAGAACAATAGTAGCACATTAAGGGTTACACCCTCCCTCAATCATGGATGCTACAGCAGACTCAATCAGTAAAATGTGACAAAAAAATATATTTTTATTAATTTATATTAAAAGAAACTTTGTATTTTCCACTAAAACAATTTCAATTATAGTCAAAACGTTTTCGGAACTACTTGTTCCATCATCAGTAACAATACTAAACATATTATTTTCAAGGACAGTCAATGTTGTGGTGAAGGTGAAGGAGTGGTGGACGGGGGCAGGGGTGGAGTATAAAGAAGCATAGACAAGAGTGGAGATGCTATGGGTGGAATTTGGACATTTATAATGTTTTCATTCTTTATGCAGCAATTATTTATTTCCAATGACTCTAATATATCCAACTTTCTTCCTTTGTCACAGTTATGAATCAATTCTATGTTATCCATTCCAAAGGTGTGTCCCGTATCTCTCGAATGTTCAGCTATTTCACTGTTGATTGTCATATATTTGGAAAATACAAAGTTTCTTTTAATATAAATTAATAATAAATATGGAATTCCACAGTGTTAATCACGAAACATTCGAAAAAAAAAATATTTTATTTTATTTTTAATTATACCGTCACGGCATGTTTCAAAAGTGAGGTAGACAGCGGAATAACTGCATATAACAACAATGCAGACTATCCTCTCCATTGCAATAAAAAATAAACATTCTGGATGGGTGTCATGCCTCATGGCTGAATTGTAGATGTTAATTGTCTTACGTGTAATACCTGCCTTTTACAATAGAAACCTTATTATAGAAAGGAGCGGAAGACAACCAAACGTAATTTTGTTGAAAAAGCTTTGAATGGTCATACTGAAAAATGTCGTTTCATGACATTGTGTAGTTTCACTCCGATATTCGAGTATAAACTGTATTATATTATTATAGTTTTGGTTTAGTATGTCTGACACTTGTGATGAGATCATTGTGAATACATTTTTTTTTAAAAGATATATCTGGGTTTTTGTTATAAACCCAAATACAACCTTATACACCTTTCACAGCAAGCTACTAAAAGCTTGTGTCGTGAAAGGGGAGTTTTCCGGCACCTGGTATCGAACCACGGACCCCATGTTTACAAGGCCGAGACTCTACCTCCAGGGTACCAACGAACATGTTGATATTATAATAAGTATTGTTTTCTTGTATTTGATATATTATATTTTATAATCTGTGAAGGAGGAAATGAAAGATACGCATGCTAGAATTGAAAACTTTCAACTTTTCTTTTTGTCCCGAAATAGGTTAGAAATCTGCTAACAAAGGCTTTCTTAAAAACTAAGTTCTTTTAAATATAAATTTAATTAAAACTTGATAGATAAAAGTTGTAAACTGCTATTTGGTATTGATTGTATTTGCCAATCGATACAACAAACCTTAAATTTTCATCTCTATTAATCTCTTGAAAGCTAAAATTTAACTGACGCCCTAGAGATAATTTTTTTTTTTTTTTTTTTTTTTTTTTATTTTATTAATACAAACAAACAGCTTATTACATTTTATATAGTACAACTTAAATATTACATTTTTCACAAGCCAGTGAAGTTTGTTAAATTATTTTATTTAACACTTTATTCCCAATTAAAAAAAATACAAATAACACAAACAAAAAAGAAGTACACTCTATGCACCAACTGAGGCAAAAATACAAAAAAGTAAAGAAAAAACAAAAACGTTCACCCATGTAATGAATATGCCATTACAACATACACAAGTAATGAAATGACGCCCATCAGGGGGGCAAATGCTCTCCAAGCAGAAAGGGGTATATCGGGGGAGGGGGGGGGGGAGTTAGGGGAAATAATGCTAATAATCAAAGGATCTTGAACGACACCACAAGAAATGATCAACAGTGCTTATGAAATTGTGATTTTTCTAAACGTATTATTGTCTATTTGTTGTGTTATCTGAAATCTTCAAACTTCTGTAAGTTAAACTTATAAGTTGATTAATGCTCTTAAAATGATTTTAACGTCTGTTTCTGCTTTTTGTTTCAGGAATGATGACACTTACTCGCGGCCCTTGTGACCTGGACAACATGAGCTTGTTCCAAGACCTCAAGCTTAAGAGAAGAAAGGTCGACTCCAGGTGCAGCAGCGACGGTAATTATCCATATATGTATTTATTTATTTCATATCCATGTCCATCTTCTTTTGAAGACATTCCTAAAAAATAATACGGGCTAATTTAAGCGCCCTGAGGTACCCCAGCTAGGCATCATTGGACAAATCATTCTTCTTATATCAGTGACGTATTAGGTCCCCTCGACGTTGGCGATCACTCTGGAGGATGCTTCCCTGTCTCGCGCTGTTCGTACCAGCTCTCTCACCTGGGTTATACCGGTCCTTTGCCGTATATAACGCAGCCACGACATCTGCTTCTTTCTCACTCCACGACGTTCCTCAATTAACTTCAGGAGCCGATATTTATCTCTTCGCAGAATGTGGCCCGAATATGAGACTTAATGAACCTTAATATTCGTATGACAAATCATTGAACAACTTCAATGATAAAGTATTTTGCTACCCATCATATTCATTATTGTTGATTGTCTCTTCAAAACTTAAACAAGTCATCATTTTGTGTTACATTCCCGCTTCTATTGCCAAAACACGTGTTAAAAAAACCGACCCCTTCCGGGAATCACTCTATACAAGTGCCAGCGTGTAGTGATCAGTGTATGTCCAGTAGTGTAACAGAGAAGAATAACAACACCGACTACTCGCAACAACACAGCGGGTGAAAGGGACAAAAATACTGTTTTGTCTACCACGATGCCTATCTCAGATCTCCGTAAGAAGAAGCTTCTCTATGTGTGCAACGTTTTCTTTGATGTCAACCAAAGTGGAACGCTCGAAAAGAAGGACTTCGAGTCGGCTGTTAAGAAAATCTACACTCTTCGTCATCCCAAGAACGTAGAGATGTACGACACCACGACCAAGATATGGGATGGCCTGAGGCAGAGAACTGATGCCAATAAAGATAGAGAGTCCTCTGCAGTGGCAGCAGCGTTACATGAACTTCATGTTTGACCTAGAAGATGCTTCCAACTTGACTAAAAAGCCACGGCGCTCTTGAGATGGTCACGTACCATGAAACAGCGCCAAATACAAATCATCTTTTTATTATTATTATTATTATTATCATCCTGAATATTTTAGACTCTTTTTGTATATTTCGAAGAGGATAATCTATATCTTCATTAAACGCAACAGTAAGTAAATTGGTAATAGATGCCTTGATATATAAGATTGATAGAAAGATGTAGTATTTCTCTTTTAAATTACCAGCATCACTAGGAACTACGCGACTTCAAATACAAGTGACATCACATGAACGTAATTTCATTTATGTTTACGTCGCGTCGCAAGAAAAATTTCATACACGCTACTACAAATTACACAAAATAATAATATCGTTGTATGCGACGTCATATTATTATTATTTTCTATGTACAAAAGTATTTATATATTTTATCATTGTCATCAAATGATCTTGAAACTTCATAAAGATAAATAGTGTGGCTTATTCATAACACACGACACTGTAAATAGTATAGGTATAAGATATACTTTAGTATCAGCTATCACTCTTACTTACAATCACATATTAACTGTTGTTCTTACTGTTATGCGTGGTTAAGTGATACGTCACTCACAAATAGAGATTAGATAAGGCACAGTTGCAACTTTAAGTCTGGCTAATTTATTTTTTTATTTAATAAATGACAAATGTTTGTGGTGCATTTTGAACATAAAACAGCAAAAACTATCATTTGAAAGTTACAAAAAAGACATTGTTGAACAGAAATGAATATTTTGATAAAAAAAAAGAATTTTGAATATAATAATACTGAGTACATCTATTAATGTATATTTTTAACATTTTACATATAGAATTCAGCGGCGATGAAGTTTGCCATCCATCCTGGATGTCTTAAGTTTTTGTTTGCACTTGCACTGAGAAAAATACTCAAAACGAATCATTGGTACGGTACTATCAGATTAAGACCAGAGATCGTACAAACGATTCATTGGTTGTTATTAACTCTTCGCAAACAAATCATTGGTAAATTTACCAACAACTTGTTTGCGAAGAGTTAATATTATAGATTCGTACTAATGAATCGTTTGTACTATCTCTGGTCCTAATCTGATAGTACGTACCAATGAGTCGTTGTGAAATTTCGTTAGTATTTCTCTCAGTGTGGGATTTACATTGATGGCATAGTGGTAGTAGTTATTTTACGGTGCAATTGAAAACATATAAAAAAAATGGTTTATGAATAGATATTTTAAAATAACTACGTCTACTTTATAATCAGGGCAAATCCCAAAAGTGGAATAGCCAGCAGAAAAACTGCATTTAATAAACAAAAATAAATAGGACATTCCGGTTGGCTTATCAAATGTTAGTATGTCTGATCGCTGAATTTCAGATCTTGATTGTCTTTTACGTGAAGTTTTACAAACAATGCTTTTTACAGAACACTCGAAAACTTATAAAAATGAGTGGGAGACGTTTTGTTATTAGTCAAGTATTACGAAACACTCCCCTTTTACAAGATTCTCGAAAACTTATAGAAAATTCTGGAAGACATTTTCTTTAACAGGGACTGCTCAAAGTTAGTCAGGAATAAATTTATTCTCATTCTAGAATGGCTATTTAAGCAAGTATAAACATGCATTTTCTTTTGAGTAGGTACAGCTGATTGTGACTAATGTGGTGTTAACATTTGGCGAATATCGCCAGGCGAATGTCGCTTGCATAAAAAACAAAATACGCCGGTCGCCCATTGACTGTCACACCTGTTCACACAGTCAACCGATATAAAAACGATCTGTCAGATGCGCTTTGATTTTGACGTTGTTTTCAAAATGGCGGACGTCGAGACGGAGACCACAAAGTATTTATTTATTATCAGTTGAAAATGTTATAGTAGAGGTTATAAGGCGCCTTTTAGTAAAGGAAACAAACGCCACAAACCAACAACAAAGATAACAACTGTCACGAAGCGGGAATCATTATAAAATTTATAGGTTATAAAGTTTTTATCATAGATATGTACGCCGCGCACATCTATGCATGCGCGGATCGTTCAATCAGAGAAAAAAGTTGAAAGGTGGTCAACTTGATACGATATCGTTTTTACATACTAGTTTTTATCGTTTCAGACTAGCTGTCATTTTGTTCACACGGTTAAAATGGCTGACGATATTTTGGTGTCCTGGCGATATTCGCCAAATGTGAACACCACTTTATACTAAGTTGTAAACAATATACATATATTACTTATTACATAGCTAGATACATTGGTATATTTGTATTTTGTAGTATTATAATATATTAATACGTTTTCTAGTAGGTACTACGTAGTTATGTATGTATATATTTAATATTATTATGAATTCACATTGGATGTGTGTTTAGTTGTGTTGTTTACTAACAATAAATATAATATTATTCAATTCACTAAAATGTACTCTACGCGTAGAGAGTCGTAGTAGCGTTAGTAAAGATATTACGTAGAAGCATCGATTAATAATCCTACGCATGTTGATTTAAATACTTTGTCATATTTTCGTCTCATATATGTCATGTCTCTCGAATGTTAGTGACCACTACTACTTGTACGAATAACTATGTCCTCCAAATAGCTCCTCCAATCACTCATCGATCATCTGTCCAGTCACAAATCTTAAATTTTCAGAGGAAAGTGGTGAGGAACCCTTAATAAGCCACAATTTTACCTTTGATCATCCTCTTCAGTATATATTGAAGCACTTTATAATTTCCAACAGATATCACTATCGTCATATGTAGATATTTATAAATATTAAATATTTGCATGCAAGTGAAGCTTGGACGTGGCTTAAGTAGGAAAACGCGGATTAAATAATGTGAAGTTGCGATCACTGAGAAGTTTTTTAATGTTATGCAAAAGGCATAAAAGGATCGAAAAAAGGGAATTTTACATTTTGAATTCAACAGTGATGAAGTTTACCACCCCTACTGGATGTCTTATTTTTTTATTGACACAGAGAGGACAGCTTGTATTATGTTTATTACATGCAGCTGGTCTGCTGGCTACCCCACTTGTGGAATATACCGTGATGGTATAGTAGTAATAGTAGTAGTAGATGACATAGATTAGATCAATAGTGCTAACATTTAGTATATTCTGTGCTCGTCACTTTTTCAAACTACTCAACGGTATCATTTTTAATCCAATAATACTGAAAAATTTCAATATATATGTTCCCGATGCATATGGACGTTTTCGGCATCACGATTTTTTTTACCAGCCTCAAAGCCGAACAAACTTAACGGCAAACTCCCCAGTGGGAAGAGTTATTCAAATGTTTAATGGTCTGGCTGGAGAGGTTGATATCTTTAACGTGACGTATGCAGAATTTATAAAAAAAATCGAAGATATATTGTAGTTGTGTTATCGTTTGGATATCGTTTAGAGTTTTCTTCTTGGATCGCTTTGGCCTACAGCTGTAATGATCCTTGTAAGAATCGTCTTATTGTCAGTAATAATAATAATAATAAAAAACCCATTAAGTACACTTTTGAAAAATACAAATATTGGATATCAGTTAAAGAGAGGTGGAAGCAAAATTTCTCATTTGTTTTATATGGATGACATTAAATTATATGCACCAAATCATAATAATTTAAATAGATTACTGTCAGTAACAAAATTTTTCACTGAAACGATTAAAATGGAATTTGGTCTTGATAAATGTGCAATTTTAAATGTAAATAAAGGAAAAATTACACAAGCACCAAATGTTTTAAATTTATAATGAAACAAAATATTTCGGATAGATGCAGAGCCTGTTATCGGGAGGGAGAGACATTAAGACATATTTTGTCTGGATGTTCTCTTCTTTCCGGAACAGACTATTTGAAAAGACATGATCAGGTAGCAAAAATATTACATCAAAATTTAGCTTTGAAATTTAAATTAATTGAACAGGAATCAAAATTACCATACTATAATTATTGTCCAGTATCGGTACTTGAAAACAATGACACTAAACTCTACTGGGATCGACCAATTCAAACTGATCGAACTATTATAGCTAATCGACCAGATATTGTGTTGGTTGATCGCAGATGCCGTAAAACATACATCATAGACATCACTATACCGCACGATGAAAATTTAAATAAAGCTGAGCAAGATAAGATAATAAAATATCTTGATCTTGCTCATGAAATCAAAGATATGTGGAGAACACCTACCACAATCATCGTGCCTATATTGTTGTCTGTGAATGGTTTAATACCTAAGAGTCTGTCAAGCAATCTCAGAAAACTGGGAGTAGATGACAGGCTCAAATACAGCATCGAGAAGGCCGTACTTTTATCGTCCACCAGGATAGTAAGAAGGTTTTTGTCCCTGTAGCTCTGTAAGTGATCTCGCATGATTGTACTATTTCATAGAACATCATGGAAGAATCAACTCGAATAATGTTGGGGTTCTACATTTTGAATATACATAAATTTATTTTAATATTTTATGGTTTTTGTTATTAAATGTTATTTTTAAATTGTATTGTTAATCTTATATTGTGTTCAAAATGTAGAATCAAATATTGTTTTGTTTAATAAATGAGATATGAGATAATAATAATAAAACATTTCACAACTTAGAAGAACAAATCGATGTAATGAATTATTATGAGACGATTGATAACCCTTTAAAATGCGTCTACTCCACCACCGGGCAGCGCAATAAGCTCAGCTGATTCGCTGCGTTGTTGTTTATTTATTATTTGCACATTTTTATGATAGGACTTAGTATACATTTAAATATTCTCACTGCCAGTTTGATGCGGAATAGTATTTCATTGAATAGATACATAAACACACCAAATATCGTAATAATAATTCTTACGACGTAATAAAAAAAATGTGTTTACGTTAATACAACCGTAAAGTGTTCATTTTCAAAAACTATTCGATTCGCTTATTTTTGTTTGTGTTACTGAAAAGTGTGCTTATAGTCCGTAATAAAGTCCGTAAATCTTATAAATTTATGCCTTAATATTACGTGACATCTTCTAAAAATATTGCACTTGGCACAAATCGTCCCACAAGGGGCGGGTTGCCGTATTCTTATAAATAATATTGAAAAGTGTGCTTTGTAAAAACTGTTCAATTTTATATATTTGTTTATCATTGATGTGATAGAAAAGTTATCGAAATGTGTGCATTTTTAAACATCCCATCAAATTTATCGACTGATGTACAAATTTTTAGCCGCATTGTATTTTAACTTTATCGAAAAATGTGCTTTTTTAAACTACCCCTAAAATTTATCGACGGTTTTACAAGTTTTTATCCGTATTGTATTACAAATTAAATAAAAAGTGTGCATTTTTGAATTGCCTGTCAAATTTATTGACTGTTGTGCAAATTTTTATACGTTTTGAATTACAAACGTTATCTAAAAGTGTGCATTTGAATTAACATACAATTTTACCGAGAATATGCATATTTGTGATTTAAAAATAAAATTGTTAATAATGCATTTTCAATTAAAACAATTTAACCATAAATGCAGTGTTACCATTTAGTGTGCATTGTAAAATGTAGTGCTACCGTTTTATGTGCATTTTATTAAATGCAGTGTTACCGTACAGTGTGCATTTTTCTCATACGTGACATTAACGTGTGATTCATAATATTATCACATCAAGTTCATAAATAAACTCCGAAGAATGCTTTTATAAAATAAAATTTAAAAAAAATGGTTAGTACACTCCTTTCATTTTAAGCAGGAATTGCAGGAATATCTAACTATTTTAAAATCGAAACATTTAGAATAGAAATAACAACACCTCATCATCGCTATTTCAACTGCAGCCTTCAACTATCTTAAAAATAATACATAAAAAATATTTTTATTCACAACGTACTGCGCAAATTCATATCGCCAAATTGTATTTTCCTCTGAGGCCAATACATATAGAATATATTATTATAATGTAGATATGTATATATTAAACGATGTTTGTTGTTATTTACGCGATTATTTTTATATACAGTCTCAAGGTAAATGTGTTTTAGTATATCATTAATACTTGTTAACTAATGTAACAAAATTAGCGACTGCAAACTGCATTTAAGTGAGTACCCGGCGAAGAATAAGTCTGTAACCCTTTCCCCCGATCTTTTTTTATTTATTTATTCATTTATTCTTTACTGTACATTGATTACGTGTATAAAAACTCCTAAGATTTTCAATTTATTTAATTACTTTTTTTCGTGTATCCAAACACGATGAGCAGTCCTACCCCATCTCTTCCACTTTATCCCATCCATCCCTAGTCAACATCTGTGTCGAGTCGCTTATCCAAAGTAGTTTCTTTTGATTATATATTTAAGTAGCTTATTCTATGTGTAAATTTATTTTGGTATACATATGTGTTTATTTATTTATCAATATATCTTAATTTTTTTATTTTGTTTTACTTATTTATTTATATGTTATTATTATCATTTGTTTTTGTTTAATGGGTTAGTTGGAAGATATTGCGCTTCAGCGATAAACTCGCCCATTGCACAAAATTATGTGTTCTGTTGTTATGATACCATGTTTTTTTCTTCTTCTTTGTTTACTAATTTTGTGCAATAAAGATTATAATAAGTATTACAGTATAATGAACTTGTTTCAAAATATAACTTAATTATAGGATTCTACTACGTGTGCACCGACACAATTAATAAAGAACATTCTTTTTACGGGTGAGGTTTTTAATTTAGCCAGGGCTTAATTTAGTCGTGTCTAGTTAGCCAAAGTTTTTTTTTTGTGAATACGGCTATTGGTTATTAATATTCCAAAATATTTAACCTCGGTATTGAAACAGCTTAAACCAAATGTTTAGTTAGATAAGACATACATATTATTATAATGACATTATCAAGGGCCTTATTCAATGATACACTATACACAATATGATCTGATGTTTAAAACATGTGTACAAACTAATTAAATATTTTAGTCTATTCGTACGTTTATTTGCACTTTAAACACACTGTTTTGAGTAAGATAGAGATGAAATAATACGCTCTATACGAGGTCTCATCGTTAAGGTTTGTTTTAGGTTAAAAATATTGTAAATATATTTTAAATTTTTTAATTTAATTTTATTTTATTTATTGGTAAAAAGTGCAAAACAGACAACAACTATAAATATGGTTTAGAAAAATAAAAAAAGTCGTTCATAACTCAGCTGTCATCCACAAACATGTACCACAGTTAAGTCAATTATTTAAGTATCGCACATTCCGCTCATTCATCTGTTCTCACTAGCATATCGCACAAGCAGCCATCGCTAACACACAAAAATATAGTTTTAAACATATTATAAGTACAAATAAAAACTATTAATAAAAAAGAAGAAAAAAACATACATAAACTTGTATTGTTTGGAAAAGAAAACAATTGATAAAAGGTAGAAAAAAAGTAAACATTGAGATCCCTGTAAAGATGGAGTATTAAAAAAAATTGTCATGTTAAGAAAAGTTTGATAAAGATATTACAGTTTACATATATAATATCATGCATGTCATCAGATTTATATTGTACACGTTTTTCCGCATATTTTGCCCAAACACAGCATAATCATTTCATTGTGCCAAAGTTATTGTCATGATCAATATAATCTCCGAAGTTTGTATTTATATAAAAATATTTAAATTATTATTAATAATTAAAACTAGACTTACATTATTATAATAGTGAATCTCAAACATTTTACATTCAATGACATATTGTCAAAAATATTTGCAGCATGGTGTTGCCCAATATTATTTTAATAATTTTATCCTACCTTTTTCTTATATCCCAAGAAAGTAATTATGTTTTATTTGTAAATTTTATTTTATGTTTAACTGGATTTCGGCTGGGTGCAACTAGTGATGTGAGAAGAGAAAATTCTCCAGAGAAATTTCTCTCCATAATTTTTCTTAGTGGTATAATGACCTTTCGCCCAGTATTCTTCGCAGCCGACCTGATTGATCCAAAAATTTGTGGGGCTGATTAAGGCCCAAATCAGAGTTTATTAACACTTTTTTCCATGTACGTACCTGCAATATTTTTTTAACTTAAATATGGGCATGTGGGGTGTCAACCATCTAGATTTTTCATCACTTATTAGCACTTTTTTCTATGTAGGTAACTTACATTTTTTTGTTTCCATAATTAATTGTAGCTACATATATTGGTGATAAATTGTCTCAACATTTGTACATTGTTATTGATTGATTGAATAAAGTGTTTATTATTATTATACTGTTAAATAAGAAATAAAAAAAAATCTCCGAAAATTCTCTACTTCGAGAAATTTACCGAGAAATTTCTCGGTAAATTTCTCGAATAATTATTTCTTGAGAATTCCACAACACTAGGTGCAACACATAGATGACAAAACTAATCAGACATCTTTAATGGGTGCGTCCAGATAGTAGGATGCGAACGTCAATCAATCATCAATATTCAATCATTCGGTGACAAATCGGAGCATTTTCCGAAGAAATATTCGAATGAATGCCTTCGTATCGTAACATAAGGACGAATACAATGCAACATTCTACATAATTCAACCGGAAAAAGTAAAAAAAGGCGTCAAAAAGCTTACAATTTGCCTCTAGGCTGGCTCCAGTGAATCACTTTCAGTTTCATTCATTCGAAATCTACAATAGAAGATCTCGTACAAAAATGATTACTTCTTTAGGTTTGCACTAAATATATCTCTTCTCATTCAGAGTTCGTCGGTAGCCTGGATGAAGAGTCTCGGCCTCGTGAACAAGGGGTCCGTGGTTCGATACCAAGTCCCGGCAAACTCCCCTTTCACGACACAAGCTTTTAGTAGCTTACTGTGAAAGGTGTATAAGGTTGTATTTGGGTTTATAACAAAAACCCAGATACATCTTTAAAAAAATAAAATATTTAAGAGCTAATTCGTAAGTGATGCCTGTCTCATTTCTATCGATTAGATTTTAAACAATATTCGATTTTTTTTCCCGACCGATGCCGGATATAGCTACATAAGTAATTAATACAACATGTTGTATATACGTCTTCTTGATATTTTATTTCCTTGTTCTAAATTTAGATATTTGTATATACATATTTTATTATTCCTTATTATAGGCCAACGCACTCTGTAAAGGTCTTACAATTTTTTTTTAGAGATGGTATAAAGTTATTGAACTACAACGATACCATCACGGCATTTCCCACAAGTGGGATAGCCAGTGGACCAGGTTCTTATAATAACATGCAAGCTATTCTCTCCGTGTCTTAGAGATAGTATAAAGTTAATAATGCAATTTGAAACAAGTGTTCCTTTCTACTATTGTTTGTTAATTCGCAGAGAGACGTCTTTCGACTTATAAGGTCATTATCAATCTTTGATGATGAATCGAATACGTCATCGATTGATAATAACCTTATAAGTCGAAAGACGTCTCTCTGCGAATTAACAAACAATAGTAGAAAGGAACACTTGTTTCAAATTGCATTATTATGGAATTCTACTACGTGTGCACCGACTCAATTAATATATAGTATAAAGTTAATACTTCAACTATAATATCACGCCATATCTCTCAAAGTGGGACAGCCAGTGCATCTCATGCTTATAATAAACATGCAAGCTGTCTCCTTTATGTCAACAAAATAGACATTCAGAATAGGTTACAAACATCATCACTGAATTAAAGATGAAATATGTCTTAATTTTTTCGAACATCTCCCTACCGTTAAAAAAAAATTCTAACTATGAATTATTTCTTTTGTTTCAGGCGAATCAGTTGCAGACACGAGCACATCATCCCCGGATCCTGTGCCTCTGTCGCCACCTAGGATGCCTGGGGAAGGGCGGGGCTCCCCGGAGGCGGCACCAACTGCCCCTCCAGGTCCCGGCCCGCCCCAGCATCCAACACCTTCAAATCCTGGCGTCATACGTTCTCTCGCATCATGTTCAGTCATCAAAAGTGAAGGAGCACCTTCAACAGTCTTAGTCAAGAGAGAAATCTTCGAATATAACAATTCAACACCTATCACACCCACTTCGCAGCCAAATGTACAACAAAACCCAGTTTGCACCCGTCTAAGCCCAGCACCAAGACCTAGAGCACCAGCGCCACAACCACAAATGACCCAAATCCTCCCACCGCTGTCTCCACAACAACACCATTTATGGATGCAAGCGAATAGAATCAACGGAGTTAAACCTGAATTGATTGGAGGCAATTTTCCACCAACAGGCTTACTACACGAACAGAGAGGCCCAAGAACTACACCAGCTGTTATTATGGGAGAATCTGGTGGTGTTAGAACAATGTTCTGGTCACCAGCGCCTCCTCCACAAATTTCTCAACAAAACGATGCACCTTTAACGCAAAGTGGACCTTCAAGAAGTCCGCGCCCACCTGCACCTGTAAATGATGAATCAGCAGCTCATTTATTGCTTGGCTTAGGAGGTGGTTCTCATGGACCTTTGAATATGGAAAGGTTGTGGGCCGGAGACTTATCACAACTTCCACCAGCTCAACAATTACATGCTTTAAATTTAAGCGCGGCGAGTGCGACAGGTGGTGGACAATTTAGTGGCTTGACGCCTCCGATGAAAGGTTTAGTTTATTCCACTCCTGAACCCCAAGCTACACCTGATGAAGAGGAGCAACCGATGATTTGTATGATCTGTGAAGACAAAGCGACTGGACTTCATTATGGGATCATTACATGTGAAGGATGTAAAGGTTTCTTTAAGAGGACGGTACAGAACAGACGTGTCTATACGTGTGTGGCTGATGGTGTTTGTGAGATAACAAAAGCCCAAAGAAACCGGTGTCAGTATTGTCGATTTAAGAAATGCATAGAGCAGGGGATGGTTTTACAAGGTAAGCACTTTAACATATTTTTAGCATCAATCTTTTTGACATTAGACTTTTAAGATTTTCAAGACATGGAATTTTTTTATTTTTTTTATTTAGAACTTATAGAATTTGTTTTGTGATTCATGTGACTCACTCAGACAGCGTTTCAACATCACCTCTAACCACGATATATTTTTTCATTCTGAATAGTTCTGACTTACTTTATTTTTTGTGTTTGGCCCATATATTTCCACTTCAGTAAGTAGTGACAGACTTCGACCTTGTTTTTTTTTTCCTAAAATTTTGTCTTCAGCACTACATCAAACTAATAATTATCACTTATCTTATTAGACAATATTATAACTATTAATAATTTTTTTGTGTATTCTTCTCATTTAGCGGTTCGTGAGGACAGAATGCCCGGAGGACGTAACAGTGGCGCCGTATACAACCTTTACAAAGTCAAGTACAAAAAGCATAAAAAAACTGGCCAAAAAGGATCACCCAGCAATACAACAAACCTTCAAAACCCGCCAAGACCTGAACCATTAGCAAATGGAACTATACTGAAGACTGCTTTAACAAATCCAAGTGAGATTGTTCACTTAAGACAAAGATTAGACAGTGCTGTGAGTTCGTCTTCAAGTCGGGAGAGGGAATGGGAAAGAGCATTGCCAGCTGAAAGAGCTGCTCAAATGATACAAGCTTTAATAGACTGCGACGCTATGGAAGATATAGCGACGGTACAACATCTTCCCGACTTATTAGAAGACAAAGCTGAGATTGGAGATAAACTCTGTAAAATAGGAGACTCAATTGTCCACAAGATGGTCGCGTGGACAAAGAAATTACCGTTTATATTGGAAATACCCATGAAGATACATTCGAAGTTGTTGATGGATAAGTGGCATGAGATATCTGTATTGACTACGGCTGCCTATCAAGCGATGCATGGGAAGAATGCTGCGCCTTTACATATGCAACATCAAGATCAGGAAGCTGAATTAGCACAAGAGGTAAGAACTTTATAATATAATTTTTCCGGCAAAGAATCCCACTCTCTTCTGTACGTTTTCAAGTATCCTGTAAAAATCAGATGATTATTATGAATAAAAAAGCATCATATTTAAGACGTTTAACATCTACAATTCAACAGTGATGGAATATATTGCCACCAATCTTTATGCATTAATTTATTTATTGGAACAGAGATTACAACTAGCATGTTTTTTAAATGCAGTTTATCTGTTATCAATCCTACTTCTGGGATTTATCGTGATAGTATAGATAAATATATAGTCCTTAATTCATCCTCCTATTAAAATAACTTTAAACTTTCTGTTTTCAGAAATGATTAATACAGTTTCACATTATTTCTTTCATCCGGTCTGCTCCAATTTCTCCCACCCCTCATTCATCTTATTTTGCCTTACTTTGATATATTTTTTCCTCATTGTTTAACGTTATTTTTAGCACAGTTTAATAATATTTCTTTCTCAGACAGTTTATTACGGTATAAATGTACCGATGAACTCTCCCACATTACAGAACATAGGTACTGCCAAAGTACACGCGACTTTATATTGAATTATATTTATTTCCTTAATATTTTTTCAAACATTTATTTATACTTATATCAATATTCCTACTCTGTAAAATCTTAGTTGGGATATGTCCTGACATCGTCCAATGACAGTCAATTGCAGAGACCGTTTTGTTTTTTTATTTATTTATTATTGTCTTTAAGGGACACAAACAGTTCAACTTAACAAAAATTCAACATTCAAATTTCTTCAGTAAACAAACCAATCAAGGTCCCGCAAATTACCAAAGCATATGACGAACACGTTGCTAGCAAACAGTAGTAATATACACTTTACCTTACTTAAATCAAAAACAAAAAAAACAAGACAAAAATCATGAAGATAAATAGTTATGTAGAAATTACATAACAGTCAAATTTCTATCTATCTATTCCCTCACGCCGTATCCCAAGTGGGGTAGGCAGAGAGAACGGAACGCCAATTAGATCTGTCCTTACATACTTCTTTCGCTTCCTCCACAGTCATACAATTTCTCATGCACGCACGTCGGTTTCTTTTACTCAAAACACGGCCTTCCTTGAGAATTTGATCTAGATGTTCAAGCCATGTAGTTCTCGGACGCCCGCGCTTCCTCACACCCCTCCTTTCAGCCAAGTATATCCTCTTTGTCATTCTTTCCTCTTTCATTCGTTCCACATGACCAAACCATCTCAATTTATTTACACGCATTCTATCCACAACACTCCTCTTTCATCCACTCATTCTTCTAATATCCTCATTCCTCACTCTATCACGCAACGTTTTACCAACCATCCTCCTCAGCGATCTCATCTCCACAGCATTTATTCCACTTTCGTCCTTCTTCAACCATGTCCACGTTTCGCTTGCATACATAAGTGTCGGTACCAGGATGGTATTGTGCACTAGCAATTTTGCCATGTTCGACACATTGCCATTGCTGACAATGGGTCGAAGTGCACCGTTAATCCTAGCACCGGCTACTTTTCTTCTTTCGATATCCTTGTCACATCTTCCATCCCTCGCAAACAAACTTCCTAAATATATACCTACATACTCGTCCACTTGCTCCAAACATTTATAATAATTTATAAAAATTAAAAATAGTTTAAATTACGAAATTTGTGTATCTTTCTTTTTCAAATTCAATTTGCCAAAATAAATTATCAAAAGTTTTTGTTCAGAGTTCTCGAGAACCTATCTCTATCTAGAAAATCCTTTCTCAAAATACACAGTTTATAGAAAACTCTTTCAGAGTTTTAAAGATGTTAAACGGAAATAACAGATTCAGCAATGCTATATTTATCCATACCATCTCTGTATCTTCCACAAATGGGTAGTCAATGAATCAATTGCTTGCAATAAACCAATTACACATACCGACTGGAGAATCATGTTTACGCAATCGAACATTGTGCAAAATCTAATGGAAAGGTTATGTGGTTTGCATTAAATATTTTTCGATTGGTGGACCTTATATCATGACAGTGAGAATGGAAGGAATAGGTGAACATTGTCCAAAGTAGTCATCAATGCCAGCCTAGAGCCAATTCGTAAGCGTTGGGACACCCTTCTAATTTCTTTTGATTAGATTTTGCACAATATCGCATTATGTGAACATGGTTCACTAATCGAAATGTCTGGTTATGTCATATGCACGTCGTGCCCATATCCAGTTAGAGAATAAAAAAGGGTGTTTTCTAATTATTTGCATGTAATTAACATAAATTTATAAATTCTATGTCATTTAAGAAATGAAACATTTAGAATAAAGACGTCAATGGTTTTATACTTTTACATATCATCATCATCGCCCTCAACGCTCCTCTCGGGAGCACAGGGCAGAAACCAGCCTCCTCCATTCAGAGCGTCTCTGTGCCAATTGCGTCACCTCTTTCCACGACATTCCTTGTGCTCTGATATCGTTGTCATAGGAACGGTGTATTGTGAAGGAGGGACGCCCGGGCCGACGGAACCCCTGCGGACGGAAGAACAATGCTCTTTTTGGCCCACTATCATTAGGCATTCTCAAAACATGTCCCAGCCAGGACCATCGTCTCTCCTGTATTACGGAGATTACAGGTCTCTGCTGGGTGCGCCGGCGCACAGCATCATTTGTAACATGTTCATACCATCTGACATCCAAAATCCTTCTAAGACACTTGTTTTCAAAGCTTAGTATCTTCCGCTCTTGAGCCTTGGTTAAGTGCCAACTTTTACATATACCTACCTTTTACAGTTAGACACTTGAAAATTTGAACAAAGTTTGGGAAACCTATTCTCTTTATTCTAGAGACTACGCTAACAGTTTTTTTTTTCTAAATTAAAATTTCAACAAAATTAGAACAGTGAGATAAAAAATAGCAATTGGGCTAATTGAATAATGTTCAGACTATTTAAATTAACTTTAAAAAAATGGACTATATTTTACGTGTAGCCTACAGAGAAAATTTTGCTAGTATTGTTTGTTAAGTGCTCGGAGGGGTCGAAGAGGTTTACAATAGCTGTATGTCGGAATGAAAATACACTATGTCACGAGGCGACATTTTACCGTATAGCCTCTCTACCTATACCACCGCAGCATAGTCCACGAGTGGGGTTTCCAGTAAATTAACTACATGAAAAAACATAAAAGCTGTTCTCTACGTGCCATTTAAAGTTAAAGACATTTAAGATAAGTGGCATACGTCTTTAACTTTTAATATTCTATATACCTTATTTGTGATATTTTTCGAACACCTGCCTAAAGGATACTCTAAATTTTACAGAAAAGAGTGGGAGATCTATTCTTAGCCTTTTCTTGTGTCCTGTAAAAGGCACTTTTTTGCAAAAACAACTTCCAACTAACCCATATTTTTTCAAAATAATAAATTTTTAAATAAATTTTTCTGACATCTTACTGTATTATTTATTAATTATTTATTGATTTTTTTGACATTTCAATTATCTATTACAATTCATATATATTAAAATTTTCTTCTATCTACTTGACATCTCTTTACTGTATTGCAATAATAATTGTTCTTGACATTTACCAAACCTTTGTTGACATTTACACTCTCACTACAATGTTTTGATTTTTCATGACTTTCTAATTGATTTGTTTCGACTAATTTTATGATTGTTATAGTTTGATTCCCAATTATATTTTGTTCTTCGCCAGTTGTTGTTCTGTTCCAACTGTGTTGTGAATGAGAATTATGTTTTGTTTTTATGTATATTGTAACATGTAAAAGGCTCACGCCGTGGATTTATGTATAAATAAATAGATAAATAAAAAAAATCTTTATTGCACAAAAAAATCAACAGTAGAAAGATAACATGACAACATTTTTAATGAACAAATAATTTTGTGCAATGGACGAGTTTATCATAGAAGCGCGATATCTTCCCAACTCACCCATATTTCATAATCTTTCTTTTTATTTTTGATGTTACGGAGAGGACTATTTGCATATTTATTACATGCAGTTGATCTGCTGGCTACTCAATTTCCATTATTTTGTCTCGTTTTTGATGCCTCACTGCTTTGTATTATATTTATGTTGTTCTTTTTATTCTTTTTATCCTGTATAATTATGATGAACCCAATTGTCCCGTAAGGGACTTATGGGGAATGATTTACAATAAACCCCATTTTTAATATTGTTGTATTAAATGAATTACTAAAAAAATTAAAGTATAAAAATCGACATAGTTTAGTTTTGCTCCGACATACAGATATGTAAGTACTAAGTAGGTACATATTGTATAATGCCTATGGTCGGTTATCAACCCCTGATCGATATATGGGTCATTCTCAGGGGTGCTACAGGGTTATATTATAATAATGGGTACAATGAATGTTATGTAACAGGAAATGATTATCAAATTACGGGTAGATATTTTAACATACATAATATTGAAAATCATACTTTATAATTAAACATTACACGAGTAGATTAATAATTGTTTCATTGAGAAAAAGTCTATCCATACCATCATAGTTTATCCCGCAAGTGATGTAGCTATATGAAGATAAACCGTATGTAATAAACATGCTAATTGTCTTCTCCGTGTCAATTAACATTTAATGCATTCAGAGTGAGTATGTTCATGAATAAATATTAATTCACTGTGTCGGTGTTTACGTTGTAGAAATTCATAATGAAATTTGAAAAAAAAATGGTTTTCTACTATATTGTTTTATTTTTATTTATTTTAACTCTCTTGAGTTTGATAATGACTTTGTAAGTCGAAACCAGGTTACTGTGACTATTATTAAACACAGTAAAACTTAAACAGTTTTTGTTTATTTCCATAAATCAATATGGAGTTTTACAAATAAACGCTTACTCAATCAACGGCTTCAGGTAACGAAGGTATTCGTTACGTCTCATGGACGGGTAACGAAGGTATTCATTCGAATATTTCTTGGGAGAATGCTAAGAATTGTCGCCGAAAGATTTAAGATTTTTGCTTCATGATTGATGATTGACGTTCGCATCCAGCTGTCTGTACGCCGCAAATAAAGAACAATATAATAGAAAAATATTTGTTTCTTAATTTCAATAAATATTGATTTGACATTTCTTAGATCAGGCCTCATTAAATTTTGACCTCTTGGCTTTACAGAACATTAAATTGGTGATAGATTGGTAACACATTACAAATAATGTTTTCTTATTCCAGGTAAACGCAAATCTTCGCACCCTTCAGACATGTCTGACAACTTTAATGGGACGTCCCATCACCATGGAGCAGCTCCGATTGGACGTCGGGTTAGTGGTGGAGAGGATGACACAGATCACAATCATGTTCCGAAGGATTAAACTCAGAATGGAGGAGTATGTCTGCCTGAAGGTCTACATTCTTCTCAATAATGGTAAGTCAAGATTTTTGTTCTTTATCAAAAGAGGTTATGGTAATCACATCCTATTTTTTTTATTTTGAAAAGATGCATCTGGGTTTTGTTTATAAACCCAAATACAACCTTATACACGATATAATTGAAAAAACACAGTATATAGTTAACTTCCAAATGACTTTTATTAACTTCGCTTACTTGTATTCGGAGACTCTCGACTCCATCATCAGGCGATTAGTCAAAAGTGAAATAAGATACAGAGACAAACAGCATTTATAGAATTTGAACAAAAGAATGTTGGGAGAAGCCCGTGTTGATAAGAAATAAAAGTTACGGGTCTGATCTTCAGTGAGAACATGCAGGGCACATATTTATTTTATTTATTTATTTATTCTTTTTGCACATCATCATTACATAACAGTGTAAACAAAATAATATAAAACTTTAAAAACTAGGACGATGTGCAGTGGCGAGATTATCACTATAAAGTGATTTCTTCCATCTAACCACGATAACCATAACATATAAATACACATTGGTGATAATAACTCGATTTCGCCAAAAATGTCAGATGTTACGACAGTTAGTCAGAAGAGGGACGAAATGTGAAAAATGTATGCGAGAATAGGAGTAAGTGCGGCGCTCGATCCTTTCTGCCTACCACGCAAGGGAAGTGACGTGATAGTGATTCTTAATAAAATTGCCTGTTATCAACGTACAGTAAAGTATGAATAAATAAGTATATTGCAGAATACATACAAAGTTTTATTAGATGTTATGCTGTGGGTAAGTACCCACATACATATGTAATTATAGTTTATATATTATATTGTTCAAGTATAATAGAGGAGATATCTAGCGATATGCTGTACAGCAGTGGTCTCCAATATTTTTATCTCCATGGGCAGGTCAACGTTTGTTAATTTACCTCAGCCCACTGAGGAGTACATGTTGATTGTTTTTACATTTGAAGATTTTATTTAAATTGATAACTTACCTTTTTTTGTACATAAAAGTCGAGGGACGTTGCATCGCTTGTGTCCCTGCGACCATAATAGATCTATTGTGACATCTTTTTGTGTCATAATATCTCACTCTCAAGATCCATGTGCTTCATGTAACTCACGATTTGTCTTGATGCGAGAAGCCTCACCTTCTCAGAGTGCAGCAGTGGCCGTCCAAGGATGTGTCTTCAATTGCGAGCGAGTGCGTCACAATTACAGAGGATGTTATCTTCTGCACAAAATCTTCAGACTGGGGTATCTGACAGTCCAATTTTTGTCATAAGTTTCCGTAATCCGCAGTGTCCCGTCAAGGTCCTGGTTACAATCCTTATTTGGATAACTTCCCTTACAGTCAAAATTTTATCCCCACGTCACCAAATTTTTGAAAAGGTATAGGAATTTGAAATGTTTAACATTCTCCTCGGTTTTGTTGAGATTTTTTTTCACAACAAAGTGTTTGTCAGTAACCGGGAGGTAGAATCTCGGCCATGAGGATCGCGGTTCGATTCCAGGTACCGACAAATTCCTCTTTCACGACACAAGTTTTGATCTTATTGTGAAAGGTGTATAAGGTTGTTTTTGAATTTATATTATAACAAAAACCCAGATACATTTTTTCTTTAAAAAAAAGGACTGCCCTTCGTGTTCTTTCCGCGACCCACCTGCTCCGTGAACCGGTATCAGGCTGCGGGCCGGGGGTTGGAAACCACTGCTATACAGAATCTAGGCCAGTTCAACCTAGGTCAAAATATTATATAGGCGAAAGTAGGTATGAATAAAGCTTAACCCAACTAATAATGTACATAGAATAAATATCTATGGTACAATATATCTATCCATAACGTATTATATGTTGTTTCTGTTAATCTTTCGTAGGCTCTGAGTAAAATAACCTGCATATAATTAACATTCAAGTCGTGCTTTCCGTGCTAATAAAATTTTGAACATTCAAAATGGGTAACTTACTCATCGCTTAACTGAATATCGTCGTTGCATATTCAAAAAGGGGTAATTTTTATTCAGGCATAGGTACTCTTTAAAAACTGTTCATTAGGGCATTAAAATTGTTGTTTGTTGTTTTTATTGGCATGTGATATTATTCTTTAAGTATTGAATTTTAATATTTGATACTAAGAATCACTTTATAAAATGGTTATGAAGTCATTATAAGCAGTTTATTCTAGAAATGTCAAAGCATTATTATAAATTCACATACCCCTTTTTGAATATGCAACGACATAAATGTTTTTGATGTGTTTTATAGTATGTATCTTGTTCATTTCAAATTTTTCTTTCTTTCTTTCTTTTTTTCCGGCAAGGCACCCGACATCGAGTGAATTATGCCTATATACTCACTGCTGTGAGTACATTGTCTTAGCGTAGTGGGCATTCATTAGTACATAACTACCTAGTAACTACCGTTTCAGTCGCCACGTGCGGCAAGTACAGCTCAAGGGCATTGATATCAATGAACTATTTCAAATTTTTAGTAGGTACTGAATTTTGTGTTGTTTTGATAATTCACTGTGTCGGTGTTTAGGTAGTAGAATTCCATAACTAAATTAAAAAGCAAATATTTTCTTGTACTATAATTAATGTTTTATTGTCGAAAGAGACGAATGATTGGTTGAAAATGTCCTAACAAGACGAATGACGTCTCTTTGGACAAAAAATATAGAGTAGAAGAAAACATTTGTATTTTAATTTCGTTATTTTGATAACAATTCATTTAAATTCAATGTTTTTTTTAAGACTTAAGGATCTCTGGTAAATTTGAGAAATTTGGTGGTCCACATATTGATTGCATATTTTGTTAACATATTATTCTATAATTGACTGTTTGGTCCCGTAAGTATTGTAAAAATAAAATAATAAAGAGACCTATTTTTTTGCCGAGCATTCCACGGAAAACATTTTCTAATTTGTAAATTCCTTTTTCTTTTAGTCACGATTTTACAATTCATTCATTTGAAAACTGAAAAACCCGTAATAAATAAAATAAATGAAATATATTTAGCGCCATGTTAATTGATAGTAAGGAAAAAAAATAAACCGCAATAATATTATTTGTTGATAACATAAGTGATAAACTTATTTATTTTCATTTAATCTTTAACTCAAAACGTTTACAGTGAAATAAATGACATAACCTACATTTTACTTTAATATACAATACTCTTCGATATGTATTGTAAGTAATAAAATAATTTTATTGTTTCTAGATAAATAAATAAAAAGGTCTGATATTTCTATGTGTTTTTAGAGTGACCCTCATTTTTAAGTCTACCTTAAGTCAAATAATTTTAAGAAATAAAAATTTACAGCCTTAAAAATTTAAGGCTTTTCAAAGATTACATCTTATCATCTTAGCCACAGCGGAATATTACTTAATAATATCTTGTTTCGTGTTAATTTCTTGTGAAAAAATGCACTTCCACCAAGAACCGTCGTGTTAAATGTTGTCTTATTTCTGTGGTAATAATATGTTAAAGATATTTTTTTTTAACTTTAAGCTGTTCTTAGCATTTAACCCTTCCAGATATCGGTCGATGTTATCTTATGTTCCTTGCCTTGGTCTATCTAATGGACTTTCCTCCTCAGGTATACATTAAAACAGTGTTCCGCAAACTTTTTGAGTTCAAGGTACACCTATCAAATCAAGAAATTTTAGGGGTACACCAAATTATAAAGCAATTCTTACTTAACAAAGCGCCTCGCTTTTATAGCTCTCAGATATTTTTAGATATAATATCTTCACAAAACCTTGATTTTTTCCGCGGCACACCAACTGATGATCACGGCACATGCTTTGCGGAACACTGCATTAAAAGATGCACTTAGCTAACTTTTCATCCCTGGATTTAACGACGTGATAAATCCATGCCAATCTTCGAAAGGTTTGAGTTTACTGGATAAAAAAGCAAGTTAAGCCAACACCTACCCCTGAAGATGCCCGCCACAGTTGTTGGTGAAACGTCGCGACATAATAAAGACCACGGCCATTTAGCCCGGAAGAAAACTTTCCTCCAAGTTAAGGTGGAGTTTATAATAAGGGTCACACTTAAATTATTTTGAAATGTTGAGCTTAACTGTTCTTGGTCTATTGTAATAACTATTCTCAGAGTTTAAAATAATTCTTTAATATTATGTTTCAGTATTCTTATCAATTTATTTCCTAGTAATAGAGTACTCCATTGTTTGTTACAAAACATGTTATATTACTCAGCACGATTTTACAATAAATATTTGTAAAGGCAGAGTTGGACTGGAAGTTTAACACAGTAACAGCCTATTTCATAGAGATTTTAGATAAAATCCCTTTTAGATAAAGTTCGAGATGTCAAAATTATTTATGTTACAATAATTATTATGGTCACTACAAGAAGCCCGCGAAAATTCAAAGAATTTTTTTCTTTTTTTATGGAAACAAGTGTCGTGAACTCCCCATAAAATTAAAGCTATCCCACTTTTTTGTATTAGTTTTCGATTGTCCTGTAAAAGGCAAGTAGGTGATCGTTAAATCTCACTTTTAAGAGATTTAACATCTCCATTTCAGCGATGAGGTATTGAATTTCTTTACACCCATCCTGAATTTCTTTACTTTATTGGCACAGAGAGGACGCCTTGTAGCTTATTACATGTAGTTTCTCTGCTGATTACCCCATTCGTGGAAAATGCCATGATGGTATGAATGTATGAATTTTATTTATTTATATACATACATACCTACAGTTTACACAACAAGAAGTCAATTAATACATACATTATGACTAAAAATAATAATAAAATAACAATACAATATATAAATAGGTACTATACGATAGGTCGGTCGGTGGATGGCGCTGGTAGTAGCTGCCTGAAACCTCTGACGTCTCATTTTTCTAAATTTAATATTATTATCTTATACCTAATAAATTGTTCAAATTAACAAATTTTCATACAGTTTTTAGTGTCAATAGTTTTATAAAGTTTAATTTTTGGGTGTTATTATTTTAAAACCAGTTAAAAATTTCAAATTTAAAAATGTGAATTAGTGAATTTGTGACAATTAATAATACCTACCTTCGATTGGAACTCACATAAAATTCTCGCAGTCAAATTTGGGACAATCACAAGTGTTTTCAAAATTTTATAGTAGTTAAAAAAAATAATAGGCGCCCTTGAGACGGTCTAGGGACTGTTAAACGGCGTCATAACAAAATCATCCATAATCATCATCATCATCATCATCATACCTCATGAGGACAAGTCCTGTGTAGAAATGAATACAAAGTTATGAAAACTGAGATCAAAAAGATTTAGTGATATTTTTTTTAACAAATACAGTTACTATAGTATCTCTGCATAACGTACAACTGAGGTAACCAGTGGAATAACTGCATGTAATAAACATGCAGATTGTTCTTTTCATATCAATAAAGGATGGGTGACATGCTTCATCGCTGAATTGTATAATATATAAAATGTCTTACATGAGATTTTTACGAATACTTGCCTTTGTAGGATACTCGTAAATTTACAGAAAAGACTCGGACTCGTATCTCTGCCCAGGAATTCGCGGGGTCTGAAAGAATGATCAAAATAAAGTCTAGTTTCGCCACAAAAGTGACGTGCTATACTTAGTCAGGACTAAAAGTTGAAATTGTAGTTATTGCTCGTTTGTGAGCACGGCTGTAGTATGTCTAATATATAAAATTCTCGTGTCACTGTGTTTATCACACTCTTCCGAAACGGCTGGATCGATTTTGATGAAATTTTGTGTACTCATCGGGTAGGTCTGAGAATCGGCCAACATCTATTTTTCATACCCGTAAAAGTTAAGGGTGGTTCACCCCGAATTTTTATTTTTTGGACAATTTTTTTTACGGTGAAACATTAAAAAATACATACAGCCCTAAATTTTCACCCTTCTACCATCAACCCCTAGTTTTTAATAGCGATATTAGTAATTCAATCATTTTCAACTCCGGTCGATAAATAATGTAGATAATTATATCTATGATAAATAAATAATGTACATGGCTAAACAACGTTTGACGGGTCAGCTAGTACGAATATAATTTATTATATTCTTATTAAAGCCATCAACTCGTTTGCGAGTGATTTAGGCCTACGAATATAATAATAAATATATCATATTGATAAGCCACATTGACATAATAACCATTATCATGTAGTTATTATGAATAATCAAGCACACACTTATAGTAATAACATATTATTGTAAGAGTTATACATATTCTAATATACTCGTATATATAATATGCAATGATAAAACTATTACATACATGAAGTGAGTATGTACTTACATAAATACTAGATACAATATATACATAAAAATCACATGTGTATGTATTAAAACAGACATATAATAACACAGTATATAGAAAATATAGTACCTAATAACATCGTGTCGATAACATAATAATAATAATAGGACAATCTAATCTAACTTGGGGTAGGTTAGTGTATGTGTGCTATTGTTTGTACAGGACTACAAACCTGTCTTAGTTTGGCGAATTATCAAATTGAAGTTGAGTATTTAAAATACTGGTACCGACACATTATTGCAACGTTACATAACATACAAAGACAATAATTCACACATATCCCAAACCAAGATATGAATCTTGTATTGTGGGTACCAATTAGTGTTGTGGAATTCTCAAGAAATAATTTTTCGAGAAATTTACCGAGAAATTTCTCGGTAAATTTCTCGAAGTAGAGAATTTTTGGAGATTTTTTTTTATTCTTTATTTAACAGTATAATAATAATAAATACTTAATTCAATCAATCAATAACAATGTACAAATGTTGAGACAATTTATCACAAATATGGCTACAATTAATAAGAAAACAAAAAAATGTTAGGTATATACATAAAAAAGTGCTAATAACTGATGAAAAATCTTGATATTTGACACCCCACATGCCCATATTTAAGTTTAAAAAAAATTGCAGGTACGTACATGGAAAAAAGTGTTAAAAACCTCTGATTTCGGCCTTAATCAGCCTCACAAATTTTTAGTTCAATCAGGTTGGCTGCGAAGTGTACTGGGCGAAAGGTCATAATACCACTAGGAAAAATAATGGAGAGAAATTTCTCTTCCATCAGAGGAGAAATTCTCGGAGAAATTTCTCGTTCTCGAGAATTTTCTCTTCTCACATCACTAGTACCAATGCGACGATACACATATACACGTGGTTAGATGGAAGAAATCACTGTATAGTTGTAATCTCTCCACTGCACATCATAACATTTTTTCTTGTGTACCTATACTGCTTTGTTTACTTTAAGAATAAAATAAATAATGTATACAATGTACTTAACACATATAGATGTAAAACCCAAACCCAGAACAATTTGAAAAAACATCATTCTACATTTTGCCCTGGCCGGGAAACGAACCCGGGACCTCGTGACTCAAAGACAAGAGAGTTATTAACTCTGCGCCACACCGGCCTCCTAGCAATGTATGAAAGCAAAACCTGGATGTGGTCGAAGGAAGAATGTGGAATAAATTCTGTAGAAATGGTTGGTAAAATGTTGCGAGATAGAGTGAGGAATGAGGATTTTGTTAGGAGAATGAAGGAATGGAAGAGGAGCGTTGTGGATAGAATGTGTGTAAATAGGTTACGAAGGTTTGAACATGTGGAGTGAAAGGATGACAAAGAGGATATATTATTTATCTGAAAGAAGGGATGTGAGAAAGCGTTGTCGTCCGAGAACTATACGTATGTTAAATTCTCAAGGACGACTGTTTGCTGAGTAAAAGAAATTGGCGTGCATGTTTAAGAAATTGCAATATGAACATGGAGGAAGCGAAAGAAGTATGTAAGGATAGATCAATATGGCGTTCCATTCTTTCTGCCTACCCCACTTGGGACACGGCGTGAGGGTATAGGATTGGATAAAAAGATTTGAATAATTTAATTTATCCAAGAACACGCTCAATAGGTTAGATACAATCAATATAAAGGGTATTAAACCAATCAGAAACCTCGATTGGAGAACCATGTCTACACAATGCAACATTTTGTAAAATCTAATCGGAAGAAGTGAGAGTCCCAACGCTTACGAATTGGCTCTAGGCTGGCTTAAGTGATCACTTTCGGTGTCCATGGACAACGTTCACCAATTCCACCATTCTCACTGTCACTATTTAAGAACGGTCCACCAATCGAGAGACGCTTTATTATACACCGAAAGTGATCACTTAAGCCAGCCTTGAGCCAATTCGTAAGCGTTGGGACACCTTTCTCATTTCTTCCGATTAGATTTTACACAATGTTGCATTGTGTAGACATGGTTCTCCAATCGAGGTTTCTGATTGGTTTTTGTCATCTGCACCCAAATCCGGTTAAACAATAAAAAAATTAGTAAATATTCTAAACATTTAAAGGGTATTAGTTTAGACAGTAAATTTTCGAGTGTGCAGTCAAAGGCAGATTTTTGAAAAACATAAAGACATTTTGAGGTAATTGTTGTTGGCACGTAGAGGACAGCTTGCATGTTTATTACATGCAGCTGGCTACCCCGTTTGTAGGATATCCCGTGATGGTATATAGTGAAGTACAATTTAAACAGTTTTATCAAGTATGATATAATAGTTTATTCACTGCTATTGTATATCTACTTATATCGTGGAACGTGTTTTTCTTAGTTTGAATAGAAATTTCGAAATTTCAAATAAAAAAAACAGCGTTGAACCATAACCTACAAAAATCTTAATACATTCATTACAAATAGCTACAACATTGAACTTTGTGTAGAAAGTAGCGAATCAACTGTATGTATGACGCAACGTGTTTACTAAAAGTGAACGTGCCTCTTCGACTCGTTGCGCAATAATTTTAATTTCCTACTTACTATTAGACAGTAATATTAACTACTTACCTCAAGACATTCTACCTGCCTTAATAAATTTTATAATATCATGCAATAAATTAATCAATCTTATATTAGATATTTAAATTTAGCGGTTTTCTGTGTGAAAATTAGAATGTAAAAAAGTATTACTCTTGCATATCATTTTACATGTAAGCTAGCCAGGACTTACTACATGTAGATTTTCCTGTCTTTATCAATAAAAAAATGCATTAAGGATGGGTGGCATATTTCATTGCTTAAATATAGATGTTAATTGTCTTATGTGTTAGGTTCTACGAACACCTGCCTTTTACAAAACACTTGAAAACTTACAGGAAAAAATAGAAGACCTTGTTCTTTTTCGGGGCTCCCACGGATATAAAAACGCAAGTTTAAATAAAACGCAAATTTAGACTCTTCTTACTTGACATGTTTTAAGATTCCCTTGATTAAATCAAGAACCTTTGTGTGACAAAGTGAAAATCTTAGCTCAAAAACATTTTTCTGTGGTGTAAATACTGAATATTGGACAGAAAAATTCAAATATTTCATCAATATAAATTATTGTTCCGAAATGTCATTTTTAAATTTATCAAATGGAAGATGTTTTTCTATGGTCAGAATGCACCATAAACAATTTAATTCAAATATTCCGAGGAGTTAATGACAAAGTATTGGAACTCGCACTCTTTGCTGTAAGTTTTCCTTAAAACATCACATATTATCATATTTGTAAAAAAATACATTTAACACCGTCAATTCAGCAGTGGTGAGGCATGCTACCCATCATGAATGCCTTATTTTTTATTAAGTGCTTATTACATGAAACGGTTTTTTTTGCCAATAAAAGTCAACGGACCTTGCATCACTTGTGTCCCCGCGATCATAGTAGATCTATTGTGACATCATTCTGTGTCATACCTCACTCTCAAGACCTAGAATGCGTCATGTAACTCACGATTTATCTTGGTGTGAGAAGCCTCACCTTCTCAGAGTCCAGCAGTGATCCTCCGAGGATGTGATTTCGTTTACGAGCGAGTGCGTCACAATTACAGAGGATGTGGATAATTGGTACATTCAACAGTTAGTCTGCGGGCTACCGCACTTGTAGAAGATGCCGCGATAGTATAGATTAATATAATATAAATATATAAAAAGTAAAAGTGAACGTTCTAATATTACGCCCGTTAGAATGACGTTTGTATAATGTGTATTCGTTTTAGCATAGTCGTTGCGTCTTATGCAATATTATTACACTGATCATTATTTCCTATGCCATTACATAGTGTGGTTATGTAATGAAATATAGAAAGTTGGTAGAATGTTGCTAGTAGTGTAATAACTATATAGCTTCAGCTAGCTAGCTATTCACTGTATCTAACTATACTGCTTAGATAGCTAGAGAAATTATTGTTGTTATTAATTTCTTATGGCAAAATACTTTCGTTGCGTTTTTGTATTATCTAAATGTTACAGTCCATGATGAGAATATTTTATGAAGTCTCCGGCAAAGAATAGCTCTCCAAATCTTTTAAATAAGTTTTCCATTCTCCCGTGAAAGGCGAGTATTCATAAATCTACGATTTCAGTATAAAATATCTTGTATTAAATGTATCTCAATGCTTATACTTTGTTTTATCTGTGATAAGACGTGAAAAATATTTGACGTTTTGACATAGTTTGTTTTGCTTCGTTTTATCTATGGTTTTCCGCAAATTTTCTCTGAAACTTCAGTAATTATACTTTATGAAATCTAATGAATCTTGATCACAGATTGTGCAGTTACTTGTGGATTTTATTGTTTGAATTTAGAGATCATTCCAATCCTTAATTATTAATTTAAAATATCAAAACTATTGTTATTTTCTTACTGGAACGAACTATTTAAAAAAATAGGTTAAGTAATCAAATAGTGATTTGTCAATTCATTGTTGCTAATAGGCGCGAAACCCGTAGGACTCAAACTTATGTATGAACGTATCACAATATGTATTATTTCTTTATATTTATTTTAATTAATATTTTTCCCCAATTAATTCAGGGTTTTAAGTTGATAAGTTTTGCATATTTTGTGTTATATCTTTGTAATCTTCAAGAATTGGTTTAAATTTGATCTAAACCGTTTCAATCCTTCTATACAGTTTTCAATTTTATCTATCTATCTATCTATACCATCACGGCATATCCCACAAGTGGGGTAGCCAGCAGACCAGCTGCATATAAAATATGCAAGCTGTCTTCTCCGTGCCAATATAAAATCAAGACATTCAGGATGGGTGGCAAACCTCATCGCTGAATTTAAGATGTAAAATGTCTTATTATTCAATTTTATTAAAGCGTAAAATACTCTGCCATCAAAATAAATTGTATTTTTCGATGATATTAGATGTCAGGTGATAATGAGCATGTTACAAAAGAAAAAATGTGTTGTAGCATAAATACTTAAAGACTTTCTGAAAGAAGAACGCTTCTACCAATCCTAAGACAAACGTTAAAGAAAGGGTACCCACATTCAATAAAAATAATGCCCTCTTTTGTTTTCATCACTACTTTATAAACCACAACATACCACACAAGTATTTCTTCGCCTATAGATGGCAAAGATTTGTCAAAAAATCAAGTAACAGATAATACATAGTATAAATACTTTATATTATACAAAATATCTCGCAACTGTTACATAGTTAATCCTTCGAAAATAAGTGTTTTCTCCCGTTTTTTCATAGTGACACATTTTTGACATTAGATATTTTGACAGCTGTGTTTAGGTAGGTACTATTTTTTCTATCTGAACAAAAGATTAGATAATATTCTTCAAACTTATAATTATTTTATTACATAGACAGAAAGTTTTAACAAGTTACATTTCAATCCACTACTACATACGTACATAATTATATTATGTTATTTTATTACTTTGCTGCATTACAGTTCCGCCATTTCTTATTGCTGTGCGTTACATAATGAGTCAGAGAACTCTCACTCGAGGGCGCCTAAATCGTCCAATTATTTTTATGGATAGCAACATTTCTTATTGTTTTCAAAATAATATTATATAGAAATAAATTGTACAATAAAAATATATTACTCTTCATAATAAAAACACAGTTTTATTAACAATAATAGTAAAATAAAATAATTAAGAACAGTTTGTTTTTATTGTTATTTTTTATTACAACATACCTATATATTTTTACTGATAATTAAAAAAAAACTAATTACATTATTGTTCATGTACCTATATTATCAGGCTTTTTAGTAACTTATTTATTTCCAGAAATATTATAAAAACTTAACTACCTTCTACAAAAATCTACTAACTAAATATTACTTTAGGTATATTAAATCTAAACATAAATATTCTTTCATAAATTATAACAAATAGAATTGCCTCGCTAGGCTTAAATCGCATTTAGATGGTGTTTTTATAAATACGATTGTAAGGAAAAAGGAAGATTGGTAACCGTTATCTGAGACATTTCATGAGTGTATGCTATCCTCCTCAGTGGAAGAAATCCCAAAATGTTGGAGAGTATTCTTGTTTCCTGCTGAAATCGTGTCAATGTACAAATGATATTTCGTAGAACAAAACTTTAGCCAACCATAATCAATTCGTTATCAAAACTGCACCTCGATTCTGTTCCAACTAGCCTTCCAACACTTTTCCGAATTAATAGACGACGTTTGTTTCTGCTCTGTGTTCCGGACAGGAAGATTAAAGTGCAAAAAGAAAAAACAGAAGAATAGGTTTTACGCACAATGAGAATGAAAATTCGCGGTTCGAATCCAACTGTCGATCTTCTCAGCCTTGATGACAAAGCACATTATTTATTGCTTACTGTGATGCTATTTAAATATGTATTTAGGTTTATTACAGAAGTACCTACCTACCTACATTTATCTAATTTGTCCTCTAAGTTAAGCTAAAAAATATCACTTTACCTACAATTAAAACAATCGTAAATCTATTAAATACAATTATATCAAATAAAAAATCAAATTCTCCCCAAAGCACGAGCAACGCTCAATTTTGGGGAGTAATTGTATTAGGATAAATAAATGTATTATTTTATTGTACGATTATTGTAAGTGATATTTGTGATTAATAAACTATTATTATTATTATTATTAAATAGGAAAAATTTCCTTCATTAATTTTCCTCAAATGCGCATAAAATGTCAGCCCTAACGTAAAATGGATTTCGCGCGCTTACGACGGCTAATACATGTGTAAAAAAAGTGTTCACATACACACAACCAAATAATATTGTATGCTATGCATCATCACTAACACACTCACAAAGACCTAGAAGTAAAAATAATATTCTGTATTATGAGTGTATGTGTGTGTGTGTGTTTCTATAATAGCTCGGTAGGTGTCTCCGAGGTCAACGTCTGTGGACGTATTCCGCATAGCGCGATAACATTATATCGATATTATAAAAGTATGACGCAACTTATACAAGATTGTATTAGTTAGAGAAGGACGGATTCATAGCCGTTGTACGGAATAAGGTTATGAAACACGCCGGCCTTTATCGTCGGCCATTACTCCCTATATGATTGACCTACTGACGTTTCTAGCCAATACTAAGTACTAAGTACTTAACTATCTATATATTATTATTATAACATTAAAGTTGTGTATATGTGCTTGTTTGTAGTTACGTCGTGTGACTATTATTTTTCATAAAACACGTTGCTATTTCTCTGTTGTGTTTGTGGATTAGATGCGAACAAGTATTATTTTATATAATCGAAACTTGGACGTGGTTGATCAAGACGATGCCGCCGAGATGCGATCGCTGGGACGAATAAAATAATGGAAAAACGTTGGCGTAGAGTGACAAATGAGGAAATGAAAAGAATGAGCGGATGCGAAAGTAGTATTGTGGATAAAATGCGTGTAATTAAGTTGCGATGCATAGGATATGAAGTGGAGTAGCGCATTATGGATGTTGAAAGATATTGTGTAGGAAAGCGCAGACCTCGGAGAATTACGTGACTTGACCTGCGTTGACCACGTGGATCAAAATCTCAAAGACGGCCGCGTGTTTAGTAAGAGAAAATTGCATGAATATATTATGCATGAGAAACTGCACGAATGAATTTAGAAGAAGTGAAAGAAGTATTTATGGATAGATCCATGTGACATTCCATTCTCTTTGCCCACCCTAATTGGGGTACGGCATGTGGGTATAGTAGTAGTAGTACTTTATTATATACTAGCTTTTATACTCAACGCGTAGGGGGAAATAATCAAAATAATAAAAGCAACTAAGCAAGTAAATTTTATCTTTGTGTTTACACCATTATTGCGTCTCTCACAAGTAAAGTAATCGGTGGACTCACTGCATGTAATAAATATAGATTCAGGTCTTTCCTTCCATGTCAATAAAAATAATACATTCTAAGAAAATTGTACTCAATTGCCCAAGAAACCATTTTTGTCGCTCTCTGGGCGCCGATTCAAAACGGCGATAACATTTGTTTCAAAAACAAGCAACATTTTAAGTCCCCGTTACAAAGCAGTTTTGAAACGTAGACTAAAAATGGGGAAGAAATGTCGAAACGACGTTTCAAAACAAATTCGAAACGACGTTTCTAGACGTGTCTACTTTCAAATGTCATGGCGTGTGAGGAATAATCTAACCTCAAAATGTTTAACATCATGATTTTAATAATGGATGCGGGAAAACAACAAACGCCATTTTAATAATTTGTCGATTCACTTGAACATACACGAAGTATAAATACTGTATCTGCGTAATATTAACCTAAAATTTCCCTGCAAGGCTTGCTTTGTCGAGTAAAATAGTTAGATAGGTCCAATTATTTAGTGCGCCTTTATAATTTTAGAATTTTAACTATAAAATTTATATTAATAAATAATTGTAATTGTACAAAGAATGTTCCTAGCAGCTTCTAATTATACAGGTTTTTCTCATTATTTTCAGTTATGACTTCTTCAACTAAGTTTTTTCAAAATATGTGTCATTTAAGGGAGTTTTATACGATATTTAAATAAACATATATATGATATATCGTCATACAATCTATTTTCATCAATATGTATGATTCCAAAATGGAGTTGTAACGACGTTTCGAACATGTTTCGAATCCGCGTCTAAATGGTTCGAAACGTTTGGAAACGTGTCTTTACTGTTTCGGCGTTTTATATTTGTCAGATAGGAGTCCGCGATTCTCAAACTATTTTTTGTCGAACCATAGTAAATTTATTTTTAATTTATGGAGATCCTGATTTCTGATCATGTTGCCCTTTCTTTTTATTCTGCTATTTTATTGTTTTGATTTGTTGTATTTCATTTTATATCTGATTTGTAATTTTGAACGATGTAAATTATGTATTCCGAGTATTTCATGAGTGTACGTAATGGTAAAGAATGTTAATCCAGTTAATTTGTTACCTATTGTGAACGATTATGTTGTTTTAATCATTGTTTGTTATTTATTATTTTCATATTATTATTATTATTATGTTCCTTCAGGTTTTATTTTGTACTAGTAAATTCTATCAATTTTTTAATTAATGTACATACCAAAGTAATGAAAATCTATTCAATTAATGGCCGTGATCGTCTAGTGGTTAGGACTATTATATTGTTATACTATTTTTTAATATTTTATCATTGTTTTTATTTATAGGTTTATGTTTTTTTTTTTGTTGTATTCAGAAATTTTAAGTGCCTTTTTATAATTTGTTTATATGTGTATGTTGTATTGAATTGAGATCTATCATGTTAAAGGCTTTGGCCGTAAATATTTGTAAATAAATAAATTCCAATAAATTTTATTTTAATACAGTTGGATAATGTTTAAAATTTTATTTTTAGTGATTTTTTCATTTTTATTTGACATTCCTATAAATTTTATTTTAAAATGATTAAGTGGTATTTCAGATTTAATTTTTTTGTGTTTTTTTAATATGTATTTGAAAAGGATTGTTGTATTTGTTTTTACATTATTCTTAGTTTTTACATTAAAGATTATACATCAAACTATTTGATACTTTTTATGTTTTTCATAGCCTTGTAGCGTATATGTGATTATAAATAAATAAATTTCCGAGCAAAGCGAAGGGCAGCCCTTACATAGCAGACTCCTGACTAGCACGTTGCTCGTAAATGAAACTTTAGGGGATTGATATCGGTGATCAAAGTTTATTAGAGCATAATAATAGATACTTTTGTAACTATGATGACTATTTTGAAACTAATTTATTCGTTAAAATTTTTGTTGTTTTACTAATCAAGTCTGAAATGTAGTTAGGACAGGGAAAAACACAATTTTATTTTCGAAATTTACTTACCAGTAGATTGTACATTTCTTATGTTTTGATTGTGATCAACTTTTGTCATCAGTTTATAAACATTTCTGTAAAATGTAGATGAATGACGAAACTTTTTCAATTTCCTATCCATTTTATTTAACTTTAGAATGTTAATAATAAAAATATCACGCACACACAAAAATTAAACACGTCTTAAGCAATAAACAGTTTGAATAGAACTGGTATGAATGCATAGTTTTCTCAAACCAACACAATGTTTGAAGTCTGTTTCAAAACATTACCACACATTATGTCTAAAATGCTTAATGTAACATTGTTTTGTAACGTTTCGAAGCGAATTCGAAACGTCGTTTCTTTATTCATTTTAGCCGCTCTGTGTTGAATCAGTTTCGAATCAGTTTCGAATCGGAATTACCAAGTGCAGATAGTTTGCTTTGTGTCGAAATGTGTCGAAAATGCGTTTAAATGTTACTACTTTATGAATGGCCTCGAATCAAAGTTACTAGCATGTGCTACTTGGGTGTATTAGTATGCCTATAAAAATAGCGAAATATTGTTTGAAAATAGCAACATTTTGGTGATTTGATGTAAAATATTTACGTACTAGTTTAATTTTTATTGTTAAAATGAAATTTTTGTAAATATATTGTGAAAAAATGTAAATAATAATGTATCCATAGCAAATTTAGGACATGCTCATTAGATGACAGGGCGTATAGAGGGCAGTAAATTACCTATTATCATCCTGTAAAGTTGTTATTGTACCGGATATTTATAACATAAATACACAGAGAACTCAAATATTGTACTGAGATTATTACAACATTACATATATCTTATATAAGCTGGCTAACACAAGGATGCATTTAAATTAATTATTTTTATGTTATTCCAATGTTAAACGACTTGTAATTTTTGCGCATACTTCCGATCTTGTTGTTGTTGTTTTTTTTTAATAGGCAATACATTTTTTATAAACATATTATAAACACTTGTTAAATATAATGTTATTATCTATAAACTACAGAAATAATAGTAAAAAACTTCTCAAAAAATGTTGTAAAGTCATGGACGAACCCGGGGAAGGGAGCAAATGGTGGTAACTAGATCTACAATAGCATCTACGAAGTATCATATTTCATAAAATTTAATTGTAATTTTTTGTTGACATGTAAAGGACAGCTGGTCTGCTGGCTACCTCGTTTATGGAATATGCCATGATGGTATATAGTAGTAGTAGGTAGTATATAGTTCTTTATTTTCTCAAATTCTTGTACCAAATTTAAAATGTCGGGAGCAAAAAATTACAAAATAAACATAGGGCACTTTCTATACTTCTTATACCAAATTTATAAAAAGGAGAGAAACAAAAGTTCATCTTTTTTTATATAAAACATAGTTTTATAAAAAAAATCTTAGCTGCTGTCCTCCCTAGAAAATATCCTCGGTACGTCTTTGTACTAAGCCCTATTTAATCAATTGCAAACAATTAATTATTACAATGCATTTAGGTAAATATTTCCTGTCTATTAACTAGGACTATGTAGTCTATAATTATCGTGTATTTCTATTTAAATTAGGTATAGATAACAAATAAATTTAGGTATGTACATACCTTGTTTTACTTTTTTGAGATATAATTTAGCTAAATATGTCTAATGAGTGTTTTTTAACAACTATTTATGCGAAGTTAGTCCACTTGTGGGAGATGCCTTCTTGCCCACTAAAGTAAAAATTTTATTGGTCCAATCCTTGCTGTTGCCCATTATCGACTATGCTGATATCGTGTATGTGGACATGAATCAGGATCTAATTGACAAACTTGATCGACTTCAGAATGTTGGCATAAGGTTTATTTTTAATTTAAAAAAAACTGACCACATTTCTGAATATCGTAATACCCTGAAATGGCTTACTGTACGACAAAGACGTGAGCTCCATCTACTCACATTTGTCCACAATGCTCTGTACGCAGGATCAACCCCGTACTATATTAAGGAGGCTTTTGAATACTTGGCGAGTCACGGTTTACCTCTGAGGTCGAATAACCAGCGCATCCTGTCAATCCCGGCTCATGGTACAACTTTCATCTCAAAATCTTTTGCAGTTCAGGGTGCTCGTTGCTGGAATAATCTCCCTTCAAAATTTAGGCTGACTCAAAGTCTGACGTCTTTCAAGCGAGCCGTTAAGGACAAAATGATTTCAACAAACACAAACACAGCCTCTGAAACCTGAAACCCATCACTCCTAACCCCCCCCCCCTTTTTCCCCCTTTTCCTTTCCCTTTATGCATGTATGTTTGTTTTTTTTTTTTTTTTGCAGTCTCTCCCTTTTTATATATATGTCTGTATGTTTTTTATTTTCATCATATGTTTGTTTATTTTTTAAGTTAATACTTTTGGGTTAGTTGGAAGAGATCGCGCCTTTGCGATAAACTCGCCCTCTGTATATTGATTGTATTTAATTTGAATGTATACCTTTTATGTAATTGTTTTTTATCAATGTACAGTAAAGAATGAATAAATAAATAAATAAAATAAAATGCCATGATGGAATAGACGAATTTAATAAACGATCTCTAACAGCTTGGAATACCTTTCTACAATAATGTATTTTTCCTGTGATAATGATACCAGAATGTGAAAAATTACATGAAAAGAGGTCATTTATTGACTTAATTAGTTATAATTGCAATTTAGAATGTACAAGGATTGTTTTTTTACGGTATTTCAGAGAGGAGTTATTTAATTGTAATAAAATAATACCCCTACTGCTTAACCTAGTTGCTGAACAGTGGACAAAATACAACATAATTTTTATAGTCTTAAGAAAATCAAAAACTACAAAAATATAGCAAAAAAGCTTATACTATTAAGGGCGAATGAAATAGGAAAATAGTTTTAGTAACGTAAAGAAAGAAAATCTCATCTATTTGTTTGACGAAAGTAGCTAAACAAGGTTGCGTAATGTTTCCCTACTGATACCTATTGAATATTATTAGCTATGCCTCTCTCTGTTTTTAATCCTGTGGATTGGTTTGCAGCAAAATCATGCATCTTTCATTCTATTGCGCTATATCCTGTACGAACCTCTTCAGCTCTTTGCACGATCCGCAATTCATATTATTGTTATCCTCGAAAGAAAGGGTTAAGAAAGAAAATCAAATCAATTCGTTGCACGAAAGGGGCAAAACAAGGTTGCATAACGTTTACCAAAAGATAAAATGAATTGGATGGGAGTGACAATATTTTAATTATGGTGCATATACCTATCTTTATTTTATTTAAATAAGTATTGGTAGGTTCAAGAATTTCTTACGCGCTACTTTGCATACAATTAATAAGACGTCATCATAGATATTTTACGCAGGAATTTCGTACAAAGACTACAGCTTTCATATTTGCGTCACAAATCACAATTTGTAATGAAAATTAAGTTAAAATTAATATATAAAATTATTTTATAATAATAAAGATACAAATAATTGTTCTTAGGTAGGTAGCAGATATTGGAAATTGGATCTTTACGATAGTTTGCCATTTAATTCTTATTTCAGTTCATGGCCTTTTGTGACGTTGAGACACATTTTTTTCTTGTCAATAATTAAAAAAATATAATTTTAATGATTTAATAATGTAAGTAATAAAATATATTTCATTTTGTAGTTCATCTCGTTGAAGCGATAATTATTATGACCTAATTTCTGCAATTTCTCGCATAAATATTTTAGCCCGTTTGTTAAAATGTGAACATAGTACATTTCATTTAGAGCTTCTTGTATCCCAACGCCCTGTTTTTTTCTCAATTTGATATTTATTACATGAGAGATGTTAGGTATAATTAGTCAAATAATTAAATCATCATAATAGGGTCATTGTGCATTAGGTACTTCGCCAGGTTAATCACTTAAGCAAGTGTCAAATGTCAAACCTTTGAAGAAATATTTGAGGAAAGGTGTCCTTATTTTTAGATACGTTATAAAAGACCATCTAAGTACAACTACTGTATTTTATATCGCAAAAAATAGTTTTTTTTTTTTTTTTTACCATCACGGCATATCCCACAAGTGGGGTAGCCAGCAGATCAGCTGCATGTAAGAAACATGCAAACTGTCCTCTTCGTGCCAATATAAAATCAAGACATTCAGGATGGGTGGCAAACCTCATCGCTGAATTTAAGATGTATAATGTCTTAATTTTTTCGAACACCTGCCTTTTACAGGACACTCAAAAACACAGGAAAAAAAAAATAGTTAATTTTTAAATATTATGGATAACATGGGTTTATAACAAAACCCAGATATATCTTTTATTAAAAAAAAAAGGTGGATAAAATGTTTGGTTTCGTTGTAGCTTTAATATTTTCAATTTTACGAAAGAATCTTGAAGTCTAACTCAAGAGAAAATGTATATTTATGCTTGTTTACTACACATATCTAAACTTAACCCTGACTAAATGAAAAACTTTACCCATAGAACAATGATCCACCGACTCAATTTAATACCGAAAATATTTTTTTTGACATTTATAGAGAATAATTGTAGTCAGGCATAGAGTAAGTGCAGTGCCGATCGCTGTTTGCAAATAAGATAATGTCACTTAGTTAAGGCTAATAGTTGGAATAGGACTTATTCCTTGTTTTTCAACACAATGTGAAAATTATTTAATGTTTTTTTTTTTTATTGTTGTTTCATTAATAATAACCCCAATTCTGGTTTTGTTTCAGAAGAAGAGTTGGAGAACATCCAAGACAGATATGTGCAGGCACTACGTAGTTTCTTGCATCACACAGCACCACACCATCCTGGCAGACTACATGATCTCTTTGCCAGAATACCTGAGGTAAATATGTCAACTTGATAACCCAACAACTCTTGTAAAACTTTAGACTAAGAAAGCAAGGGAATTTCTTTACCATACTTCCTTCTCTTTTAAGAATCTTGTAGGTTTCTAACCAGAATCTTGTAAGAAAGAAAATGCTAGAAAATTAATATGTAGGTATTGTTTTTAAAAAAAAGTAAAAATGAATAGAAAACAAGAGCTAGAAATCCCATAACAATATTTTTGAGTTATTTGTCTGATATGAAGTTAGCTATGTTTTGCCAACATTTGGCCAACTGGCTTACTTTACAGGAAGCTGTTACTCAAACTCATTGGGTTGTAAACTAATATGAAATGAGATATTTGTTAATTACACTGCGACTAAATAATCTTGTTTCATTTTATTTTCTTTTTATAATGAGATTCAACCAAGAACCACCAGTTGATATGTCAGACCATAGAAATAACATCTCTGTCATCTTAGTTGCTCTTTGGGCCACAGTCATGTTCGATTTTTGCAATATTAATGCATCTTCCACCATGTGGAAAGAATATTAAAGATTGGAAAGTATTTGACATGGGTGTACTTACTCAGGGGGAGGGGGAGCTGACCCCTTGGGGTCTCAAAAGTAGTAGGAAAGGAGGCAAAATAAGTATCAAAGTATGTAAAAAGTCACCGAAATGGGTAACTGCCCCGCTTAGAACTGTAATTGAGTATGATGTGGTTCTAAAAGTGTTGTACAATGAGGACATTGTGAAATATCATCACTGGCAGAAATTTAGCAACTAAATTTTATTTATTTTATATAATTTGCCTATTCTCTTTTCTGTATATCTTTATCTTATTATGACATAAACAAATTAAAATAATACCATTCATAATCCATATATCATAAACATACTGTGTTTTTTGTAATATTTTCTATTCTTTTTCAGATTCAAGCTGCAGCAGCATTACTATTGGAAAGTAAAATGTTCTACGTCCCGTTTGTTCTTAACTCAGCTGAGGTTAGATAGTGGCTAATTACATGTGGCCGAAACGCAGTATAGCCGTAATAGCCACGTTGAGCAAAAAGCACATTTCAAAATTTAGCCCAGTCAAGAAGAGATGAAAGGGCAAAGATAAAATTCTACAGACAATAATACAATAATTATGAAATGCATTGACATTTATAAAATAATCTATGAAATCCATAGATAAAATGAATCAATTGTCATTGGTTGAAATAATATCTATGATGGATTGTAAACAATTTGGTCTTTCAAATGCAAATTGTCAACATTTATAAAAATAATGAATTGTTAAAATTTTGAAATTCCATTTTTTAAGCATAGTAGAACATGCATTTAATATGATGAAGAAAGTTGTTGAAGAAGAACTGATTTAAAAGAAATGATTAGAATTTAGTACATTGCACTTTTAAACGAGTAACTTTACTCGTCATAGAAATTTATTCATTCCTATTAGATCCATAGACAACATGAAGATGATCATAGAAAAAATATGAGACTGCAAGAAATTTAATAATCAACATCATCATCAAGATGGACTGAAATTAAAAAAAAATAATTGTGTTTGGAGTTGTTCATCGTTTCGACTTTTGAGAAACAAATGAGAGAAAAAAAAACAAAAGATAATTGCGTTTTTTGTTTTTATTTTTCTGTTCTAAACTCTTGATGAAAATTTCAAGATGTGCATCATAAGACTGTTTAACGCAATACTGAGAAAATCAAAGTGAATAAAAAAAAATGTTAAAAATAAATTTAATAATGTGACTTTCGCGTATTTTATACAACACCTTATTAAAAAATGATTTTTTCTAGATATGTATGGACCAGTGTATATTCTATTAATTAATGTAACTTTAAGGATTAAAATATAAGTGTTGTTTTTCCTTGTGTATTTCTTTTTATAATTTTTCTATTGTAAATATATTTTAAATATAAAAATAAATAATTAAAGTAAATTCGTTTATAATTTTTATTATTACTTTATTCTGTTAAAATTTTTGTGATATTTCTTGATAAAAAAATCATTGAAGAAATTAAATAATATATAAATATTATACCTAATATATATATATATATATCCCATGTTTTTCATATTGTGAATGTTAATATATATATTAAAGTAGAATGTACTAAAAATATTAGTAATTTGTCGTTTAAACATAATTGTAATATAAATTAATATATCATAATGAGTTGTAACGTATTTTATAAAAAAATATACGTAAAATAAGAATACAGGAATTTATAAAAAAAGTACACAATTTATGGCAAAACACGAAATGTCAACTTTGAAAAAACAAACAAGAAATGTCAAAAAGTATCTGATGTTTATTATTCTATAAATGAAATATATTTTTTAAGAATTACTTAATATCCAGTAACAATCATTTTGTTTTAGCATAATATTTGACATTTTGTGTTTTCAAGTCGTTCACATTTTATCATATTATTATTATCATCACTGTAAGTTGGTAAGAGAAGCAGTGTTAAAACACTTTACATTTTATGTCTCGTGTAATCTGACATTTTTATGAACTATGAATTGATTCTTTAAAATGTCATTTTGTATTATTTTTTTTTTTAAATAAAATAAAATTCATATTATACATGAAACAAACACTTTGATTGATGCAGTAACACTATTTCATTTGTAGAAATACTCTTTTTCTAACTTACTTATGATAAATAAATAAAATAAATCGTAATTTACACATTTACACAATAAATATATATTTTGCATATATATTTTTGTAAAACAAATCAAGTTCTTTTGTTTTTGAAACAAAATAACAACGGCAATGCTGTAGTAAATTTGACGAAAAACTGCTGAGTTTGAATTTGAAAAACAAATTATTTTATTAAATGATTCAACAAAGAATTCTCTTGTTCCAAATATTGCATTCGACTTTTTCAACAACGTAACCTAACTCTACAATGCTTTTTGACTTTGACATTTTAAGACAATTTATTGACATTTAAGGACTATTGATATAACAGAAAACAATTGAAATAAAATTTAATTCTGTGAGTTAGACTGTTTTTTTTTTCATAGAACAAATAATGCAGATAAATAATTTTATGTCTATTATTTTTACATATTTATTTTTGAATAATAATAAATAAGTAAAACTATTCAACTTCGTAAGATCTGAATAAAAATAATATATTTAATTAAGATCTGAGTTTTTTTGAAGAGTTGGGTCTTGTTTTTGAAATTTCAAAACTTGTTGGTGGTATTTTGTTGATAATTATTACTAATTTATGTATTTCTCTTGCCTTTATTATAAAAACTTTATAAATTTTCTAATTTATTTTATGTGTTTGTATTATTGTAAGACACTCATTAATCATCATTTTCACATTTATAAATAATTATGACATTTGCTGACATTATATACAGTTTTCTTTTAAATTTCTATGACTTTAAGTAACTCATAGATAGGAGAAATATCTTTTTTTTGCAACGTTTTTATGTTTTATATAAATTTTATTTAATCCACAAATATTGAAGGATTGTAAAGAGTGAATGATATTTAATTGTTTCTTGTTTCACAAATTTAACTTGCCTATAAACTGTGTTTGCTGTTTTCAACTCTAATCTTTTGTAATATTAATAAAATGTTTACATTAAAACCATTTTGATAACAAACTTTATTAAACTTAATATTTCATATTATTTTTTGTTGGTAACAATTTAAGTGTTTCTTCAGTGAAACTAAAATATCAATAAGGTATCTAATTGGTCTTGCTAAATTATTGCACTAAAATGTTAGCAAATGTCATCTTTATTTTTTGTTTTTATTGTTTATATCACTGCACTTGTATTGTTATTTCATTACTAATAAGTGAATTCGAGATGAGTCAATACCAGAGACAAATATAACAAAATCAATGACCATAAAATTCCATTACTACTATTTTCCATGCTTATTAATAATTTTTGTCTATTTCTGCTGTGTCTGTCATTTCTTTTATATTTTCAAACCTCTTATTTTAAATTTAGAATATCTTTTTTATCTACTTTGCAATTCAACAAATTTACTACTATTTTTCAAATACTTACTTCTCTTCTTTTTTATATTCTTCTCAATTCTTATTCTTAAAACAGTTTAATATTGAAAAACTAAGTACAAGGATATTAATTTTAGAAATGTTATCTTTAGGATCAAAAATTAACAATCCAAATGTTTATTGTAGTTTTTGAACTCTTTATTTTGCTTTTCATTTCAATTTTATACTACTTACATCTATATTAATTATTGTAGCAACCAATCCTCTAATAGTTATTCATCTTTCATGTTTTCTTCTTTGTACATTTTAATTTAAGAAAATCATAAGAGATAATATTTTAACTTCAAAAACATTTTCATCCTTTCTTCAAGTAGGAGGTATAAGAATGACTTTATCTATGCCAATATTAGTTTACTATTTTTCTTTCTCTTTCAAATTTTAAAATTGGAATGCTAGCTGTCATTGACAATTTTATTGAAGATTGCCAGACTAAAAAAAAAACTTTTCAAAAAAAAAATCACATTGAATTTGAATGCATTTCACTCTTTTTAAAACTAATAAGTTAGTATAACAGATCTGTTATTGACACGTCTCGAAATGCCTTTATTTAGTAGTTTTAGAAGATTTTTTATATAATTTTATGTTTGTCGAATAAACGACACATAAAACCAACAGTGCTAAGTTACCTTACATAAAAATAATTATAGATTGTATTGTAAATATATAAGACAAAATCCTTTTCTGGATTTAAATTATATTGAAAAAATAATTCTGTATGTGCGAGCTAAAAGAATCTCTGAATATTTTCATTTTCTGATTTTATATTAATCCATCCCATCACAGCATTTCCCATAAGTGGGATAGCCAACAAACTATCTGCTTGCAATAAATATACAAAGAAACACATTATAAATATATGTTTAAAAAAATTTAAAATATGTTACAAAGTTGTGCTTATAAAATGTCAGAAAAATTGTAATGTGACATTCTTTTAGTTGCACAGGACATGATGCTAAGATTATTACATCTCACGCTGTATTTTGCATGCAATCACTTAAGGTTGTTTTTTTAGCTCACATGGACAGAATTATATTATTTTATTGTGTAATAAAAGGATTTCAATATTGTTGTTACAAATAGTTATATAATTAATACTACGTTTTATATGCCTGTCAGTTCAAATGTTTTTTGAGACCACATATGTGTTTGTATTTCATAGAGAATAACGTCATGTAATAATGTAGCAAATTTATTACTAATACTTACATTGTAAGTAATTGTTGTCTTTAATTTAATCTCTACGCTTTATTTTTCATGCTAAAGGATTGATAAAACACAAAATTCTCTGTTTTCTAAACCAGTTTTGATAGTTTATGTAATATTTTCTTGCTTAGTTTTAATATATTCTTTTTTAATTAAAAAATCATAAATCTGGTTATATAAAGCCCTAAAAATCTTCACAGTACGCAATATGCTTGTGCCGTATAATTGGAGTAATCGTAATGGGAGAAAACTAATACGGAATCTCTCAATTAAAAGGCCCAAACTGTACCATCCGATCCGTTTTTTCAAGAGATCTTAAATAAATGAAAATTTATAAATGGAATTTTTGCATTCTTTTCTGAATTGTGTATTACTTTTTAAATTTAAATCATCAGTTTGTATTTTGAAATTATTGTTCTACAACATTTAAAATTTGGTACACACAGTGACATCTGTTGAATACAATATGAAATAGAAGTCTGGACAATATGGTGTGTAAAAATTATTCAATATTATTTTTTTACTCAATCTTCAATAAATTAGTAACAGAAAACATGTGAATTTAACTAAAAAAAATCCTTTGGTATGAATAAGACTTTGTATTTTTCTAGTTATACTACAAACACTGCCACATATTTTCAACTAATTATTAATTATTAGTATCTTTTTAATATTATGATTCTCAGACTGCTATACTAATTTTATTATATTAATAATACTGGCCTATTGAGTAAGTCCATTTCGTATATGAGAGTGGAATAAATATGATTCCCTCTATCATTTTTAAGCCAGCGAACTTATTAGCTAAATATGGGATTTCTTTATTTTGAATTTAGAATCTGAAGGTCAGCCCAAAGATCAAATCGATTAATAGACAAGTTTATTGTCAAATACTGTCAATTAATTTCTTTATTACCTATGGATCATACTTCATTTGAAAAATAGAATATTAGTTGTAGGTTCATAGACAAAAAAATAGAATATTAGTTGTAGGTTCATAGACAAATACTAAATTTATTTCTTCATTCAGAGCATCTTTGAGCTAATTATGTCAACTCTTCCCGCAACATTCGTAGCGCTCTGATGTCATTGTCATGAGAATGGCCCAAAAAAGAGGAACATCCAAGCTATTGGAAAACTTGTGGATTCAGAAACAGTACTTTTTGGCAAATTATATCTTTGTTTTGGTTGTATTTAGGTACAATGGGAGAAAAGTGAGTTCTCATTCATTCATAGCTCTAATATAAACATACACATTTGATTCTAATTGACTTTAGTAATGAGAAAGTTAGGCTTGAATTTATTTAAAAGTGCCCTAGCACCGCTACGCACACAGTCACAGGTAATGTGTATTACAGTACACGTGATTGTATCAGTAACCTATAGCAGCATCACTGTGATTGGCTGGTGCATTGTGTGGTGTGTGTAGTATACTCATTACTGAAGGATGTGTTAGTAATCATTTACCTATGAGCGGGGCACTCTTACATGAATTCTACTCTACAAACGATTCCGTTCCATGATTGTTCTTGACAATTTATTCAATATATTAGGTCACATTATAAAACCCCATATTACTATAAAACTTACTCATTTTATAGGCTTGTGTACTATTTACTATTTTTTTTTTGTTTATTACTATTTATAGTTTTGCATTTATTGAATTATTTCAATTTCATTGATCTCTTTATATTCAAATCAATTTATGTTTTAATTGGACACTTTAAACTATTGTACCTATTATATTTTTTGAAACCAAAAAATTACTAATACTAAAATTACTAAAAATTAAACTAAAAAAACTAAACTCTTCGGGAAAATAAAAATTATACATTGATTGAAACCAAGCTACAACAATTTTTATACATATTTACAAAAAGAATAAACTCATTTTCAAGAAAGGAACCATTAGAATTTTCAAATGAAAATGTCATCACAATTTGAATTCAGAAGGAATGCACACTTCTTGCTAAATAGACAGCTTACTTATCGAAAGGGTTCAATGTGTTATAAATGAAAAAAATAGCGCTCTTGAGTAGTGTAAAAACCTTTTGATAAAATATTATGCAAAATAATCTTGAAATTTGAAAGTGTGCAATCAATTTAATGATGTACGACAAATTATTTAAAAATAATTTCCATAATAAAACATCTATTTAAATTTTGTGTTCTTCAGCAAATTGATGAAGTAATTTTTTTTCATTTCAATTAATCTGATTTGTAAATTCTCAAAAAATAAGTAATTTCTTAAGTCTGAGGGGGGTTGCCTTTTTTATTGTTATTCATTATAATAATATGTATAAATACTGAGAAAAATATATATGTATTTAAAGTAAATAAATAAAAATAATTTATATGTATTATTACAAATTAAATGTCTTATTAGATTTCTAAGTTGTTATGCATATGGGTAGAGATGTCATATTAATTTACTGCCTTCATGTTTAATTCGGAAACTATCAATAACAAAAGCGGCAATCTTTGTTTGGTTACAAAACAAAATATTCATATTAAAATCTAAAGAATGCCTAAAAAACTGAAAATTATAATAATTGTGAATATTGATAATGTAAGTAAAATATGTAAATAATAAAAACATTATTAAAATGTAAACCTACATTTTGTGAGGTATTTACACATTCTTCAGTTTATTATTTGTAAGTATTTTGTTCTCTAATGTAATGGATATGGCCATTTTTGTTTTTAATACTTTCTTTTATAACATTTTCATTGAGTTCCACCATAATTTTTAATTTTATATATTTATTTATTTGATGAGTTTGCTATTGTTTTTATTATTTTTTTGTCTTATATGTATTTTAGATATCTATTTAATTTATTTTATTCGTGCATTTTACCTGTTTACTTACAAGCTAAATTGTTTCATTTTTTGCTCTTATCTTCTTCCTTTTTTTTCTATGCTTATTCATTGTATTTATTTAATATATTTTAACATGCTTATTTCATCATTTACACGGAATGTAAAAAATTTCTATTGCTCGTCTATCCTCATTCATCCATTCCTTTGGCACCCTGTTGTTTAATTACTCTTTTACACAACTATCACTTACTACTTTCTTTCTTTTTCATGCCCAAACTGTCACCATAGAAAAAAACTTGTCTTCTACCATAGATAATTTCTTATAAATGTCAAATCTTATAACTAGCTTGTGCTCAAATAATCCTATTCTACGCTTTTTTACATCTAAATCATCACTAATCATTTTTATTTCATTTATTATTTTAATATAATTTTCTCTTTTAAGTTTATATAATTTATTATGTTTGTTTTATTATATGATACAGTACACAGATAGTGCATTTATATATTTTTTATTTCATCTTTCATCTGATTTCTTCATATTCTTTTATTAACTAGGTATACATTCTTCTTTTGTCTACATTCTACTTTGTTTTTTTCTTTACAATAATTATTTTCAAGTCTTCTGTCATATAATATCAAAATTTTCACTGCTTAATCCTATATGACAATTACTTTGTCCCCTTTCATAATTTTTTTTATTTGTTTCCTAATCACTTCTTAATTTTTTTGTAATATTATATTAATTGTATTTCTTTATAAAATTAGAAGTAACATCCTACTAAACATATTATTATTATTTTTTTATCTGATTCTGTTTATTCTTAATATATCTCTTTTTTATACCACCTATACAGCCCGAACAAATATTTTTAATTTCCTCGCATATTTTTCTTCCATATTTATTTATTTTAACAGTTCATATCTACTCTTTAATCATTTTATTTTAATAATCTTTTTTATTTGAATTTAGAATTCACAATATATATTCTTCAATTTAATTATATTTCTTGATTAAATTTCAAATTCAAAAATATATTCCTCAATAACAGCCATTCTTTTTTCAAATATATATTACCTTATTGCATTATTTTACATTATTTATCATACATATTTCTTTATTTTAATTAAATAATGCTTTTTATTATATTTTAATATTTGATTTGTAATATTCTCTACCCATATGCGAATATGTCCGATACATACAAGACTTAAAATTATTTTTATTATTATATAATTGTAAAAACTAAATGTGTACACAGATTAAGGTTACGAAATAATATTTCATTAATGAATAAAAAAAATAGATAAACTCTTACTGTAACACAAGAATTAATTCGCTATTGTCAGGAAGAAAAACATTCAAATGTTTCTCTATTAACTATTTACATATTATACATATAATTATAAAGTTCTTTTATAAATAAATCTAAAATAAATGTTTGTGTATAGATTTATATTAAAAATATTGAGCGGGTTGACTCATGAGTGTAAAATAGTTAATAACATAAATTTAAAAAACGACTTCAAGTTACAGAGCAATTTTGAGGTTAGGTTTTGTAAATATTCTATAAATTGTGTATTATGCATTAAAATCCATTGTGAATTGTTTAATAAATTGACAATTGTAAGATTAACAGAAAAGTAGACTTTTTACAATTATAAGAATTTATCGCATTTTGTTAATTTAATAGAGAGAGTATAAAATTAGCATTTTCAAAAGTGTTCCACAAAGACTTCTAATTTGAATTTAAAATTAGAAATGCTGTTTCTGGACTCGTTCGTTTAGTAATAATATTGTCTATGTTTCTCAATTTCAAATTTGAGAATATTTTTAATTTCATTTTAAATTATGTGACATACCTACGTAAAATTTTACCTACAACAAAAATATCATTATGATATTCAAAAGTTTCAAATATTTATTTCTGTTTTATATATATATCTAAATTTATTACATAAGGTAGGTACAAAAAATATGTTAAATAAAATGTTATTTGTATTGTATTATGCAATTAAAATCGAGTCCAGCATGTTCACATTTTACAAGGTTCATATTAAAAAGTAATGACAATTTAAATTTTATAACTTCCTCTATTAAATTAATAAAATATTTATTTGTGGAAATAACTATTGATAAATGTGTGTTGTCCATTATGTACATAAAGAAAAACAATAGATTTTATTAAATAAGCCAGAAAATTTATGGAAGTTTTGAATGTTGGTGTATAAATCAATATATAATATTAAATTTACCTAGCGAGTGTTTGTTTGTTTGTGTTGAAATAAATAATATGTAAAACTATGAATCTATTTAAAAAAGGACATTCTATTTTGACAAAAATTCCTTTAAACATTTGTATAAATAATGTATTATTAATAAAAATATAGGATTAATATAATAATATATTTCATAAAACGTGTTAAAGAGTAATAATGTATAAGTTCGTAAAAATAAAACTGTAAAATACTAGACTTTTTTATATATGGTAACACTCTGTTGCATTTGTTGATTGTGCGAGATGAAAAAAAAGAAAAACTTAAATTTGAATTTCAGTTCTTGTTCCGAAAGTATTCTTAATTTGATTTTTTTGAAATTGACAAGCCAAGGTGAATGCAGTTTTTGTCTATTGTTTTAATAGTTTGTAAGATCCTTTTTTTTGTTCTCATTTTTCACTGCATTTTACTTTTTTTATATAGCAAATAGTTTTTGTATTATTATTTTTAATTATTAAACTATTCTGTTAAGAACTCGTTTTCTCGTTTTTAAAAATGTGTACGAATTATATATTTCGTTGCGATATGTTTTTTATACTATTATTAGTTATATTGTGTAATATGTAATGATAAAAATAAAACATGAGTTATTTATGGTGCTGCCAAATTAAAATAATTTGATGAGAAAAATCAGAGATAGTTGGGTAAAATAAAAATATTATGACATACGAAATGTCATAAACAATCACTTATGACCAAAAATTATTTATAAATTTGGCAGCATCATAAAAAATGAGTTTAATGTATTGATTAATGATGATGTCTAGTTTTTGTTTCTTGTCGTTTTTTTTTAATTACGAGGTTACCATTGATGCCAATATTACAATGTTGAAAAGTTACTTTTTTTGTTAGGCTATACGTCGGAATATGTGAATGGTTGCCATATGAAAATATAAATAATGTGTTCTTATTTCAAATAATATATGAAACCAAAAAAATTTAACATCTATATATTTTTTACAGTCATTGATCCATCAACATCTTAGATTATGAACAATTCTTTGTTTGAATTATTTGAACAGTTGTATTCATAAATCAAACATTTCTTGTCAATATTTTTCGTATAAAAATTTGGAGGGGACAGCTTGCGTGTTCACTACATTTAGTTAGTCAACTGGTTACACCATTTGTGAAAGATTCTTGATGGTTTAGATAGATTTTTATTTCCAAAATTTCCTGATGTTTATGAATTGGATTAAAATGCTAGTTGAAGTGCAAAAACCACTGGTTCTTGTTTTGTACTCTAAATTTCAATAATTGTCTGACACTGTTTTCTTCTAAAATGATTTTTTAGAGTTTGCAAATGAAATTATCTATAAGAGATTTTTCTTATAAGTCAAAAATATATCGAATGGTAATAATCACTGGGGATGAAACGTTCATTCACACTTTTAACTTTTGATGAGTGATTGTTCCAAGTGACAAGTCTGAATGACCCTTTACATAACTGTGAATAATCCAGTCAATGATATGATAACCATTTGAAGATTCTATACTTGAATTTGTGGAATGAGAACACTTATTTTAAATTTAAAACAGACTGTGATTCCATATTACTATTGTTGCACTGTGTTGCCATACCATTCACATATTGCCAACATTTTGATAATAAGTTACCTGCGTATAATGCACCACATTCACATTTGTAATAAGATGAAATGTTTTTTGTTTTATTTTATTTTAAATTAGAAACGGAGGCTAAACAAAGATAATAATATTATGTTTAAAAAATGTTTGTAAATAGATTTAATTATTATAATAATGGAAGAATGAAGAATCATTTCTTTTAAAACGTACTGTACCAAATTTATTATATTTTATTACTTTTTTGCGCGAGAAGATATTCTATTTCACATTTTTTTGTTTTTGTACTCGTTCGATCTTTAAACAACCCTAATCACTCTTAAGTGAGTGGATAACTTTTTAAAAGAGAACAGAATCTTTTAAAAAGCTTCAAATCACTTGTTTAGTAAGACACAGTTTTAATGTTTACAACATCCTCATAACTATTGCATATTTATTTGAATTTTAAAATAAGAATACAGAACAAAAGTACATATTAACAAACACACTGTTACCATTAGAATACATTAGTATGCATAATTTAGAACATTTTTCATCACTAAACAGAGCAAAATGAATCACAAAAATGCTTGCAACTTTACACATTGTATAATCACTCAAACAATAGTATTTCCAACAATATTATTATATAACAAAACTGTGCACTTCTTTAGAAAAAATATGTCACCTGAGACAGTATGGATCAGGGCGCTACTGTCCATTTCTAAAACATGTATAGTTAATACTATTTAACTTACTATGATTTATATATACTTTTATGAATTAATTTTAAGTGCACAGTTTCGTTATATACAATGCCTTTGACAATTTCAAAACATCCCTAAACAATAATAAAAAATCAATATTACAGCACATAGATCAACAAGTTTGTGTTTTTTTTTAATTTTAGAACAGTATTCCATTTCTATAAAGTAATGATTGTTATACTTATAATGAAGATGTTTGTATTTTGTTTGAATTTGGAATAGAATTTGTTCTGCGTGTCGATTTTAAAAATCTTAGCGTATATAATGTTGCCGCACTTAAATATAATTGTAATATTATTATTATTGATTAATACTATTTTATATGATTATGACTATTCTTAATGTATTTGTTTTTTTTCTCTTTTTTACATTGTATTATTATTGTAAAACTTTGATGATTTTTCTGAAGATGAAGGATTTTTTAAAAAGCTATATTTGTTATGTTCCTTATTAGCTAAATGTATTGTACAATAAAGAGCTATTACCATTATTAAAACTTTGTTTTTTTTAATCTGCCTTTCACGGGGCACTCAAAAACTTACAAAAATGAATGAAAGAGCAATTCTCTGCTGAAGGTTCCACAGTGCAAATTTAACATTATGTATAAGACATTTAAAATCTGAAATTCAATTGTGATGAGGATAATATTTTTTATTAAAAAAGATATATATATCTGGGTTTTGTTATAAACCCAACTACAACCTTGTACACCTTTCACACTTAGCTAAAAGCTTGTGCCGTGCAAGTGGAGTTTGCCGGGACCTGGGATCGAATCACAGACACCTTGTTCTGGAGGCCGAGACTCTTATGTTAATATGCAGCTACATATGTAGTTTATTACTTAAAGAAAAAAAAACTATGGGTGAAAAGTACATACCTAACAGGTAAGTAAAATTAATGACATCCACCAAGTTTGGTAAGAAGACTCTTAGCGAATTTATTCCTAAACTATATTCCTAGACTCTTAGCTAATTTATTCCTGAATAAATTCGCTAAGAGTCGAATTTATTCCTAGACTCTTATTTATTCGAATTTATTCCTAGAGTCTTGGCGAATTTATTCCTGAATATATTTTTTTAAGGACCTTCCTTAAAAATCTGTCAAGTAAGATAAAATCATACTCTGAGAATAGTGAACTCCCAAGAAGTATTTTAAATTACGGTTTACATAATTTCCTTGCTTTTTCGCGCCACAGGATATATCGCCTTTTCACACTGACGTTAGAATGTTTGTAGGATTACCAGTATAAAAAAATATTTATCCAAAATTGTTGATGCTTTTAAAATTGAATTATTCCAAACTTTTAATTTATTTCGTGATAAAAATTATAAACCTCTCAAAATCAAACCCTAATCAATCAATAAAAGTCAAGTTATCTGTTTGATAAAAAAAACGATAATGCAGCAAATTAAAATTGAAAATAACATGTCATAAACGAAGTTTCGAAGAGATTCGGTTTAGCACTATAGCGTTAATAAATTTTTTTTTTTTGTAAAAATGAATAATACGAAAAAATATAATTTGAAGCAGAGATTTAACGGCTTGAATAGTAAAAATCAGTTATAACGTCTAGTTACAGTTATGTAAAACCGCTATGTATATTTGCAGTGCGGCAACACTTTGTACGCCATCTTTTCTATCGCCATTTCATTTTTATCATGAGAAAGATTGAGTGGCCATTGAAGCGAGATAGAAAAACAACAGTTTAAAGTAATTACATCTTATTAAAACGTTATAATATATGAAATAAAGTGAAGTAATCGGTGAGTTCTCAAATATGGTGATATTTAATTTGTTTGATTGTTTCTGATGCGTTGTTAATGTGTATTTTAATAATTTCTTACAACGGCGTCCTTTGACAAGAATGATGATGGCGTCTCGCCTCGCGTTTTGTCGTTACTCTTGCTCTAACTTCATAAGAGCAATGTGCTAACAGAGATGGACGTCGCTAGTAATTGTTTGTATTCAGTTATCCCTTTCTATCACATATAAATATCTTATTTTCTCCTATGTTTTTTCCCATATAGCTATAATATTCTCTGTCGTTTACTTTCACACATTTATCTAAGGCAGTTCTACGACAAACTACTAATACTATCTCTTTTCGACACAAAAAAACTTTTTCAAGTGCTCATCTTTGCGAAATATTTACCCAGTTTTGAAATGTTATGTTTACTTGGTAATCAAAAAATTAATAACAAATTAAAATGCCTCTGTATTATACTATATATTATACTATTGCTTCTAAAGTATGCTTGCATAACTGCATTGTATTTTGCCAAAGTTATATTGTAAAACAAAAAAGCTTTGAAGTCCTTAAAATTGAATTGGTCTCCACTCTTTGGAGTAATTTTGGGTCCTCTTTGAATATGGGGGCCTAGCTGTCTTTTTGTCATCTTGAGAGTCTTCCTAAGATAGTACATGGAAGACATTATTTGAAATGTTGATATTGTTAATCAGATAATTAAATAACATCAATTTTTGATCCGTTTTTTTGACTATATAGAACTCAAAAAATATATATTAACCCATAATATTTTTTCTAATTTTACAACAATTTCTAAATTTTAAATGCGGGCAAACTGATCCGTAAACTCAATTTTTCGTTGGTGTATTCACTTGGTATCAAAATCGCTATAACATGAAAAAGCCTTTTGTAATCCAAGTTAATAAATATTTAATTTTATTACTATACGAAGAACATTAAATCATTTATTCCGAGATTACAACAAAATGACTATTCGTGGTATATTAACTTTTTATTTATTTTTTCAGTTGTATGTGTATAACAATGTATAGCTGGTGTACGTACTGCGGTGTAACCGCTATAATATAATGTTTACAACGAGTACAGGAGTGCCAATATACCAACAACAAAACTCGCAAGTTCAACAGAACAGTAATACAAACAATAGTAATAGTGGAGGTAACAGTACTGGAAGTCTTAGTAATATAATTGTACAGAAGAGTCAAGGAGGAAAGATCATGGACAATACACAACAGAAAGGAGGACAGAATGCTCAGGGACAGGTAATATAAAATAATACATTTGTAATTTTACTTACTTTTCAGGTCCGGACTTCAGATCTTGCCACTCCAGTGTGCAGCGATATAATAATAACACTTTATTGATCAGAAAAAAAAAATCATGAGCAATTGGCGAGCTTATTGCCTGGAGGCAACATCTTCCAGCTAACCAAAATAATGTGTGATACTATGTTGACAATGTGTAATTAATACTAAATGTGAACAGTTTATTTTTTTTTTAAAAAAGATATATCTGGGTTTTTGTTATAAACCCAAATACAACCTTATACACCTTTCACACTAAGCTAAAAGCTTGTGCCGTGAAAGGGGAGTTTGCCGGCACCTGGGATCGAACCACGGACCCCTTGTTCCGGAGGCCGAGACTCTACCTCCAGGCTACCGACGATACTAAACTTAATTATAACTAATTACATTCTTAGTCCTAAGTAGAACATTATAGAGTTCGTCGGTAGCCTGGAGGTGGAGTCTCGGCCTTCAGAACAAGGGGTCCGTGGTTCGATCCCAGGTGCCGGCAAACTCCCCTTTCACGGGACAAGCTTTTAGCTTAGTGTGAAAGGTGTATAAAGTTGTATTTGGGTTTATAACAAACCCAGATATAACTTTTTTAAAAAAAAAAGTTTCCTCTAATAAATACTAAAAAATGAAGGATATATATCACTCAACATATGTCACTTTGTCATTTGCATCATGAAGTCATTCTCATTACATGCATTCCGCATCAGCGGGCATTGCAATAAGTGAATAACCTCCCTGCAGTTGCAGCTCATGTCCTCCACATCCAAAAAACCCCACCTCTGCTGGTTACTTTTGCACCTAGTCACCTCAACCCTTAATCTGTTCAGTGTCTTTCACGTGTTTATCATCCATAGATTACTGCCAAGTTCCTACCTCTACAATTCCTCTCTACATTTTTCTGATGAGGTTGTAAGGTTATTGTTCTGGCATACCTAAGTATGTGTATCTCTATTTATCTATTATTAATCTATATTAATATTATAAAGAGGAAAGATTTGATTATTTGCATTGAATAGGCTCCGAAACTACTGAACCGATTTGAATAATTCTTTCACTATTGGGAAGCTACACTATCCCCGGGTGACATAGGCTATATTATATTTTCAAAAAAGTTAGATATCCTTACTAAAACTCCAATCTACCCTTGCGAAGTGGGGAGGACCGCTAGTTTAAAAATAAAAGAATAATGAAAAATAATGTTAATCACAAAACATTCGAGAAATTTCTATTTATCTATCTATACTATCTAGAAATCTCCCACAAGTAGGGTTGCCAGTAGATACACTATTGCAATTAATTAATATATGCATTTGCACGCAATTTTATCTAATAATTGCAACATTTTTAACGCATTTTTTATTACAGGAGTTCCAAGCATTTTGTTATACAACAAACGTCAACATGATACAGAAATTAACACCTGCCACACAGGCGCACACAAGCACCGTCAATTTAGCTCAATTAACAGGGACGGAGGACACAAAGACATGTTATATTGCACACCAGCCCTTCACGTACAACTACGCACTCGTCAATCAAATGCAGATTGCCGGGAACGGAGTTACGATTGACGGGCGAAGTATGCAAAACACTATATCTAATATTAGCTTCAAATGTGATGTGTGTGGACTTATGTTTGCGCACCTTTCACTTTTGAATACGCACAAGCGGATTCATAATCAGGAAAATGGTGAGTTATTTATTTATTTATCTATCATTTATACTTTTTATTAAATGTAGGTATTTATTTCTCCATCACGTGGAGTTAGAGAAACTGGTGTGAGTGTGTGAGATATTGTACGAATGTGGAGGAAGCGAAAGAACTATACTTCAATGTTAGGTTCTATCCTCTCTGCTTACCCCACTCGGAATACAGTTTGAGGGTATAGTATGGTACAGAATTTCAAGTTGTATATCCTAACGAACTTTTGTATTTGTTTAATTCAGTATAGATCAGCACCTGATGATGCGAACTCGGAGTCCGCGAAACCAGTTGCGCGTTAGTCTTACTCAACAGTAACACAAAACCAAAATAATAAATATTTATTTTATTTTATTTGATAATTTAAAACAAAGTGTTACAAAGTTAATGCCGATACAATTAATGAAATATTTATTATCATTCACAATATACAAAAGTTTATAGTGATAAGCAGTATATTTTAACGTGCTCATGTTTTCTATTAAACTAAGATAATTAAAAATATACTCCAAATTTTGTGTATCAATTTTAGATGGCAACATAACTGTGGTGACCCAAGGTGGTGTTGGCTCAGGTCAGACCCTCGTACAGCAGACATCAGGTATGGTACAGCAGCAACAGCAAACACAACAAGCGCAGCAGACTGCGGACGGCAGTGGAGGCGGTGGTGCCACATTAGTACAGGGACAGATACAAATAGTAGCCGCAGAACCTGATACACAACATCATCATCAAAATGCTACAGTACAGATCACTGAAGGTATGTACAACACTCACTGTTTTTTGTCTGCAGGTTACTCCACTTGTGTGAGACGCCATGATGCTATATTGAGTTTGTCGGTAGCCTGGAGGTAGAGTCTCGGCCTCGTGAACAAGGGATCCGTGGTTCGATACCAGGTGCCGGCAAACTCCCCATTCACAACACAAGCTTTTAGTAGCTTACTGTGAAAGGTGTATAAGGTTGTATTTGGGTTAAAAAAGAACCCAGATATATCTTTTTAAAAAAAAAAAATTATACAATGCAAATATACTAAGAATATTACTCAACGGACACCTCAGCAGCACAACCAACAGACTGTGCAAACTCCCTTGAGTATGAAACAGGAAAGGTGTTACGATGCTTACAAATCGGTTTAGGCTGGTTAGCAAATATACTCATTCATACATGTCAGATGTCAGGAGAATGAGTGGATGTGAGAAGAGTGTCGTTGATAGAATGCGTATAAATAAGTTGCGATGGTTTGGACACGTGGAGCGAATGGACTATGAAAGAATGACGAAGAGGGTGTATTTATCTCAAAAATGGGATGTGAGAAAGCGCGGACGTCCAAGAACTACGTGGTCACACGTAGATCAAATTCTCAAGGACGGTTACGTGTTGAGTAAAAGGAATCAGCGTGCATGTACATATAAGAAACTGGATGAATGTAGAGGAAGCAAAAGAAGTACCTATGTAAAGAGAGATCAACATGGGGTTTCATTCTCTCTGCCTACGCTACCTAGGACATGGAGTGAGGTTATAGTATAGTAATATTTTAAATTTGAATTTATACATTGACCTACTCCATAGAAAAAATATTTTTTGAGTCGTGTTTTGAATGAACCAGGGATAATAAATTGTTTTATGTATCTATGACACTGATGATGAGTCCATAGACGTTTGAAAATATTATAAATCTCGTATATAGTGCATTTTAATTATTTGTCGTGTTACACAATTATTATCAAAAGTTGATTTTTTCTGTTTTCATTTCAGTGCCTGCTAAAGCGGTAATCATAGACAAAACACAAAAATGCATCACATGCAATGGTCCTATAGCGTTAAACCCCAAAAGAAAAGGACCCAAATTAATACGATGTGAAACATGTATTAATCAGGACAATTTGAGTCATCAACAAAGGTTGACGCAAGCGACGCAGATATTCGTAGCGGCAGATGGTAATGTCAAATTTGAAATGGGGGAAATACCGCCCACAACTGGCAACACGCAGCAACATCTTCAGAATCAAGTTCCTTTACACGAATTGGGCTCTCAGAATGTGATTCCGATCGGGCAGAAGCTGCTCCCAGGCCATCATCCGGTTAAAAAAAGGAATTTAGCCTCGGTTACTAAATGTCATAAATGTAATGGGTCCGGTATTATCTTCATCGGAGGTCACAAGAATAAAATGCAGAATTCTAAGTGAGTATTGGATATATATATGTATTTGTGATACGGTTTTGGTGTTAAGGGGAACTTGCAAGAGTGGATTTTGACTTTGAAATTAAATGTAATAGATATTCAATTTTCTTCTGATTCTAAAAAGTTGTGAAAATTTATATTATTTTTATTTTTGTACATAGTTTTTTGATACAAATGTACATGGTGTGCATAAATAATCTTCACCAATCCTGCATCTCCCGCTATCATGATTAAAAGTTCACCAGTTGTTTGCAAACCCACGGGATCAACTGTTTTCCTGTAGTGGTAACTATTGTATACTGTGTCAAGTATAACAATATATAGGTTCTTTTGAATAACGACACGGATATTTATAATTAACACAATTAATATATTCAATAAATAATCCTATATACAATTTGTCGAACACAACTTAGTCAATCACGCAGTGAACCAGTGCAAGTCAAGGTCGTATCTATAATGAGCGTTGTTCCCTATAGGAAGCTAACCTATATAGACAATTGAGTATTGCTACTCACTCATTATCCCTTGTTTAACCTGTAAACAAGTCCAAGGTACAACTTAAAGGTGTAGTGTACAAAGTCCATACACTACAGTAACTTATTTATTTCATATCTCAAAAACAAAAAATAGTAAATATTATAAACAAACCTTATTTTTAACTCTATCTCACTATGATTTTCTAATGATTTGATAATGTTCAATTTTATTCAAGGTACAATTTTATTCAACTTAAATTCTGTTTACTTTTTTCTAGTGTGGACAAACCCTTCCACTGCAACGTTTGCGGAGGTTCTTTCTCTCGCTATTCCTCACTATGGTCTCACAAGAAACTGCACAGTGGTGAGAAGAACTTCAAGTGTAATATATGCGGTCTGGCCTTCGCCAAGAACGTCTATTTGAAGAATCACTCTAGAATTCATACAGGAGAGAAGCCGTACAGGTGTAACACGTGTGGGATGCAGTTCTCGCAGTCACCCCATCTTAAGAATCATGAGAGGACCCATAGTGGAGAGAAACCTTATGTTTGTGAGGTAAGAATATATATATTTTAATATTTGTGTGAAAGAAGGGGTGTGAGGAAATGCGGGTGTTCGAGAATCACGTGACTTGATTACATGGATCAAATTCATAAATGTCTTATGTTCTGTCAATAAAGTTTTATTATTATTATTATTATCATATATCTGTGGCGACAAGGTAAAGGGGCAGGGGCATAAGTCAGTTTTGCAGTATTGAGTTATTCCCTCCGCAGAAATGTAGGTACATGTCATACCTCACAAAGAAATGGCATCAAGGGTAGCCTATGGTACTAGGTAACCCTTGATGCCATTATTTGTGAGGTATGACATATACCTACAATTCTGTGGAGGGAATAACTCAATACTGCAAAACTGACTCACGCCCCTTTACCTTGTCACCACAGATATATATATATAATACATTTCTTGCTTCTGTAAATAATACATCCGTAATCCACTCTTGTATCTTAAAAAAAAATCTTGAACAATATTTCAGGTGTGTGATAAAGGTTTTGCTCGTCATGCGACATTGTGGAACCATCGCAGGATACACACGGGCGAGAAGCCCTACAAGTGCGACATCTGCTCCTCGGCATTCAGTCAGGCTGCTCATCTGAAGAACCACGCCAAGGTGCATAGCGGAGAGAAGCCGTTTAAGTGTGATATATGTACGGCAGCGTTTGCAGATAGATTCGCGCTCAAGAGACATAGACTTATACACGACAAATATGGTGAGTTAAATAATATGTAAAAAAAAAAACTAAATAAATTAATTATTTTTCTTCATACTGCGATATGTGTGACATATAAGGTTGTGGTTAGTAACCTAGTGCCCAAGTCTCGGACTTTCAGTTAAGATGTCCCGAGTTCAATTCCATTCATTACCGACTTACTCCAACTTCACAACACAATTATTAACATTGCTTTAATGTTGTGAATAATAATAAAACTAATTCTGTCTTACTAGCGAGTGCTGTAGTCTGCATTTTTGAATTGCACATATGTGTGTGATAGAGATGTGTAGCTATTACTTAAAAAAATGTTATTATGCATCAAACAAATTTTTATTTTTTATATTTAATGGCCTTGTCCATGTTTGAAATTATTAATGAATAAGCAAGCATATTTCTTGATGTGAAGGTGTGTGGGGGGTGTATTTGAGTCTATTTCAAATTAAAATTGTATTTAATTTTTTTTTGAAGAAAGCTGATGTTTTTACAGATTATATATAATAAGTTACAATCCATTGGATTGGTCTGCAACGAGTTTGGTTTTTCTTCTCCATTCGTCTCTATTCTCAGCCAGTCTTTTCAGCTCTACGTATGAGCCACAGTTCATGTCCCTCTTCAGTTGGTCCATATACGCGTCTCTTGGTCGGCCTCTGCTATTTGTCCCCTCGGTCTTACCCTCCGCGATGGCGATGAGTAGTCCTGGGTGCCTGATGTTGTGGCCAATCCAGTTAGCTCGTTGTTGGCTGATTCTCTTAAGAAGTTGCCTTTTTTCGCCTACCCTGGTTAATACTTCTTCCTTTTCGACGTGTTCCGACCAATGGATCTTAAGCATGCATCTGTAGCACCACATCTCAAAGGCCGCCAACCGTCCGCTTTCACTCTTGCAGATTATTTAACAAATAATATACAGTTTTAAAATAGAACATCAAAAAACTTGTAGAAAAGAGTGGGAGACTTATTCTGTTCTGAAGGCTCCAGGTATTTGTTTAAAGTTTTGGATTTGATATAACAGTATTTTTTTTTTAGGTCAAACGACTCCGTTACAAGCGAGAGCGCAAAACGCAAACGGTGAAGGTGGAAATAATTCCGGAGAGGGTAACAGCCAACAGGACGGCATTCAGCAACAGAACATGTAACAACAGGGGGATGGCGACATGCTTGTCGTGTACCACAACCCTCAAGACGTCACTTGAACACGTCCGCTCAAAAGTTGTACATCTGCTCGAAATTATATACTCACTCAAAAGTTGTGCAGTGATTCAAAATCGTATACTCTCACTAAAAAGGTAAACAGTGACTCAAACGTGTACAGCCACTCAAAAGTTGTAAAGTCACCAAAATATTTTAAAGCTACTCGAAAGTTGTACAGTCACTTGAAATTGTATACTCACTCAAAAGTTGTTAAATTGTTTTTGAATGTGTCTGTGACAAAAAACGCATAGTTTTTTGAAGTAAAATTTTGTACGATTGCTCGAAAGTGTAAAACTACTCAAAAGTTGCACAGTAATTTAAAGGTGAGCATTAAATAAAAAAAATATTATATATGTTTAATAGTTGCCTGGATGTAAATAACCACTCAAAAAATTATACAACTATTCGGAAGATGTATGGCCACTCAAAAGTTGTATATGTATTTACTTAAAAAATTGTATAGTTTCAATAATAATTGTACAGCTACTCGAGGTTTTAAGAGTTAAGTGTAAAAAGATACGGTGAATGTGAACATTTTTATTTTAACTATGAATAATTGAGTGAAATAATAATTGACATTTTTATAAATTTCCTGTATTTCTACTCGAACTTTGTTTTAAGTTCCTGTACTCTAGATTTAATAGATTTATTAATTACTTACATACCTAATTAAAAAAATATTTAATTAAGAGCTAGTTTTAAGGTTTTATAAAATTGATATGAACTTGAATTGATATATATGTAATATTTTTTAATTTCTTTTTTTATATAAATCTGTACCATCACTGTGCTCCCACAAATGGGCTAGCCAGTAAACTAACTCATGTAACAAACATACAGGCCATCCTCTTTGAGCAGTAAAATAAGACATTTAAAATAGGTAGCAAACAACATTGTGTTTAACAAATACCTACCTTTTACAAGATACTCAAAATTTTTATTTACATAACTCTTTGGCTGCCACAAATAAATTTAAATACCTGCACCGACCAGCCGCTAGATAAATGTATTAGCGTAATCACCAGGCTCATGTATTTAAAAATAAATTTCAAATATTTGTTGCATTTTTGCAAAACTAAAATATTTTAAATTATTCGCCAATCCTGTGTCGAAAAAACAAGTTATTTTCAGAGAAAAGTTAATATAAAATTTTCACTTTCGATCAGGGTTGAAATGACAAAATGTCTAAAAAGATATTGACGAGATATCTCGTCTTTGGCCCAGCGCGTACGCCCACTATGAACTAGTTATCTCGTCTCTGGCCTAACGTGCAAAAATTTTCGAACGGGATGTCTCTTCTCTGGCAGTCAAAGGATAAAAGTCAAAATATTCAGTAAAAAGTGGCAAACCTATGCTATTCCGGGATAAAAGAAACAGATTTTTTGTAAAAGGAAGTTGTACTAGGTGACATTGGGAACCATTATCAATTTTGACTGACCCTTAATTGATAATGACCTGATAAGTGGAAAGACATCGCTCTCGCAATCAATTTTTTTTGTCGAAAGTAACACTTATAAATTTCAATTTACCTAAAAACCAAGTACTTAAGTAATTGAATACTATATAATGTGATTTACATATTTTTTATTACATTAATACCTAAAAAAACAGCAATTCATAATTTATTTATATTATAAAAATTATAGTCAATTTATGTAAATTGACTCGATAATTTTGTGATGTTTGTGGATAAGAATTTTTCTGAAATGAATTTGTCATTTTATATTGTTATTTTCTTTTTAATTAAACATATCATTGTTGCATATTTAAAATAGTTTTTGTACTACAGTAAAACCTCGTTATTTCGAAATCCAAGGGACCTCGAAAATCTGATTTCGAATTAGCGAAAACCCCGATAAATCGAAATTTTCGAAATAATTTTGATATACGCAGTATATAATATATATTATAGCCATAGGTACCATACGTAATAGAAACAGCTGATTTGGACTTGGGTTTTTTTAAATTTCGCGCGTTCAAACAAAAAAAACATTTGTAAGGCTGATGAAAGAGCCGCATGGAAAGGGCTAACAATTTCTACTACTCTTATACGCATTACAAATAAACAGGCGACCCTTTGTACAAGAATGGAATAGTTTGTAGTAAAACATATGTAATAAAGACGTCATGGGCGTATCGTGGTTTATCACATACCACGTTTTTGTCCAATCCTTGCATTTTGCACAATGAAGGTAACAAAATATTGATGAAACTAACAGTTTTTGACATAATTAAATTACACACACATGTAAATCTAAATATGTATGTACCTACCTAAACAATACACAAATATAAATACGTACCTAAAACACAGTCGAATATTTAAAAATACATAATTTTAATGCTTCACTTCACACACGTTACTAAAAGTTCACTATAAATGTTCGGGAATTCACTAAACGGGAGTTCACTAAATATGTTCGGGAGAAGTCACGGCGCCCTTGAGATGGTCACGGATCACGGATCATTAAACGGCGCCACATATAAATAGTCCGATCATTATTATTATTATTAAATGTTAAAAAATGGGAAAAATATTTTTGACCAAATTTGTATTTAAAACGCGTATAAAAGTTCGGATATAAAATATTTATTTATTTGGAATGGAAAATAAAAATATTAAAACACAAAATATTTCGAGTAGGTATAGGTACGTATGACGAGACGCCCATGAACAACACGGAAGTACATAATGTACATCGATCACGCTATGAGCCAGAGGATATACATAGGTAGCAGGTACCTGGTACATACTCAAAACAGCTGTAGATAGGTACATATTGAAATACAATACATTTACGATGTTTACATACAACATAGGAGAACTACTTAGAAATTTGGTAATCCCGTTGTTAAATATTATTATGTAGCTGGGTAGTGGGTAGGTCCTTTATGTGTATTAGTGTGAACACAAATTTCACATAATAAGTTTTATTGTCCCTGAAGGAGCTTTGGGAAAAAACAAGGGTATTTTTTATGGCAACCAAATGTTTTCGAATTACAATATACAAATTTCTATTGTTTTGTTTTGAAAGGACCAAATATTATTTCGAATTACGTATTAGCGGGGATTTCGAATTATAAATGTCTTTTGTATGAAAATTTCATTATGGGGACATTTTTGGGGGGAATATTTCGAATTACGACGAATTTCGAAATAACGGGGTTCGAAATAGCGAGGGTTTACTGTATTACAAAGTTTCGATATTCTTCAAATAAACAGCTTTTATACTCATCTTCTCATCACTGTATCTCTCACATATATCTATGTATCTGTGTCGTCTTCTTCTTCTGCTTGTAGTAGATCCTTGATTTATTTGTTCGAAAATTTGCCTCCTCTTATGACGCTGAAGACCAGCTATCCTTTCATCTTTTAGTTGGTCTTCTTGTCAATCTGCAGCCTAGTGAAGTCTCGTTCGCAGCGACGTGAGCTATTCTGTCACTACTTATGCAATCCACATGGTCCCTCCAGAATTGTTTTCTCTTTATGCTCCAGTTTCTCATATTTTTAGATTATTAATAGACTAATTGCTGCATTTAAATAAAATATTGGTCATTCTCTTTGTATGTTGGATGATTTATTTGGTACCGTTTAATGGAGCTTCATCTCAAGGGTGCAGTGCATTTAGGATGGATGGCAGTGCTCTACATCATCACTGCTGAATTTCAGATGCAAATTTTTTTTTATTTGTATTGTTTTACGAATATCTGCCTTTTACAGTACACTCAAAACTTACGGAAAATGTTGTCTTCTTTTTCGGGAATATCATTACATGGTGTTAAATCTTATCAATATTTAATTTCATTATGTACATGGTTAGGTAACTGGAGAAATAGAGGGCCAAAATCTTATCCTACCTACAAACCCTGGGTCCCATGATATTATTCCGATTATTGTCACATTTTCCATTGCCTATCCCTTGGTACCTACATAACAACAGTATACATAGGGTCGCAACACGGTTCACATCACTCACTACTTTCGGCGGAACAATCGAATTCAATTTTCATCAATTTAATTTCACCAATCATAACTCAATTCAACAACAAAATAAGTTAAAGTGACTCCCCAAGAACAATCACAGCAATTACAAAATTACAGTCCACATATTGGAGAACACAGGACGGGGTGACCATTCCATCTTCAAATTCCTCAAATCCTGTGTATCTTATTCCGGATGTTCTACATCTAACATACTTGATGTAACATCCACTCCATTTTTTGGTCCTTCGAGCCGGATCTTTTTAAGTTTGCAACGGCAATATGTTTTTTTATTTGCTAAGCAGGTGTATATACAATATGTATTTTGATAATAAGCAATAATGTATACATATTATTATAGTTAATGATATTGGTTCCTATTTGAATAATATATGCACACTTACAAAAGGAGATATATATGCAAATTAATTTAATACGTCTGGATATTCTAACACTCATGTATATTTTTCCATCTTTTAGTAGTAACTGATCAAAACTGGATTAAACTTCGAAATTTAGTCAACCGATCGAAATTTAATTTCTATGATTATTTCAGTTTTGATTAAAACTACTATTACTATAGCATTATGGCATATCGCACAAGTGTGGTAACCAGCGGACCAGCTGCATATAATAAACACGCAAGCTTTTCTCTCCGTGCCAGCAAAAAATTAAGACATTCAGGGTGGGTGGCAAACTCCATCGCTAAATTTGAGATGTTTAATGTCTATATTTATTCGAACATTTGCCTTTTAAAGGACGAAACGACTCGAAAACTTACAGAAAAGAGTGGGAGACCAATTGTTTGGCAAGCGTTCCACGGACGACCTGTAGTTTATTAAATTGTAAAATTTAATATATGTGTGAACTTAAACAGGAAGTTGTGTTATGATTTTCTGTGTAATCAAAACACTTTTAAAATAAACTGAAAATCAAGTGATAAAATATGTTTGACGAAATTGTATAGACTCCATACTAACATTAATTTTAATAGAACTGATCGAAACTTATTAAAACTGAGTAACCAATCAAAACTTATTAAAAATTGAGTAACCAATCGAAACTCAGTTTTAAGGAGTTTCGATCGGTTATATACATTTCATCATTAATTGTCAATGCGTATCCAAACTGTCTTAACTAACTGCCATACAGTGCTTTACTTTTTACGTTACTATTTTATTTTAAATAATTTAGTTTTATAAGCTTCATATTGTATATAAATAAATAAATAAATTTTGCAATAATTTTTATACATTAAGTAATAAAATAAATTAAGGTGTCAAAGTAATGAATTAAAATCTTTTTACAAATCTGCAGACATTACCATCAATTCATCAGTTTTGAATTATACCTACTGCTACATATCATCCGCAATATCTTATTTTATTATTGGTGCGGACATGACTACTCACTACCTCAGTTGTGAGAGATACGGTGATGGTTTAGATCAGCGGTCGTCACATTTTTTTGGTCAAGGGCCACGTAGGACAATGTGAAGTATCATTGAAGGCTGCACACTTATAAATGGGATATAATTTGGTATTTTTGGTCAATTTTTGTGTGGATCTTCTATTAGTGTCAATTTTCAAAATTTTATGATTTCCTTGCACTGAAAATTTCCACTTAGGAATTTAAAATGTTTCACTGTCTTCTCAAATTTGTAAAAGAATATTTTCTCAGAATCCCAAATATCCTAATTTGGCCAAGTTTTAAAAAGTGGGGACCTTTTTTTAGGTTTCAATTATGTAAAATTTCCAACCTCCCACCCACAGATATTCAAAATGGTGTGAGCATTTGAAATATTTCTCAAAGTCCTAAATTTTTTTAAAGAACATATTAGAAAAGTGATTTTTTTTTTTAAAAAAGATATATCTGGGTTTTGTTTATATGTATATTATAAACCCAAATACAACCTTATACACCTTTTGCTGCTGCAGTTTGGCAATCGCTGGTACAGATACAAACAAAGATATCAAGCCATATACCTGAAAGAAAGGTTTTTTTAGTAATTTTTCAGCAATGAGGTTTGCTACTCATTCTAAAAGTTTTATTTATAACTAGCACTGAAAGGATGGCCTAGCTACCATGATGAGATATGCCATGATACTGTAAAAAGTTTTTAAAATTCATTGTTTTAAATACATACAATCGTGTACATAAAATGTACCTAATGTTATTCCCAACATAGAAAAGCCATGAATTGTTAATAAAAAAATTAATAATCTTCATTTAAAGATTGTCTCTCTTATGTTTTAACACACTTAAATGTAAATAAAATAAACTTATTTGGATCAATCAATGAGTTTTTGAAAATATTGATTTTTCCAACTATTTATAATACATATGTAGTATATAATTTATGGCCGGTTTCAATAACCTATCTATCCGTGACTGTCGATTGAAATCTATCGTATAAAATATAGAACACAATAGATTTCAATCGACAGTAGCGGATAGATAGATTATTGAAACCGCCCATTAAATGCATTGAATTTTATTCTGTAATTTATTCCTTGGTAATTATTTACTAGCCAAATGGAAAACTAATTAATCTGATTTTTAAAAAATGTGTTTCGTGGTATTACTGTTCACAGATTTGGTTATTTAAAATCAAACAAATTTGTCTATGTCTATAAACAAGTCTTTCAAAACAATTTGTCATCCCTGTTTAAATTGAATCCTTATTCACAATACAATGTTTTCCGTTGTGCACCTATTCAATATTGTACCTAAAATTCAATTATTTTATCAGGTATAATTTTAAGTCAGGCATTAAATTGGGATAAATTTTATTCCGAGTTTATTAGTTTTGGAGTTATAGCAGATCAAAAGAGAATAAAAATAATAACACTGAATTATTTTCACTATAATAAATCATTAAGTATTCTATTTTGATCTAATTTAAATTAACTTTCGCAAAGTTGTTCCAAATGCAATCATTACGGCTATTTGTTTATAAGTAAGTGTACCAGGTATAATTAAATAACTTTTTTTCTTTTAAAAAGATGAATCTTTATTTGCAAATACACCCTTACAGTATGTTCCGACTATTCTGGAATAAACTATTCCGAATAATTTTTAAGTAAAGCTAATTTATTGTGTAATAATTTTGTTTATTATTTCATGGAATAAGCTATAGAATGAAGCTAGGTGCAAGTCAGGATAAATTAGATAATTTCTTTAATTAAATTGTAAGGTAATTGAAAGACTAAACTACGTTTTTTTTTTCAAACACAGTATTAAACCTAACTAACAATATTGTTATTGGTTTTATGTACTAGCAACATGTTAGAAAGGAACATCACCCTAACAGTTTCTGTCTCATGTAGTACACTTTATTATTATCTCAGCAATATGGACCTTGTTGCAATGGCAGAAAGCATATTTTTTGCTCGAATGTAGTCAAATAGTGCACAGCCTTATATATTATTATTGTTATACCTACATGTCTTTGAATATAGCAGATTGTCCAAACTCCTTTTGCGAATACATACTCTTCTATTTAGACGAGTGATTTTGTGCCAACTGAGTTACATATTTCAATAAGTATTTATTTAAAAAAAAATACTTTTGTCTTTCAACTACCAAATTGCTAATAGTGAGATCTGATTTCTAAGTATTTTTCAAAAGGATTAATAAAAAAATATGTAATTTGGTAAAATAAATGATAATTTGTGTAAATAAAAAAATGTGTTTTATTTGTTATGTAGAGTTCCCGGTTTAGAATAGGACACCCATTACATTCAGAATGGGTGACAGTATAACAATTAATTTTGGTCATAAAAATATTGGAACATCCATATGTGAGAAATAGGCATTGTAAATCTTACAAATAAGTACAATGATGAAAGATAATGGACCCTGCTTTTCAAGAAAAGCCATGGCGCCCTCGAGATGGTCACGGATCATTAAAAGCTTTTGTCTTATTTTCGGTATTTAAAGCAAAGCTAAGTAAGCAATCTTTGTTTCCCCGATTGGAGTTTTCCACCACCGCTGTTCCTTGTATGGCTTCCAAATTTTTTCTACTTTTCTATTATTTTTAAGATCCCAGAAGAGAGCAGCTGGCTTGGTTTTCCCACTTCCACTGGGTACCCGGTACACCCATGTTACATATACAGCGCTTTATGAAAACCTGTCTTACAGTTGGACACTAGAAAATATGTGAGATCTATATTACTCCGGTGATCCACTCCAGGGAGTAATTTGGAAAAGCAATAAAAGAAAAGATTGATTAAAGAATTTAATATCTTCGAAATAGCAAAAAGTATACTTTTTGAATACATAATCAAATACATATATCTATAGTATGTAATAAAATATATAAATAATAACAAATAGCTCTTAACATATTCCAATATTAAAAAAAATATATGTCTTATTAATTAATTAAAAATCACTAGATGTAAATCATCAAAATAACTTTGTATGAATTTCACTGTATATCAAGTATAACTTGATGAATTAATAACTTGATATGAAAACTTAACAACACTGTATTCTAAACCGCAACCAATCATCAATAATGAACTAGGTATATGAACCGTAATCATAAATTCAAACTTAGACCTAGATAACTAGACATGCCTAAAATTAATCCTTATTAAATAAAAAAAACCGCACTCACAAAAAAGTCTGTTATCTCTGGTTAACTCAAAGCCTCATTCAAGAAACAAATTTTATTATGGTGCATCTTATAAACATTAGAATACTAAAAATCTTTATTGCATAAAAAAGCGATAAAGTACCCTTTTGTATATTGATTGTATTTTATTTAAATATATATTTAAAAAAAAAAAAATATATCTGGGTTTGTTATAAACCCAAATACAACCTTATACACTTTTCACACTAAGCTTAAAGCTTGTGCCGTGAAAGGGGAGTTCGCCGGCACCTGGGATCGAACCACGGACCCCTTGTTCTGGAGGCCGAGACTCTACCTCCAGGCTACCAACGAACTCAATACCTTCTATGAAATTGTTTATAATCAATGTACAGTCAAAAACAAATAAATAAATAAAAAATATTCAATACATAAAATATTTAACAACATAGCAATGGAATAAATAATTATTTGCAGTAGGCGAGTTTATCGCAGTAGCACATTCTCTTCCAATAAACCTTTGATAATTATACTGAAAATGAAAATGTCAAAAAAAAAATCTGTCACAAACCATAAACAATTACTTCAGTTAGACATAAAGTTGGAATAACACTAATCTGTTTGCATTTGAGGTGTAATTCATTAAAGCATGCTCGTCTAAAGTGCAGCCCACGGGCCGCATGTGGCCCAAAACACTTTGAGATGCGGCCCAAACGCAAATTATGAAAATATTTAAATTTGCATTTTTCTACTAAAAAAAATAATGTTTGCAATATTTTTCATATTCTGCAACATACAATGTTCAACAAAAGCAAATCCATCCATCACATTAATTTAACATAGGTATATATGTATAATATATACATTTTTATACATATGTTCATTTATAATTTTATACATATATATCTAATTCAAATAAAATAAATATAATAAAAAGAAGGTATATTATTTAAATAGAACTACATATAGGTACCTATATAGCAGTGGCGGGACTAGACTTTTTGTATTGGGCATGCTGTTTGTGTATAGTAGCCTCTTTTACAATATACCGTTTTACCAACGTATACCAACATTTGAAAAAGATAAATATCACGCGGTTTGTGTAGGTAGAATTTATTATAATATATTAGAAAACAATTATTGTTGGCCAAAAACTTAACTATTTTTCTGTCCACAATAATCCAGATAGTCTGGATGACCTCTTTTACAATAAACCATTTTAATGACAACATTTGAACAAAAGAAATATGTGGAAACACTCTAAGTGGGGAGGCTACCCTATACCAACTCGGAACTCCCAAAATAAAGCGATAAAGGGCGATAGTCCCCAGTCTTAGTGAAGAAACAAAAACTCAAATATGAAATATATTTATTAAATATAATCGATAATATTAAACATTTTCAGCAACAAATAACTCAAAATACTTAAGTGATAAAGCTATTCTAAATATAATTTAATTCTTTTCTTAAGGCAAGGAACCCGACATCGAGCTAATTTATTATTGTACTTAATACCTTACCTATCTTGAAACGAGTAAATTTAAAAAAAATAACAAAACAGGGAATGATATTTTTTTACAGTGCAAAACAAAGATATTCTTTAAATTTACATAACACACATTTACACCCACTCAAGTGTGTCATTTTGAACTTATAATTACGAATATGCGAAAACACATCAAAATTTAGAAGTAGGTACTTATGTGGATTAAAGAATAATTAATATCTAGAGACTGTTACAGTAGATATTTATATGAAATAAAGCGGAATGTTATCATAATTATAATCATAAAATTATATACCGAACAAACCTATAGTAAAATATTGAGTCATAATGTTTATTGAAAAATAATATTAAACTTAAAGACGAACTTAAGTTTCGGGGAAATCGAATCGAAATTGAATGAAATTGAACTCTTATATCATATCGCATTAACATGAAGTGGTATCTCAATAAACACACTTCATTTAACCGGTATTGGATTAATTTACGCAAAACACAACTTCAATTCATTAAAGATAATTATTAAAAATGACTCGACCGAAGCCAATAATACACATAATATTATTGTCTTTTGCACTAACACATACAAACCTTCCCTAGATGCATTGAATCTGGCGTGCACATGTATTGTACCACTACACTTGCATATACACTAGTATTAAGCACTTGTATTAAGTACGTTGATAATATTTGTGCACAACACAAATACTTTTAACGTACTTTCCCTACGTGTGACAGATAACATAAAAGCTACATATGATGCAAAGAGGTGGAAATAGGACAGGACTATTGTCTGGAGTCATATGAATTTATCCGTATTGTAACCATTGAAGTGAAGTTTGCAAAAGGTTTGCTAACGTGTAGCGCGAGATTTGAATCAAGGTTTACCGTTTATAGGTACATTTAGAGGTCACTATGTTAGCCATTGACCTGAAGTTTGCAATAGATTAGCTAACGTTTAGCGGAAGATTCAAACCAATTTAAACTTCGTCGTTTTTTTAGATACTTTCTCTCGTAAATTATAGATTTATTCCCTAGGCATGCGTTGCTTTTTTGCATGTATGGAAGGCACGCCACTGCTATATAGTTAATTTTATTTCCATTTATTGAAAAAATATTTATGTGCAGCCCAGCATATATTTTTTTTTTGCAATGTGGCCCTCGTATGATCAAAGTTTAGACACCCATGCATTAAAGTATTGCAGAAAGAATAACAGTTATTCTTTGTTTATGAGTATAGTTGGTATAAAAAAATAACAATATTACATAATATCCAATATTTTAAGCACAACCTCGCGTCATCCTCCTTTATAGTTTATTTTCAGTCAAGTGCACAACTTCGTAAAATGACAGTAATGTATAGAGCACAAATGTATATAAATAAAGTGATTTATTGCGCTCATTATATTTTGGAAATTTATGACAAGCAGCTAGTCTGCTGGCTACCCCACTTGTAGGATATGGCTTCATTGGTAAAAACATCTTCAAGCTTTTAAGTACTTTTATAAAACTCAGAGAGAATTGAAAACATATTGGTAATTCAGTCTAATATAAACAGTACAAAAATATAAAGTATTTATATTTAACTAATTTTAGAACTAATTCACTTAGGTAACAGTGCACAGTACAAAGAGCAAGTAGAGATGCCACTATCCCAATGGGCCACTTGCATATTTTTATTTTATTACATAAATTTGTAAATTAGTATGAAAGAAACACAGCCACAATTTATTTTAATTTTTCTTACACTATTTTCTTAGATATTTGCATTTAAAAATTGGATTTTCAATTTTTAAATGAGTGATCATAAACGATATGGCGGCACTGTGACGTCACGGAGTCCAGTGAATCATAATAACTTTCGCACCACAGATTATAATCTCACACACACATCTGTGACGTCATCAGCTGTCAAAAGCCACACAGTGTGTTTTGCCAAACGTCAAAAATTTTAGATTTTATTTTTGGAAATTCTCCATAATTTAGATATTTAAAAAAATTTAACTGACATATTTGTGTTTTCTGACCTCAAATTTACATAATTCGATCATTTTTATTAAAATCCCCCACGACTGCAAGTGGCCCATTGTTTTACTCAGAATATGTTGAGATTTTTGACATATAATTCTCCAATGAAGTTAGCCACAGTCAACCAACTGCAAATATTAATAATATAGCTAACTTCATTATAGAGATATAATACTCTTTTTGAGTTATAAGAATAGGATTTTTAACCATTGTTATCATCTGTTCATTATAACTTGCTCTTCAACTAATAAAAAACATTATTAACTAGCAATTTCAATCATTTTATCAATGCACACAATCTTTTCTCTGGGCTTACCCAATTTCTTACCCTGTTCAATTTCATACGCGTCAATTTTCTCCCAACCTTTCCAATCAACAACTTTAACATTCTTATCATCTAAAATATTTTTAATTCCCTCAAAACCAGGTTTATTTGTGTTAATGTCTTCGATGAAATTAGATTCAAAATCACGGCAAACATTTTCACCGACTTCAAAAGCATTGGACATTGTTGATAAAATTACTCCAACAGGACCTGTTTGAAGCCAGCCTGTCACATATAAACCAGGATCGACGAATGAATCATTTATTTTCTTTCCATTCTCTTCGGAATTCGTTAAAACTCTTCCGAATTTGTTGAATATCAAACCATCTTTGGAATTGAAATTTATATCATCATCAACTTTAATACTTTTATAACCTATGCTTCTCAATGCCAAATCACAATTTAAAATCTCTTTCTGTTCCGTACTGACGCATGTTTGCATTGTGTAATCACTGCCTGCCAATTTATTTATCACCAATTCAATACCTTTCAATATTTTATCATCAGAAAGTAAAAATTTCGCTGGACTTCGAAAAAATATTGGCAGAAATCTTTTCTTCTGTTTCGAGATGGGCTCTTCCATTTCTGATAAACTTTTAAGCATCAATTCTGTTATTCTTTTTCTGGGTCTCGGTAATTCTTTGACTAGTTCATTATTTATAGTATTAAAATCACTTTTTCGCCAGACTGTGGAACATCCTTTTAATTTGATCTGTTCGCGGAGTTCTTTAATTGTAAACGCAGCTTGTAATGGGCCTCTTCTACCGATAAGATGAACGTTTTTGACTTTTGATTGAGCTAATACAGCCAACGCGTGTTCTGTTATATCAGTTAATCTTAGAGTATCGACTGGTGTTAAGAGTATTCTCGCAACGTCCATTGCTACATTTCCTTGTCCAAGAACTGAAACAGATGAGCCTGACAAATCAACCTGTAAGAAATTGACAACACATTAAAAATATCCAACAAATAAATGTGTAGTGTCGGGAATTTATTTATTTACTTGTATTAGACCATAGACCTACACATTTCTCACAACTCAATAGTTTTCACAATGAAAGACATTAAGTGTTGTGTAAAAAAGCGTTATATAACATATTTTTAAAAGATGTATGTATTTGAGTTTAAGTTTGTAGATCAAAATACACATTTAAAGAAGAGAATATGCTTTTGTCACGAACGCAGAGTATGGATTGAATCTTAAACAAACCATGAAGATATTCAAAGTCGAGTTTAGCATTAAACATAAATCTGTTAATTAACTTCAGTTAAAATCTTCATTACCAAAAGCTAATTGACGAATGAGGAAATTAGGGAAAAGAGCGGCCTCGAGAGATGATAGTGGTATATTTTTTTTTACTGTTAAAATTTGTTCAGTTAGGTCCGTTACTTACATTCAAGTGTTGGTCTCCAGGCACTCCATTATACCACCCCACAAACTTTCTAGCAGAGAGGACATTCTGGTTCTCTTCATTAGGAATGCCAAGATGTCTGTCTTCTTCGGCTCCATAACTCTGGAACAATGACTTACCTAATCACTAAAAAAATCTTTGTAAAGAATAGTATTTTATCGGAATTTATTTTGTAAAACTCCATATCTATTAATGATAAATGAAAATATGATTCACAGTTTTAATAATAACTTTATTATGGTTTTGACATGCGATGTCATTTCAGAGTAAAATTCTTTATCACATTTTTTTGCCATGTAACTTGAGATGCCTTTGTTTGTGAAGTATACATGTAATATACGAGCATTTATGAATTATTATGTTAATTGTGTAGGTGCACACGAAGTAGAATTCCATAATTAGGTAAATTAAAATAAGTGTTTCATTCTACTATAAATTATTGATCACGAGAGAAACATCTTTCCACTTATCAGATCATTAGCAATCTGGCATTTCTATTTCGTAGCAACCAATTCTTCGTTCTTACCAATTTCTATTATAAAAAATGAGAAAGTGTGGCTTTTTGAACCTCAACATATTAGATTTTCATGAAATTTCGTAAATAATAGTTTTCATAGAGACTTATACTAGACTAAATTTTATTGAAATATGTCCAACTGTTTTGGAATCATGTAGTAGTGGTCAGCAAACGGCAAGACATACATATAACTTGGGTTGATTGGAATGAATTGCACATTTGTGATAAATTTGCCATTTGTATATTGATTGTATTAAATATAAATGCATTTCTTTACAAAATGGTTTGTCATGTCAATGCATAGTAAAGAATAAATGAATAAATAATTCATTCAAAATGGGATAGATGTTTGAATGATTGTCTCACCAATAACACAGCGTGATAGTTCTCTCGGAGTTGTGCCAGTGTAACATCCTTCCCGAGTGATATATTCCCGTAGAAGTTTACTTTGTCATTATGTGCAGTCTTTGTAAACGTTGATATCACATTCTTTACTTCTGGATGATCTGGTGCAACACCAAACCTAAGAAAGTTAAAATAATACCACGATGCTGTAGATACAAAGTTTTTAGTGGATTAAGAAATCATCCGTCATAATCATATTCTTATCCGTCCTATAAAACTAAGTTTTTTTAGGATCGGCGGCAGTACATTTCATTTATACGATCGTCACTTCCTTCTATTCTTGCATACACTTTTCGCCTCCGTCACTGTCATACAATTCCTCATGCATGCTTTCTTATTCAATGTGCTCGACCTGTGTCTGTTCTATTGGATCTTGTCATTTGATCCTTGGACAGCCACGACAACGAGCACCATTCCTCTCAGTCAACTATGGTAATACTGCATACAGTGCTGAATTAAAAAAAAATGATGTTTTATAGATGTTATACAACTACCCGTCTTTTACAATAGGACAAAAGTAAGCTTATAGAAAGGACTGGAAGACTTATTCTATTCCAAGAGAAAAGTTAATCAAATAATAATTAACTTAAACTAGATTTTTTCAAGAAATATTTTGTGTATTTTGATTGATGACAGAAATTTCCCCATAAAATAATGAATAACTTAGTTGTAAGAGAACATGTGAAAATATAAAAACGCAAGAAAATACATTATCAACAATTTAGGTTCTCATTTGAACTTTGGACGAAAGTTTAATAGGATTATTGAGTAAAAACATGCGATAAAAAAGATTGAACACCAACCTGACAAGGCCAAAAGGTACAGGCAATTTATCCAAAATATCAATCCTAACATCCTTAAGGACTTTAGCAATATGTTGAGCAGCGTAAAATCCTGCTGGACCAGCTCCAACAATACAAACTTGCTGTTTATGTCTACTAATACAAGTTGTACTAAACTTCCTGATCGGTGGTATCATATACGAAGTCATTTTATAAGAATACTACGTGTTAATAACGACAGGCAATCGATTAAAGACAATAAATAGAGCGTTGACTTTACATCTGCAATGTTATTTGTAATTTTAATAAATGAATTAATTAATTTATATTCAAAAACCGCGAATACAACCCAACAATCTTACGGTAAATTTTTCAAGTTCAAGAAATTTGACATTTGCGTAGTATTTTATAGCTAGTAAAATATGGTTTTCAGCCATGGGGATCAGAAGAAAATTTTAAAATTTCATGTTAAATGACTTTAGAAAACAAGGTAAACTTAAAGAACAAAAGATTATTTAGATAACTTATTTACAAAACAGTTCATTAGTTTTGTAATAAACTTAATGTTGGTAATTATTTTATTATAGTATTTCATCTGACTGAGAAATTATAATTCGTCTAAGGTTGATTGAATCTGTGAGCACAAAATAAATTTTGTATTTTTGCATTTTTCGTAAACAATGTTGTAGCATAAAATAGCAACAAATTTAGCATAAACTACTCTGCTACCAATCATACAAAATATATTTGCCAATAATAATGTGCTGCATCATAAAATAACCAAAACCTAATTTAACCCAACCTACAAACAGTCGAACATAAAAATTTGATATGCCGAGTATGAAAATAAAGTTTATAGGTGAAAAATGATTAAATTTATGCCACGAAAAATTTCAAAATCGTAGTTAAAATTTAAATATGTTTGCTTATGATTTTATTTCACAAATCTCTATGATTTATTAAACGTCATTTCGTCATTTTGACATTGACACCAAATTGATTTCACTTTTTGTCAAATGTGGCGATTTTAATATTGTAATTAAAATTCTATGTTTGTTAAAAATTAACAATGAAAATGTTTTAAATCTAAATATAAGTGTTAACATAATGTTTTACAAAATGAATTCTAGTCAAATACAATAATTAATTGTAAATTAATTACCCTAATTAAGAAAAAAGTAATTAGTTTTAAATATTGATTAAATTCTCAATAGGGACTTTGTATTGAAGATTCTAAATTCAAACAAAACAACAATATGGCTGACGACGGAATACTTTCTAATTTGAAAAAAGAAAAAGTAGAGCAAGATGAATGTGATCAACAGCCGAAAATCAAAGAAGAAATTGAAAGTGAAAATGAACAAGAGAATTCAGAATTTACTGCAGAGACCCTGTATAATTGTCCCATTTGTCATATGACATTTGAGTGTTGTGAAACACTTCAACTTCATATTGGTGTTCATGGCACCCCAAATAAATTAGAGGAAGAGAAAAATACAAATAATGTGAAAGTTAAAACTGAATTAGAAGAAGAAGAGGAAGAACCTGCAGATCCTACGTCACAAAGTAACGAAAGCGAAGATAGTGATTATAAAAACAACAAGAAAAAGAAAACAAAAAAGAAACGAAGAATATCATCAAGGGCCAAAATATTATCTTGCGATCAATGCGAATATGCTACGACACATTGGAGCAATTTAAGAACGCATAAACGGAAACATACAGGCGAAAAACCGTACGCATGCGAACAATGCGATTATAGAAGTGCGCAGCTTGTGCATTTAAAAGAACATATGTATGTACATCAAGAGGTTGAACCAGAGTTTCCATGTACGAAATGTGATCAAATATTTCATCGTCCACATTCGTTGAGAAAACATTTAAAGAGGCATTTAACAGAGAAAATTTACGAATGCAAATATTGTGATCATAAAGCGCTTGGTGAAAGTTTGTTAAGGACGCATATGCGTGAACATATGCCTGGTTTTAAATGTCCCGAATGTATTTATACTGGGAAAACCACTTTACAATTGAAGCGTCATATGATACTACATCACACAACAAATAAAGCGTACAAATGTGAATATTGCGATTATAGAACGCATAATTCGAATCATTTAAAAACACATGTTCGTGTCCATACTAAAGAGAAGCCGTTTAAATGTACGGAATGCAGTTACGCATCAACACAAAAGAATCATTTGATGACCCATTTACGGTCACACAGCGGCGAAAAACCTTACGGATGTGAGTTTTGTTCGTACACGAGTACGCAAGCGACGCATGTTAAAGCGCACAGGCGAATTCATACAGGGGAAAAACCTTATCAGTGTACTGAATGTATTTACGCTACAAAAACAGCAACGGAATTACGTAAACATCGCTTACGACATCATCCAAAAGAAGGTGATCCACCTTTGGTTAAAGTTCTTCTTTCTTGTAATATTTGTGATTACAAGTGTAAAATTCCCAGACAGTTGCGGCAACACAAAGCAAAAAAACATCCGGAAGATAATAATAATGGCGGCAACGTTAAAAAGGCAAGTTCAAAGAAACCACCATCTTTATCTATGGAAGCCAGTGCTGCTAATGAACTTGTCACTTTGCCCATAGAAGTGGAATGCTCTATTCCTATTATCAAAACAGAATTGATTGTTGAAGATGATGATATACCCTGTTAGTGTCTATAGACCTACCGTCCTGATGTACAATGCAGGAAAGCACTTATAGTATAAAAATAGTTCAATTCTTTTAAACAAAATGGGTCGCAAAGAAGTGCAGATGTCTGGAAATCTCATGGATCAGGAAAACATCCTTCAAAATGCTAGACAATATAAAAAAAGAGCCAACAGAGAGGGATTTTAACACTACTGGACCCATCGGCTGTAGTTGACTCTCTGAGGACCTTCGGAAAAATCAATCTATAACAGCATTCAAGTGCAAACTCAAGACATTGATTGTTGTTCTAACAGAGTGTCTTGTGTCCTAGAGATATGGATACTGAATGAAAGGGCACTAAAAAACTCCGTCATTATTGTCATTGTCAAATCGTCAAGAAAGGCTGTGTTTCATGTATCATGTATGGAAACTGCATAAATGTACAGGAAGCTAAAGTAGTGTGTTAATACTATAATTTATGTTCTGTCATCTCTGCCTATCCTACAATGGACGTGGCATGAGTGATAGATAGATAGAATGACAAAAATCCTTTGATTGTCTATCGGAAATTAGTGTGTTGGAATAAAGAATTACTAAAAAATCATATAAAAAAAACTGTGAGAGTGTTTGCAAGATTTTGGGTGTAAAATTTTGATAGATAATAGATATAAATGTATTTAGTATTTTTAAAATAATGTGTTATCTTTGTATTCATAAGTTGAGGAATTTAGGATTAAAAAAATGGAATGGTGTAGAAATTACTATGTACAAATTAAATGCTTTGATATTGTCGTCACAGGAATAATGTATTACGAAAGAGTAACATCCCTTGTGAACGAAAGAACAATCAACTTTTTGGGTTGATTATATTGGATATTCTTAATACATGACTCAGCCAGAGTCATTGCCTCCACCTTATTACAGATACTGCTGATCTTTACTGAGTATGTTAGCTCATAAATATTATTATAATATCATAAATAAATTGCAATATTATATGCACAGTTTTGTCTTCAAAATTTTGCACATTGTAAAATATAAAAATTATTAGCTATAATTTTTTATTTCTACTTCTTATGAGTAAGGTTAAATAAAACAAAATATAATTAAAATTAAGGTCTACAAATATAATTATACTTATTTAAGACAATATTTGTCTCGGTAATGTAGTCATGTAATTGAATTTTTTTGAATTAAGATTAAATATTATTTTTATTTGGGTAATGTTCACATTCTTGCTCTAAACTTTATTCTGTTCTTTAATCTACGGTTATTGATGTTTTTGAGCATCGTAACGGGTACCCGCAGGCTCGGGGAGCACCTATATTAATTGAGACTCGAAGGAGGCTGCACCCACAGATTCTGTGATGATAAAGCGTTGTTATCTCTTAGCAGACTGCGATGTAATGGGATTCGCAAAAACTAAGGCACTAGATAAACACCGGGTAGAAGTAGAATCATTCTCCGCTTTAGAAGACATTGGAATCCTCAGCTTTATAAGATCTTTTGGACAAAAGGGCTTACTATTTAACTGGACAACATCAGACATGTAAAGTCGAGGGAGTACAAATCTTATAATAGGTCGCAGTGCACAACACATCCCATCTATAAAATGATGCTGATAATTTTCAAGTATGCAACCAAGGGATAAACTATAGAATAAAGTTTACAAGTGCAAGCGAACGTATGTAATAATATGCAGAGACATAATTATGTAAGTCGCAAGATGTCGTGAGTTTAGTAGAGGCATTGTCTCTTTATTATATTTTATTGTATTCTATGTACCTAATATTTGATGTTTTAGAATAAGGTGGTTGTAATATTGTTTATTTTTATTATGTTACTATTTATTTTATTTATCAAATTATGTTTATCAATGTTTTTGTATATCATTGCCTCTAGCAAAAGATATTAAATTAAGTTTCAAGGGTTCGTAGGTTAATATTTTTTTCACTAGTTTTTGTTAGAACTTGATCATTGAATTTAAGAAATGAAAGATTTATAATTGCACTATGAATGTTGTATAAAAAAGGTGAATATAATCACTGTACTCACAGACAAAGACTAACTGCTATTCCTACTTTTATGCCTTGCTATATTGTCCCTCTTCTGACTAACTGTCGTATCTGACATTTTTGTCGAAATCGAGTTATGATCACCAATGTGTACTTATATGTGCCCTGTATGTTCTCACTGAAGATCACACCTGTAACTGTGTCCGTTATCCTAGAATAGCTTTCTGATTTTTTGTCGTATTTACGAATTACTCTAAATAAAATGTGTTATATCCACTAATTCCTCAAAATTTCATCACAAAAATGATTCTGAGATATATAAGAATAGGTACAAATAAAATAATGTAATATATTTACACTGTATCATATAACTAGGAGAGATGAAAATATGCACGGCAAAACACAAAAAACGCTCTCCTGAACAATTTACATTTAGGCAGATGCGACTGTTTGTCAGAAGAGGGACTATATGACACCTTTTTCACAAACTGAGACAAGCATTGTTCCAGTTTAATGCCTGACTAAACTTATTCCTTATGAATTTCAAAATATGAATTTTAAGTACAACATTGAGTAAGCATATAACAAACATTTTGTGATTAAGGTTTTTCATTTAATCATGAATAAATTTAGACATGGCTAGTTAGACAGGTTTAAATGTGCATCTCTTTTTGAGAAGTATGTACAACTTTTTAATGTTTTATTTCTTTTACTAAAAACACAGCTTCAGCAAGTTGGACATGTTTATCATAGAATGACTATATTTTTAATTTCACAAAGTATTGAAATAACAGAATTACAATCATCATTGCTGAAGCGTTTAAGTTACTAAGAAATCTATAAATAATTGCTAAGTACCTAATAAAAAATAGTATGTTCCAAAACCGCAATATTGATTACTAAGTTATTGTAATGTCAATAATTAAAAACAAGAGCAGTGACATGAAGTCCTTGCTATTTTTTTTTCAACTTTACAGACACAACTTTATACATAGAAGTAAATTTTTGGGCTTTGTGAATTATAAGTTAATATTTTTTTAAATTCTATTAATTTATTTTTCAGCAATTTAACAAAAAAAAAACTTAACTGCTACAAAAATCTACTAACTAAACATTACTTATATCTAAATACTAGTGATGTAACGAATGTGTGATTTTGGATATTCGCGAATGCGAATGCAAATATTCGCTAATGTGAGTAGCAAATATTGACTGGCTTTGATTGCTACAACATTGCTTAGTCATTAAAATTTCTACCCCCCCGTCGCTGAATTTTCAAAATGGTCTAGAAATTTGAAATATTTCAAAACTCCTCGGTTTTCTTAAAGAATATTTTCTTGCAATACCTTTTTCTACAATGTACTGGGTAAGTATCCGGTACATTTACGGAATATCCGATACATTATTACCGAAATAATATTCGCAAAACTGAATGCGAATACTTTGAAATTTTTTTTTTTTTAAAAAAGATATACTTATCTGGGTTTTGTTATAAACCCAAATACAACCTTATACACCTTTCACACTAAGCTAAAAGCTTATGTCGTGAAAGGAGAGTATGCGAATATTCGTTACATCACTACTAAATACACATCTTCTTATAACAATTATTATTGTAAATGGAATTTACTGCCTCGCTAGACTTGAGTCTGTTATGAGGCAGTATATGTTTCGTAAAAAAAGAATTGTTAAGTAATTCTGGAGTGTATACGTATATATTATAGCACCATATCCCACAAGTGGGGTTGATAGTGGAATGATTGCATGTACGCGTGATATACCTTGTCTGAATTGAAGATGTCAAATTTCTTATTCGTGATACTTTATGAACAGAAGACACTCTAAAACTAGCAGAAAAGAGTGGGAGAACCTTTATACCTAATGTACAGATTTTTTTTATAAGTTATTGTAGTACCCACTACTGTTTTGTAATATTATTCTAATGGTGCGTTTCTGTCAGGCGACATTGCAAAACTATTCACTGTTGTATCAGTGTTTAGGTAGTAGAATTCAATAACAAAATTATAAAACAATTTTTTTCTTCTACTATAATATGTTCTTTATTGAGGGAGACATCTTTCTTACGACATTGTCAATCTTTGAGATCTTTCAATTTGAAATTGATAATGACCTCTCAGCAAAGAACATTTAGTAGAAGAAAACTTTTGTTTTTTTAATTTTGTTGCGAAACAATGCTTAAATGTTGCGATGCCCGATCGCAGTATTATGGAAATAGTGAGGTGTTACATTTATGTAGTAAATGATACCATCGTTGAGCGTCATGGCGTGGACTAGCATTGTTTTACTGCACGCTGTACGAATGTGAGACGGAAATGTACATTAAGTTGTTTTATTGTTTATTTTTAACAATGTTTTTGTTAATATATATTAAGTGATATAATATATCTAATTGTAATATTTATTATAATCATATATTATTAATTAGTTATGTTATCATTTTTGTGTGTTGTTGATGTTGTGTGAATTACTGTGGGTATTTTATGTTATTATTATTATTTTTGAATAAATTATTTACAAAGCAATTGTGGTTGTTGTATTTTTTTAAATCTTTCCTTATCAAACATTATGAATAAAGTGGAGTTTACACTTTACAAGATTCTTTATTTTTAACATTTATTTATTAATTGCATTTACTCTTAAAGAATATAAAATATACAGTTTACTTTATATTACTCATGCAACATGTCTAGCGTTATAAAGGTAGACATTGGTTATCCAGTTCTTTAGACTAACAACTCTGATAATCCAAGATATGGAGTGTGTATGGGCATACTCAGCATTTTCTGTAGGAAGAAACGACAGCATAGCAAATTTTACTGATACAACTATCAAATGGATGGACTATTTTCTTAATAACTTAATAGATATGCAATATTTGTGTCACCCCCATCATCAAATCTTCAATTTAGTTAAGGATTGTGAGATATTAGCCAAATTATTAATTGTGAAAACTGAAACCTACGAAAAGTCTACACACTTTACAGTCATTTTACAGTTGCCAGATGAAATGGTTCTAAAATAATCTTTAAACAAAACAGGGAGATTGTGAAATATTTCAAATTCCTATTCCAATTTGCTAAGCTAAATTGTAAAGAGAAAAATTTGGGTAGGCTCACGGTGGTTACTATTTTATGAAAAATAAAATGAAACACTGCTAGACAGTGTAAATGCTCCCTCAACTGATTTTGAGTATCAAGGTATGACGTATCCTTAACTTTACTATAAAAGATGTGTAGAAATGAGATGTACTCCACCACTCATATTTTGTGTGGTGTCATATTCGCAGGTCTCGTATTTAAAATTTAGCGATATAATATTACGATAAGCAAAAATAGGAAGCTATACTCTTTACTGTTCCAAGGTAAGTAAAGCTAGGGTAAAAATAGTGGGGCTACCAGCAGACTAACGAGTGTGTAAAAACAACAAATTGTAGATTAATATTAATCAAAGTTATATCGTAATTTGAATATTGCCATTTTTTTCATTATAAATTTGAATAAACATTAATGTTTGCATGCATTTTCATGCATTTTCACAAATTTGACAAAAAATAATAAAATAACGTGTAATTATTGTCTATGACTGAAAAAAATAATGTAGCTAGTTTTAAAATAAATATTTTATTTGGCGAATTTTCAATATATAACCAATTATTTTTGATTTTGTGGCACATTTTTGTTACTTGGAAAAAAGCAAGATTATTAAAAAATATTTAAGCAGCAGAATATAAATAGATAATTATTATTTCAGCGCGTAATATAAAAGATATTTGGTGCATATCCACCACGTTTTGACGAGTTATTTTTTATTTATAGCAACATCGTTTATTTACCACATTTTTTGTTTCAAATGTCATTTTTCGTTGGAATTTTGTAAAGCAGACATGTCCGCGACGAGGCAACGCACTATTTACGCAATTTCAGCGGAATTGAGGGCTAAAGCTGCCCAATTTCTACTAGAAAAGAAAAAAGTTAATATTCTCGTCGAAGTGGTCACATCATTTGAGGTAAAAATGTTTAATTTCATGTGGAAATATGTTTTCAAAGTTGGTCCGATACGTCATGCTATTTTTTCTTTTCAGAATCAAACTGAGAGCTTTATACCCAGCATATTAGCCGTGGAAATGATTTTTACAGATTTATTAAAACAGGGTGATATGTTTAAGCAAGTGGAGCCGTTGAAACCTCAAGGTATGTTGTAATATGTGTGGTACTGATTTTATAAAATCTCCTGACGTATATCGTCCTATTTCTGCGCAGTATCCTCGTTCTTTTTGCGTAGGTCGGCAGAAATATTACTTGTGTATTATCATTGTGAGCTGGACTCAACATGTGCATGTAAAATGCACACACAAAGAACTTATTTTTAAATTTAAAATTGTTTTTTACTCTTACAATTAATGTCTTTATTTTAAGGGTTATGTTACTATGTTGTGACTATTTTTTTTTACACTTTAATTGATCATAAACATTAAAAAAAAATTGGGCAGCTAGACAATGGAAAATTTTGATGTTAGTATTCTCTACAAAAATAGGGAATTACTTATTACACATGTTGGAGTATGTATTCATTCATTTGAAACACCAAAACTAATAACACTAGGATTTACACATACCTACTTGATTTTTATTTTGTTTTTTCAAAATTTTTTTTTTCACTCTTTGTATTTTGCATCAGTAAAATGTATCTTAATTAATATATTTTGTCCTCTCACGGCCTTCATTTAAGAATTCTGGAAGTCCACATCTCATCCTCTCGCCTCGCCACATGACCAGCCCATTGCCATTTCAGCTTGGAGACTATACACCCTATTCTATTTCGTTTTTAGTGTGCACTAACTAAAATAGGAACGTTCCAATTTCAGTTAGTCTATATTGGTATTCTAAAACTCTAAAATTGTTCCTAAATAGAATTATATGCAACTAATATCAAGTAGAATACAAATTAATTTTATAATTAGTTCAAGTGAACTTGATTATAAAATTTTGGAATGTTCTTATTTTAGTTTGAATCAATATAGAATATGGGGTTTTATCTACAATTTGTTGTTACCTAGGCTTGGTGAATTTTATTTATTTATTTATCACTTGTATACGCCGTGAGCCTTTTACATGTTAAACATATAACAAAGTAGAAAAAAACAATTTGACAGACAACAACAATAAAAACTGATAAAAAATGAATTGGTACAAATTTATAAAAATAAACATTAAGATATAACAAAAATGGTAGTAATTTGAACAAAACAGCAATAGTAATAGAATAAAACAATTAAATTATACAGAGACTGGACAAAATTTGATGAATGCAAACATTAAAAGACAGAATGTAATATACAAATTAAAACAAATATCCAATTAAAATAGTTCAAGATGATAATTGTCAAATTCGTTAGATTAAAAAAAATTAGACAAAAAAATAGAATCATTAAAAAACAACATATAAATAGATTAAGAAATAATGTATAAAATTCGAAATAATAATAATTAATTGATAATAATATTAATAAGCGATGGACAGATGATTAAGTAAAAATCAAAATCGTGAAATGATATTCAATTGATTAATTGTCAAGTAAGTTAAAAAAAAAAAAAAAACACAAAAAACAGCAATATAAGTACAAATTGATGCAGTCATTGGAAACATATTGATATAAAATGACGCTACAACATAATATTAACACATCTAAACCAAAATTCACTCATTATCTAATTTCAGTTGTATAATAAATAAATATTGTATTTTCAGGCACCACTAAGGCGGACACACACCGTGAGACTTTACGCAGTATGTACGATGTGACGTTCAAACAGTTAGTGAAGTGCTTAGGACAAGGTGTGCCCCAGAGCAGACTGCAGGCACTCGCCACGTGCATGGCTCTCATTAAGGAGCACACGCTACATCCTATAGACAATACTGATAGACAGCAGTCGGGGCATTACTTCCCAATACACATGTTGCAGGTATATATCTGTATTTATTACTTACGATAAATTACATACATACATACCATCACGCCTCGGGGTAGGCAGAAAGGATCGAGCGTCACTTCTATCCTTGCATACATCTTTCGCTTCTGTCACTGTCATACTATTCCTCATGCATGATCTCCTGTTCAATGTGCTCAACACATGACTGTCCTGCAGGATTTGATTTAAATGATCTTGCCATTTGATCCTTGGACGTCCACGTCTCCGAGCACCATTCCTCAGCCAAATATATCTTCTTGGTCATTCTGTCCTCATTCATTCTTTCAACATGCCCAAACCATCGTAACTTATTTGAATTCATCCTTGAAATAAATTATGTTTTTTAATTTTGAATTCAATACTGAACTTACTATTTTCTGTAAGCTTTCCAGTGTTCTGTTGAAGGCAGGTATTCGTAAAACCTTCTTTTCTCAAATCTGCATCTATAATTCAGCGATGAGGCATGCCACCTTTCCTTAATGTCTTTACTTTTATGTCACAGAGAGGACTGTATTTTAATTACATGCAGTTACTCTGCTGGCTACCCCATTTAAAAAATGTCACGACGGAATGAATGATTAAAATTAATCTTGATATTTTTTGGAAACCTCGATTGGAGAACCATGTCTACACAATGCAACATTGTGTAAAATCTAATCGGAAGAAGTGAGAAAGGTGTCCCAACGCTTACGAATTGGCTCTAGGCTGGCTTAAGTGATCACTTTCGGTGTCCATGGACAACGTTCACCAATTCCACCATTCTCACTGTCACGATGTAAGGTCCACCAATCGAGAGACGCTTTATGCAAACCTTAGAAGCAACCATCTTTTTGGGATCTCATTTTTCAGATCTCAAATGGATCGCGATATCCCATCTAAATGGGTTTTCGATTGGTTTCTGATTGGCTTTGTCATCTGCACCCAAATCAATAAAAAAAAATTAGTTAATATTCTAAACATTTGATATTTTTTATTTTATTTTTGAAATGTTTCTTTCAGGCTGTGATATTTGAACTCTTAAATGCCGAGAACAATGTCCAAACAATTGTCAGGTACCGAGAGTACTCATCATACAAGGACATCTTGTACTACTCTTGGAAGGTCCTGGCTCGGCTGGCCATCAGAAAGACGGCCTCTGACACGTACGCCAAGAACTACCTGGAGATTGCCGACAAATTGGTGCTGAAGAAGGACAATAAAAAAACCAAACATGTGCAGGAAGAGGATAGGAAACTGCTGTGTGAGTTGGAAGGTGAGACATTCAGACTAGAACGCAGTATTTAGTGAGAAATTTAAATGAGCATAATATAACATAATACGTATGGAGAATTAAAACATATCGAACTAGACCCAAACTAAAGTATTATGTACATATCTTGTATTATGGGTACTTATATAACGATATACACAGATTTCGCTGCCTTAGCGCAATGCAATACAAAGTCAAAATTTTTACATTTTAAGATATGTATTTTAGAATGTTATTTCAACTATTCTGAATGTATACTGAAGCCTTTTTTATTTTCAAATACCAAAATTGAAAATAAATCTGATATTAAAATCAAAAAATTGGAAATCTACTGAATACATGTGACACCAGATTCCCGATAATTTGAAAAAAGTTATATTTTATTTTGCCCTGGTCAAGAATCAAAGCATCATTAGTCACAAGCAAGTGTATTACCTCCATGCAATATTGGCCCATTGAGAAATTCAGTTTTGGTCTAATTTGAATGACAGTCTTTGTCATGGAAACTTCATTTAAGAGCGCATGAGAAATCATAATATGTCATCGTTATAAAAATAATCTTTTTTATTGCAGGCAAGCAGACATTCTACTTCAACTATGCGAAGGTACAGAGATGGATGGCCAAGTGCTGGGGTGCCATAGCGAGCTGGAACCTGTCTACAGACAATCACAGGAGAGCGTTGCTGGTGTTGCTAGAGAGAATGTTGCCGCATATGCCTAATCCTACACTGCTCACTGATTACTTCATGGATTCTATAGACAAAGGTACAGAATAATAGCAATCATATTCACAAACAAGGAATAAATACTATTCCTATTGCTAGACCAGCGTAAATGATTGGTAGCCTGATGGTGGAGTCTTGGACATTCAATTGATAGATCAAGCTATACAGCTTCCACATTCTACCTAATCTAAAAAATTCTGGTGCACTTACACAGGCTGAGGGAGTGGTGTCGTATCTCATTGATGGAGGCGTAAAGTTAGACGTGTTAAGCCAAAGTTTTAATTTACGCTATATCTCATTTCAGGTGGTGCTGTGAGCATGCTGTCGTTACAAGGAATCTTCACCCTGATCCAGCAGTATAATCTTGAGTACCCGCAGGTGTACACCAAGCTTTATGCCATGTTTGAACCGGAGATGTATCACATCAGACACAAATCTAGATTGTTCTATTTGGCGGATATGTTTCTTAGCTCTACGTGAGTTTCAATCCTTGTCTCTTGTTCATGATGTTTATTACATCCTATTATTATTATATGGAAGGATCAAAACGGAATATCCTGGTTTAAAGGGTCATAAGAAACAAAAGGGAAAAGAAATCGACCTTCGAAGAACTTCAATTAATGCTTCAATACCTATTTATTAAGTGCCAAGAGCTTGTGGCATCTTCAGGTTTTTCCATGTCAAATGTTTTTTTTTTTTATCTTGTTTGTGAATGTTTCTTTCTGGCTGTGAATGACAAAAAGGTGTAAAATATCTAGCAAAGTCATGTAAATAAATAAATAATTTTCAGTCATCTCCCCGAGGCCCTAGTAGCTGGTTTCGTGAAGCGCATGTGTCGCCTGGCATTGATGGCCCCAGCCGGAGACACCATGGTATTGATGAGGATGGTGTACAACCTCATCATCAGACATCCTGGCCTCAAGAGGATGGCTGCCAGACCAGAGGATTTGGATAATATGAGACAAGTTTGTGAGTAAAGTTTAATTTATTAAATTATTACAAGGCTAGACATCCACAGAGTGATTTTAATTTTGTTTTGTCATTCCAGCGTCTTCGGACCCTTACATAATGGATGAGAGGGATCCTGCTGCCAGCAACGCACTGAACTCTTGTGTTTGGGAGGCGCAGGCTTTGAGGAATCACGTTATACCTTTAGTGGCGCTCGAGGCGTGCAAAGTCATGGATGTGAGTAATGCTCGCATGGAAACACCTATCACACAGCTCATTAATGATGAATATGATGATGTGAGTATTGTGTATTAATAAAATGAAATACAATATTCCGCAGAAAATCACAATGATAAATTACAGTTGGTAGCAAAAAATTTGTACAAAGATTTGTTTCTATAGTTGTATTAAATATAACAAACATACTCATGTACAATTAGCACAAACGTTACGAGCTAATCACAAATATTGGTATGAATCTTGTATTAATTGTGGTGCAACATCTTTCCCTTTAATGCACCAATTCAGTCACGTCTTCCCGTGACATTTCTAGCGCTGTGATGTTGTTATCATAGATACGGTATATTGTGAAAGATGGATGTCCTGGCCGTCAGAACTCTTGTGGATGAAAGAACAGTGCTTTTTATGACAGACTATCGCTGGACATTCTCAAAATATGACTCAGTCAGAACTGTCGTCTGTCCTGTATAGCAAAGACTATAATAGACATATTTAGACAGATATTAGATCTTTGCTGAATATGTTGTTAGTGTTACACAGTATCATTTGTGGCATGCTCATACCATCTAGCTTCTGAAATCTTTTTAAGCACACTCACATCCATATAGAAAGATTGTCATTAAGAATTTTATTAAAAGTTAATAAAAAAAGTTAATAGGTATATACATTCTGAATAATTGAACACATACATGTAAATTCACAAATAAAAATTTGAAATCCCCAAACAGCAATAGTATTGCTGGTATAAGGGGATACAAGACAAACAAATATTTATTCTAAACTATAGGTATCAAAATAACAAACACAATCACAATTACTCCCTCTCTTCAATCAGTTGCTTTCTCAGTTTTTTATTAAAAATTCCAAGGCTATTAGCTTCCTTAATGTGGTTTGGCAATGAATTATATAATCTTGAAGCAGAGTAGAGAAATCCATACCTTTCTCGATTAGTATGCGGCGTGTCACATCTTATGTGCTCTCTCGTTCTAGTGAATCTACTGAGTATTGTTGTTATAGTTCAAATTCATGTTCGATTTAATCATTCCATGCTTCACTCTGTACATCATCTTTGCCTTTTCCATGAAAATGAGATCATTTAAATTTAGCATGTTAGTTAGTTTATACAGTTCAGTGGTTCTTGTGAATCGCCCCAAATTGAATAAAACAGGCATTGAACAGGTGGCATTTCGTATGATGGATACTGACTCATAATTTTAATATTCCGAGATATGGCTTGTTTAAAATCACAAATAAAATTGTATTTATAATATAAACAATAAAGTTGATATTTTCGACAGACGGATCTCGGTGGAGGTTCATGTCAAATTCATTGTAAAAAAAATACTTGTTTAGTACTTCCACTATGATTTTATTGGTCGCGAGCTTCCACTCTCATCAGGCTAGCGTTAAATGAAGATGATGAGAGTGGAAGCTATAAACAATATTTATTTATAGTGAGGCTGCTGCAACTTAAATGAAAGATAATTGGTGATATATTGTTTCAACGTTTGTATGATATTAATTGAATAAAGAAATATTTATTATTTATTTATTTATTTATTTATTTTGTTTGTGGAATCGAAAGAATATCACTTTGTACATGTGGTGAGCCAAAAAACACAATTTTTAAAAGTTTGAGTTAGAGAAAGTAAGTTGAACAAATATACGAATGCACAAAAATATTTCTTATTGTTTTTTTTTCCAGATGTTTGATAAGGAGATCAAGAAGCCATATAAGCAAGTGTTCCTCACCTTCAGTAGACCAAATTCTCTTGCGGTGCCCGGATCAGGAAACGAGAAACTGACACAACTCTGGCAGCTCACGTAAATCAGCTGTCATTAGATCAAGTAAAATGAGCTAGTAGATAAAATAATTTTTACACTTTGAACCTCTCACCTAATTGTCTTCAAATTATAAAGGTCGTATCATGTGTATCTTAGTTGGTAATCAAGTTTTGTCATAAAAGGGTGTGTAGCTATCATATTTAATATCAATATAATCCATATTAACAGTAATGACTTTTTTACAGAAATGCTCGATTGCCAACAGAAGCTGTCATTGGTAACTAACTGTACATTATTGTAAAAATGTCATTTGTCGTTGTATTTACTGTTCATATATCACATATAAATAGTAATAATCTTTTAACAGAAACGCTCTGTTGTCAATTTAAGTTAGTTGTCAACAATTGAGATATAGATACAGTACGATTGCTGTATGATAGTTTTACACCAAATGGACACGGATGATTAAACTGTCTTCCTTTTCTCTGAAAGCATAACTCTCTGCATTGCTGCAGACAGCAGAACATTAGGAGGCTATTTGCTTCTCTACAAAACAAACTTTTATTGAATTTATATTTATAAAAACCAAATTCTCTCCTTCCGTTTTGTTGGTGATAATACTCAAAACGACCAAATTGTTGTAATGATTGCAGCGTGCACAGCTAAAGAGGGTCTAGGCTGCGAAGCCTAGTTTTTATTTTATACAATTATAAGGTGTAATGATACTTGATAGAATCTCTAGGTTGCAAATGTTTATATTATTGAGAAGTAAATATGAATGATTATTTTTCTTGTTAAGAATTTGATGTGAACTGATTGTTGAAATAATTGTAACGGTAAGATGTGCACTCGTTTATTAAAATAAAATGACTGTATATGATTTTATAACGTTAAAAGTATGATTTTGCGCCTTGAGTGGTGACAGCAGACAGTGTTGTCGGACAAAGCAGCAAGTAATTGTATAACTTGTATGTGCTGCTTTACTGTGAAATATTCTGTGCATGGTATTGCTGTCTGGAAAAGAAAATGACATTGGTATTTTATGAGACTTCCTGTGTATCAAATTTTCTATAACTAACTATTGGTGTTGCGTCTACCAATGAAATAACCTATACATTGATGTGTACATGAAAAAAAAGTATTTAGAGAAATTGAATCTCTTGAGAATCTATGAGAAATTGTATGAATGTAGAAGAAGCGAAAGAAGTATGCAAGGACAGATCTATATGGCGTTCTTTTCTCTCTGCCTACCCCCACTTGGAATACGGCGTGAGGGAATAGTATAGAATAGTAAATCTCTAATGTACTTGAAAAATGATTCTGCAAAATTTCTCAAAATGTGCCCAGAAGTTCAATTTACTACATAATTTCTATGATATCTCTCACTAAACAAATCAGATACGAAGTGTCATCCAGCGAAACAATTTTTTTTGATCTCCTGTAAAATCTTGAAATGCACATAGGAGATTTCATGATAACACCGATGATACGTATCTCGGGAGCGTACCGCGATGTGTTTAAACAAGACAGAGCGTGTGTTTGAGTGTACATATCTTGTTTGATATGTGTGATATAGCATGTTAATGTTCTTATGCATATTGTTGGTCCAATGTTTAAGAGAGAAAAATGTGATTGTTATTTATTTATTCATCATTAGCATATTGTTGTTGTATGTGAAATTCCACCTAACACTTATTCACAGTACCATCTTTTGAGAAAATATAATAAACTGTTTTTATTTCGAATTGCAAAACGATTAATCAATTTTTTATCAATATCATATATAAACTCTGTACCTGAGAGCCATTAGGACTCAAGTGCATTTTTGACAAAAACCCCAAATTTATGAAAAAAGCGGAAATAACACAACAGTCGTGAGTCTTAAGTACAGAAATACTTAGGGTCTGTAGGGTAGGGTCTATGTAATAAGCTGTATATACTATATACAGCTTATTACTAGTAAAATGTAGAGATTTTTTCGATTATAAAATTGAATTTAAATTGCATTTTAGTACATAAGACATTTAGCCATTTAGGCTCTCAGGTACAGAACTGGTTTCAAACTGATTCTTTGAGCTCTTATTTTTTTTTTTTTTATTATTATTTAGGCATTCCACCCAATTCTGAGTGATTTTGCAGGCTCTTATTTTATACAATGACGCAAGTTTATCAAATTTTTTTATTTTAAAAACATTACATAAAATGAGTTGAGCGCATGCACGCATAATTGCACACGAGTCGAATTTTGGTTGAAGTTGTCAAAATGTGCTCACATTATCTGCAATAAATATTTTTATTAAATGGGCTAACCCTTAACCAAATTTTGAAATTCATCATCTTAGTTGAAAGTACATATTATTCAATTCTTGTTCCCATACAAACACTGTGTGGATGGTGTAAATGCCACAATTAAATTGTATTTATCTTGAACATTGATTTTTACTACATAACTCATATTTCATTTGGTAGAGGTGACGAAAATACATTGATTGGTAAAATTAACTCAATTTCGAAAATTATCACATAAGTGGAATTTTGCATGCGACGGCGATATAGCGTGATTATGTCTTAAGAGAAATATCCATTGCCCAGTTCAATAGCCCAAAAAATCAAAATAATTTGACTTATTACATATAGGTATATTTAACAAAAGGTATAACAAAAAAAAGATCTAAGTATTTTTATATCAGAAGCACTAAAGGAGTGGACTCGACAATACTCGACGAAATGTATGTGTTGCTATGGTAATAGAACGGCCCTGATTGTCTTTTGTTTTTGATATGCAAATAATGACTTCTTCTATAACAAGAAGGAATTCACAGAGTTGATCCAATTCCTTACGATTGTTCTATTGATTCCACAACTTTATATCGATTTCAGTCGATGACAATTGTTGACACTTGGTGTGTTTGAATACATATTAGAATTTGTAGTTGGCTTGTGCAACTGAGCGATGTATATGGCTTTGGATATTTGCAGCCGCGTGCCTTTCATACAAGCAAATATGCAATGCATGTCCTAAAAAATAAACAGATAGTCTTAAAAATTATAGACTATAGTAGTATAGAATTTAATAAATAATCTTTGAATGATATTCTACACTACTATATTATACAGGAGAGACGATGGTCCTGGCTGGGACATGTTCTGAGAATGCCCAATGATATTTGGCCAAAAAGAGCATTGTTCTTCCGTCCGCAAGGGTTCCGTCGGCCCAGGCACCCCCTTTTCACGATACATCATTCCTATGACAACAACATCAGAGCGCAGGGAATGTCGTAAAAAGAGGTGACGCAATTGGCGCAGAGGTGCTCTGAATGGAGGAGGATGGTTTCTGTTCTGTGCTCCCGAGAGGAGCGTTGAGGGCGATGAATGAATGAATGAATATTATACAATTTTTATGATAATTAATTCATTATAGGGCATGCGTTGCGTATTTGCTCGTGTGGAAGACACGCGCCGCTGGATATTTGTAACATAACTAGTTTTGTAGGTAGGTAATTTGTTGTTTGAAATGAATGGCTGTCATATAAATAATATTAATGTTATATAACTTGTTGTTTCTCTATGTTAAATGGATAATTAATGTTAAATGTTGTTGTTATAAGTGTAATAAATGTATTAAATGTACCAAATTACGTAAATGTAAGACGCGCTGAGTAACCAATTCGTTTATTTATCATTTTATAGAAATACAGACAGTCACAGTAAAGAAAACATGGCGACTTTGATCATATTTTGTAGTTTATAGGAAGCAGGAGTATGTGTGTCGGTATGATGTCTCAAGTTATCATGCAATGCATTGTTACGTGCTGTGTCAATGGTAGCAATCCTGTTAGGTCTTTGTCTCTGTCTCTGTCAAATGATGGTAGAAGTGGGGCAACTAATTAATTTTGTTTCTTCATTCAGAGCAAAGTCTCTTTTGGCGATATTAATGGATTAATTTATAACCCTGTGGGGTTCATTATTCGATTTTATTATTGTGTGTGCTCCTGCGAAATCTATTGTATGTCCTTCCGTTATGTTATGCAGCACCAATGCCGAACTAGGTTTTTTATTTCTAACATCAACTTAGAGTTCAACTATTCTATGTGTAATTTGGCAATTGGTACAGCCTATGTACCTACTAGTGATGTAACGAATATTCATATTTGCATTCGCATTCGCGAATATTTGCATATTTCAAAGTATTCGCAAAAAAATATGCGAATATTATTTCGGTAATAAAGTATCGGATATTCGGTAAAAGTACCGGATACTTACCCAGTACATTGTAGAAAAAGGTACTTCAAGAAAATATTCTTTAAGAAAACCAAGGTGTTTGAATATTTGCTATTCGCATTCGCAAATATCATCGCGAATATCAGCAACAAATATTCGCATTCGCATTCGCGAATATCCAAAATCACACATTCGTTACATCACTAGTACCTACACCTTCTCACAGTACAGACAGAGTAGAGTTAGATTCAGTCAAAGAAAGTAACAGTTTCGGCTCATTTTAAAATAATAATATTTTCATTAGTGAAGCATGTAGAGATTTTATTGATTTGTAGAGCTCTTAGGTTTTTTTGAAAGTAGCGACTGGATTAAAAAAAAATTTGATGCTTTTTATGAGGTAGAATGTGTTGACTGGTTTTTACAGAGGATCACCTCTTTTACAATCAACACATTTCATTCACCTCATATTTTTACTTGCAATTATATAACTAAGGTTTTTCGCAATCGTATTTAATTTTGTATTTCGGCTTCAAGCCTTGGCGTACTTGGCGTACTCTCGATACATTTTTTTGCTATTGCCTTGGCATGTTTTGCCATCGTTTTTATAATATTTCCAATCAATTCCTTTTTATTTGTGATTATATTTTTTTCAGTAATTTTTCTCGAGGCTTCCCAGACATTTTCAATTAGTTGTATCTGTTAAGTTTCTCGGCCAGTCAAGAACCCTTATGTTCTCTTCTTTGAGGTATTTCGTCATGGGTTTGGCCATTTAGTTAATAGGTTATGGCACCTTGTTGGATTAGAGAGGAAGATTGACTTGACCGAAGATCTATCTTCTTACACTCTCCTCATTCTTATTTGGCCTTTTTGAGTTGCTACATCTTTTTAAAATTTGTTAGCGTTAGCCTCACACAAACATTGTGAAATCTTTGCATGCACCTTGAGCTTTTTGGTTGAACTAACATCACTCCCATAGCCATTACAAGCAATATTTTTTGTGTTCTAGGTTCGTGTTCTAGGTTGTAATATATCCTTACAATCTATACAAATTATAGTTAAAAAATACTTACAAATCGAACAATATGTGACAGCAAAATCAATGTCATTTCTCAAATGGTTCAAAAAAGAAAAACAGTAAAAGCCTGCGCTTCTTTTTATGATTTTTTTTTGTGTCATAGAATCAATTTAATTTTTTTCGAAGTTCATTATTTTAAAAGTCTTCCATTGAATTGCTTTCGAAAGCAGTTTTATTTTTATCTATATTATTATCTTCTGAGAATTTTTGCCCCTTTTTGGCATTAATTGTTGACCTATGCGAAAAAAAAGCAAAATTGAAATGCTTGTCTTCAGTATATGAATCAATAAGTTGTGGCTAATTCTGTCTTAACACTTTGGAGAAGTCACATTCCCTCTGTCTGTCCTCCAACCCCCATTGAAGCTAGAATATAATCAATGAACTGCATAAGATTTGACTATTTAATTCATAAATTTGACGGAGTAATGTTCTGTTTTATTTGTCGCTTTTTCTGCTTCTGCGGTTTTTTTCTAACTCAATTCCTTTATCTTCTTAGTTGACCAGTTGTGCTGGATTATAAATGTCAATGAGTGATATTCCCAAAATTGAAGAAATCAATACAATTCTACAGTGGAGTTTTAGTCAAGGTAAAGTCATAATCATTACTGTATCAAGAGTACTTAACGAGAAATTTAGATCTAATAAATGATGTATGATTTGGTTACTCAGACGCATTTTACTAAGAATTTAGATTATATTGTACGCACTTCTATTATTCATAAATGTTCTAGTCTGTCTATAGGATGTTTGCCGCTTCAATGTATAGATGTCGCCTATCCTTGAGATAAAGCAATGCGATGTAGCGAGGATAGCTGTCAAAATTGTTTATAGTGTGTTTTTGTCAAAGGGAATATATGATTTCTTTCCATTCTTTGTTTGTTGCCGAGCCGGTTTTCAAGAGCTTCCGCTCTCATCATAATCAGGCTAACATAAAGTGAAGGAATTACATACATGTTGTTAATGAGAAAAAAATAATTATGAAAGATATTATGTAAGTGGTGGTTATGAACAATGAATAAACTGATATTAAATAAAACTGCTATGGGCAGATTTAAAGAAAACATCTCTATCACTTGTCTTATTGTGATTTTGTAACAATTTGCTTCTCGTTGCACCAGGCGCAGAAGTGACAATAATGGAAAAGCTATTTAAGTAGACTTGACTAACAATCATTGACAAAACATGCAAATTCAGTTTAGCCAACACATTGGTTATCCATTGGATAGTTTTTAGATTGATGCGGCAAATTTTATTCCATCACTTTATCCGTAAGATAACTTAATCCTAAGATAGCTATCTAGAACTTTTATTTCGTGTATTGATGTGTTAGGTCTTAGTCAAGAACAATAAATGTATCAGCAACACAAAATGCATATTGAGACATGTCTAGTTAGCTTTAACTAAAAAAACAATCTGACAATTTGTTTTTACTTAATAAATCAAAACTTACGAAACAGTGCACTAACTCAATGTTTTAATGCTGAAAATCAAAGTTTTTCCATTGATAAGCAGCGTTAATTGACATTTAAAGGAATGATATTTTTTTACAATACACAATACGATACATCCTCTTTCACAATACACCGTTCCTATGACAACGGCATCAGAGCGCAGGTAATGACGTGGGAAGAGGTGACACGATTGGCACAGAGACGCTCTGAATGTAGGAGGCTGGTTTCTGCCCTGTGCTCCCAAGAGGAGCGTTGAAGGCAATGATGATGATAATTTTAGTCATGTGTAAATTTGGAACAACGCTGCCCTATGTTCGTGGGTAAAGTGTCACTTAATCTGATGTAAGAGTTGAAATAGCAGTTATTCCTCATTGGGTGCGCCCAGATAGTAAGATGCAAACGTCAATCAATCATCAATCTTCAACGATTCGGAGCATTCTCCGAAGAAATATTTTAATGAATGCCTTCGTAACCCGTATAAGGACGGGAAACAAACGCATTCATTCGAATATTTCTTCGGAGATCTCTGCTCCAAATCGTTGAAGATTGATTGACGTTCGCATCCTACTATCTGGATGCACTCTTTTATGAGTACAGCTGTTGATTAAATGGGTGTTTTATTACATAAACTAAATATATTGCGAGAAATGTTGTATTGTGTTGAATAATATCAAAAAGTTCCTAAATGGTTTTGATTAAAATGAAAGTATTAAAAACTAGCGCCACGGTGGTAGAAATTGAAACTAAATGAATATAGAAACATCAGACATCATATTATTGTTTGTTTTTCTATGAATTTGACATGTTTATGTGTTTCTTGATAATATTAAGAAGATACAATTTTTTATTAGAATTACGTATGTTTAATTACTAAATGTGTTATTTTTGCCATATTAATGTTAAGTTGATATTTATATATGTTAACAAATGTAAAATAAAGATTTTTGTACAATAATATGTTTTTTCTTAACTAATGTAGTAATAATATATAAAACTTTGCAGGCATCAAAATATTCAGTATACAAGTATACGTCCACAGAGAGTACCAAAAGGTGGGCTTATCACATATGCAATTTCTTCTAGCCAACCCAGAGTATCGGAGGATAATAATCTTGATAAAACAGAATCTGTCTCAACAGAAAAAGCTGGCACCATCCTGTGTCCTTAAGAGGAATGATTTAAGATAGAGCTTGCTACTTCCAACCAACTTTGTTTAACAATTATTGTGAAAAAAGTTGATTGGTTCTCCAGATAGGACATACACCACAGTCCATTCTATTTGTTAGGAGTGCTTTGTCCAATTAAGTTAGCTACCTAGCGACATGCCAAAGGCTCTAAAATTCTCTCAAATAAATCACAGTGACAGCTTCGTGTGACAGTATTATTCTGATAAACCTGGTATGGGAAACTTATTTCAGGAAAGCACCTGGCGACGAATTGGTCTTCCACTCTTTTCTGTAAGATTTCGAGTGTCTCGTAAAACGTAGGTATTTGAAAATAAATATATTTTATGTTTAACTTAAATTCATTGGTGAGATCTGCCACCTACCCTGAAACTCTATATTCTTGGGCAGCTTGCATGTTTGTTACGTGCAGCTGGTCTGCTGGCTACCCCACTTGCGGGATATACCATGATGGGATAGTAGTAGTAGTAGTAACAGAAACTTGTTCTTTATTGGGGACTGCATGGGGGTACAAAAGAAAATAGAATGCGTATTCAATATAGAAAATTTATTTAATCAAGAAATAACAATACAATTTTATTTATAATCTTTAACAATTTCATAGTTTATAATCATACAATCTATACAAACATAACTGTATGCCCAACGGAGACTATATCATGTCATTTTTTAGTATGGCTATTCAAAGTTTTTCAACAATTACTACTTCTTGTAATAATATGTTATTATTTGTCATTATTGCCAAAGATGATTGTGGATCATTACTGATATTGGCTGTAGCTGTGACCTTTTCCTAAATCCAAATGATATAATACATTTATCTGTGGATATTATACATATGTCTGCGGATATTATACATTTATCTATGGATATTATACATTTATCTATGGATATTATACATTTATCTATGTATATCATAGAATGTATTGTATTTACAACATTGATGAATATGTCATCAAAATGAGGACTATTACAACACTATTATGTTCACATGTTTTGTAATAAACCCAAATATAACCGTAAATACCTTTTACAGTAAGCTAACAAACAGCTTTTGTCGTGAAAGGGGAGTTTGCAGACACCTGGGATCGAACCACGCACCATTTAAATGTGAGGCTAATTACCTCCAGGTTATCGATGAATTAAAGTTATAAAACAACATAGTACCATAGTCTACCTTCAGCACACAGAATTATACACCATCACATGGCTTCCCGTGCGGGGGAGGCGGAAGGAATCGAGCACCATTTACTCTTATTCTTACATACATTTTTCGCTTTCAATAACATTCATACATGCTCTCCTATTCAATATACTAAAGACATGCTTAATTTAAAATGAAAAATTGTTCAGTATTTGATGGAAGAAAAAGAGAATGCGCTATTTGTGATGCTTATGTAACACTTGTGGGGTAGGAAAGTGTAACCTAAAATGAATACATATATTTTGTTTCATCAATCACCCAGTTTCGTAGGACAACAAATATAAATTAATGATTTTAAAATTTTATTGATGTTAAAAACAGTGGTATTCTTTTGATTCCAAAAACGTCTATTTCTCAAAATCAAATATGCAAAATCAAAAATTTACATCTCAATTGGAAAACCATGTAACACAATGCAACATTGTACAAAATCAATCACAAGAAATGAAATAGGCATCCCAACGCTTACCAATTGGCTTTAGGATTGCTAAAATTCCGTAGCCAATGTTCACTTATTCCGCCAATCTCACATTCAAAATATCAAGTCCACCAATCGAGAAACATTTAATGTAAACCACAGAAATATCTGGGCCCAATCCTGGTCAAAAAAAATTATTAAAGATTCTAAACATAAGTTTTTGTTTGAGCTTTAAGTAGAATACCACCAAAACTTTGATGCATGTCTCGGAATACAAGAATTTCCAGTTTTTGACTTATGAAACTGGGTAATTCATATAATATTTTTAACGAAAGTATTTTGTAAAATTTACTTCCAGAAAAAAAATCAGCATGCAATTGTTTTGTAATAATAAAAAAAACAACTTTGTTTCGATCACGAAAACACAGGAAGGAGATATGTCTATTCAGTTAAGATATTTTAAAATATTTGAGTATAAAACATTGCACAATTTTGTGACGTAACACATTTCGAAATACACGATGATCACTATAAAATATGGAATAATTTGTTTTAACCTAGGGTAAACATAAAAAACGAGTATAATTATAATAACATTAAAATATTAAATAGGTACATAAAATATAATATAATGGAGGTAGTTAAATAACTGGAGATATTACATATAATGATGTCTAATGTTGGAGAAGGTCCAGAAAAGGTGTTTAAGAATGATTTACTTGTATACATTTGGATACTATCCTTATTTGTTTCCATCTGCTTTCATACTGGGTTGTCTGGGATATGATACGCTGATGCACCGTCGGGATGTATATTGTGCGAGGCATTTTTTCAAACTCTTGAGTGGCTTTATAAGTAATCCAATGATTTTGAGTGAGTTTTGTATCTACGTCCCAGTATCGTTCAATCGTTCTCGACAGCATTTACTTTTTTACACCCCTGGTAGCAGAACAAACATAATACCAAACTTTCCTGTCGGAAGGGCTATAAAATTGTTTAATAATTTGAATGTTCATGTCGATATTTTCAACATAACATACAATGACTTTATCGCCAGGATAGAGATTCTCCTCTGATTGTCTCTTTTTGATGACATCTTTTTTTTGACTTGGCATTTTTTTGTTTTTTCATTTTTTCTGCTGAGACCGCCTTGGCCAAAAGCTGTTATGGTCTCAGTGCAGGGTGATGTTTTATAATAATAATAAACATTATCAGTCAAACGCACAAAGGAAATGCATATTTACACCTACTTAACTAGCCATGAATAAAACTAATTCTGCAAAAATGAAAAATCTTAGAAAACAGTTTGGCCACACAATATTACACCGAAAATTAAAATTTTCCATCAATAAAAATATTGTTCCACAGTATAATTTTTTTTATTTTCAATTGACAGCTGTTGCTCTATAATCAGTATGCCCCAAAAACAATTTGACATGTATGCTGCCCTGCTAAATAAAAACACAGTAATTACCAAAACACATAGGTGTCAGAATCGCAGACCAAGTTTGAAACCTTTTGTGTGTATTTTTTACATTAAGTATTAAAAAATAAAACATAGTCATCACAAATATCTCAGATATTCAATATTTTCCTTTTAGTAAACTAATTTAGATATTTGCAACGACTGTGGATGGTTTGTTTTTTAGTATTTAAAAAAATAAACACAAAAAGTAGTTTCAAACTTGGTCTGCGATTCTGACACCTATGTGTTTTGGTAATTACTGTGTTTTTACTTAGCAGGGCAGTATAAGGAATAAAAAAATAAGGGCCCTGGAGCATCCCGTAAGAATTGTTCTCCCATTCTTTTCCTTACGTTTTCGAGTGTCATACTGTAAAAGCCAGTTGTTTGAAAACATGAAGACATTTTACATCTTAAATTCAGCGATGAGGTTTGCTCCCCATCCCGAACGTTTCAATTTTTTGTCAGCACAGAGAGGACAGCTTGAATGTATATATATATATATGTAGCTGGTCTGCAATCCCACTTGTGGGATATGCTATGATAGTATATGCTATATGGTAATAGTAGATAGAAGTAAGGAATATGAGTTCGTCGGTAGAGCCTCGGCCTCGTGAACAGGGGGTCCGTGGTTCGATCCCAGGTACCGGCAAACTCCCCTTTTACGAAACAAGCTTTTAGCTTACTGTGAAAGGTGTATAAGGTTGTATTTGGGTTTATAACAAAACCCAGATATATCTTTTTAAAAAAAAAAAATGTTAAGTCAGAAATAATGCTGGAATAACGCTAATCTCTGCTTACTATACTATACTATACCCTCACGCCGTGTCCCAGGTGGGGTAGGCAGAGAGAACGGAACGCCATGTCGCTCTATCCTTACATACTTCTTTCGCTTCCTCTACATTCATCCAGTTTCTCATACATGCACGCTGATTCCTCTTACTTAACACGCGACCGTCCTTGAGAATTTGATCCACGTGGTTAAGCCACGTGGTTCTCGGACGCCCGCGCTTCCTCACACCCTCTCTTTCAGATAAATACACCATCTCTGCTTAGCCAGGTGTAAATGATAAATTTGCAGATCTGACGTTACACTTTGGGTGTGACGATGTGCATGCCATCACTCCATTTCCCACAAGTGGGGTAGTCAGTAGAATAACTGGAACAACATGTAATAAACATGCCAGTCATCTTCTCTGTGCCAATAAAAAGTGAGACATTCAGAATTTGTGGCATACATCATCGCCAAATTGAAGATGTTAAATATCCGTCATGTGATGTTTTACAAATATGTACTTGCTTTTTACATTAAGATATTGGAAAACGTACAGGAACGAATGAGAAACCTATTCGATGCCGGGGATTCCACAAAAGATGTGATAAAATGTATGAACAATTACGCATATTGTGATTATTTCCGTTACTTCACTACCTCCACAAACAATAATTAAATACACAGTCTTACAAATTTGGTGTTCGTCATTATTCGTCGTCATTCTTTTTCTCGTCTTTGTTCTTTTCTGAACAAGGTTTAATAAAATTTACGTCTACATTTTCGTTAGTGTTAGACACAATGTCATCTTTATCGCTTCCACAACAACTGATAATGTTTTTATCATCGTTTGAACTACTTTTAGTCACATCTTTACAACACGATGAAGTATTAACATCACTCACACTCTCTTTGATTATCACAGATTTGTCTGCTGCGTGCACATCGACTTGTTCTTGTACGATTGTAACTTCTGTTTGCGCGTCTTGATTAGATTGTTCGTCCGATGAATTTGTTGGCGACCTGTCTAGTAATCTTTGCATTTGTGCACGTGTCTCGCACGAGTATTGCTTTTGTGCTTCAGATTGCCCCATAACTCGCGACAGAGGGGGAGTGGATTCGTCTGAAAATAAAGTGGACAATTAAAGATAGAGACCAGAATATATACCACACCCAATGTTAAATGTAATTTAAAATTTTTCCCTGTTAAATTGATTAAGGTAACAACTTATAGTAAGAACTTATCCCTAAAAAGGATTTGGCATTTGGCAAATAAGTTTATTGCAGATGTTTATCGTAGCAGCGAGATAACCTATCTGATTATTATTTTGCTGTATGGTGCGCAAAGTTACGTTAGTTACATACATACCGGGTTCCTCACACCCGGGTGCACACACCGTGACAGTGGTTTGTTGTTTCTCCATTATCATCTCCATGTTGTACGCAGACTTTATGTGACCAGAAACAAAGTAACCTGAAACACAATATATACATAGCAATAAAAATAGTTTGACAATGACTTTGTAAGTCGAAACCAAGTTAATGTACCTATTATTAAATATAGTAAAACTCAAACAGTTTGTGTTTATCTCCATAAATTAATATGGAGTTTTATAAAACAAACGTCTATTCAATCAGTAAATAAAAATACCATTGGAATCTCACATGCTTGGTACTCCACAGCTATGGATTTATATAACATAACAAATATAGAACAATGCACAAAAAACCAAGCTAGTTCCAAACTAAGATATTAAGAATTTTAATTAATTAGTGTGTCATTTTATCAACTTTAATCAACCTCTATAAAAATACACATATCTGATAAGGGTTTTCTATGGTTGCCTCGTTATCTTTGCTTTTGCCCGACGATGAGAACGGAATCATTTGAAAGCCAGTTTAAAAATTATTAAAGTCCACATACATCTTGTTTCATTAATATGAACTTCCACTAAGAACCGTCAGTCCATAAAATAAGCTTTGATGTGCATATCTCAAGATAAAATATGTCGCACCTAAATATTCCTACGACGTTCAAACGTTTGTTTACATTACAGATAACGAAGACAATGGGATGAATGTTTTGAAAACATATGAAACACGAGATTAGAAACACCCATAATAATTTATTAATACATATCTACAAAGTGATATACTAACACATTGTCATCTTATCACATCTCTATATGACTTTATTATAATGACATTTGCAGTAGACATAAAGTAACATACAATGTTGCCTACTTATCCAATCTCTATATGAGATCAGTAGTGAAACAACGTTGATTTAACCATAGCCTTAGTTTTGAATACAACGGTTCAAAGTTTTTATACCTGAATGAATATGCAGCAGAACATCACTGATACAAGTATACAATGTTTGCAAAGTCTATGCAAACTATTACTTGTATCATTGTTAGTTTTTTTTCAACGCAGCACATCTCGATATAGAACAACCTAGTGAGGCTGCTGCAACTTAATTGTATCCACATTCGTGATATATTGTCCCTGGTTTTATACGTATATTTGCTGAATAAAGTATTGTTATGTTATTTAAATTGTGTCAGGATTAATCCTGCAGATTCATCTTTTTTGAAAAAAGAATTATAATTATTATTCTAGTTACCTAATGTGATTCCCAATATGATTGCTATGACGATGTATCCATTGAACAACATTACAGCTAACATAATGAGGTAGTTGATACTCGTATTCACTGTATACACAGACACCTGACATAGTTTCAATAGATACCTGTAACAAAAAGACAACAAGTATGTAATAATATACAGTCGATTCCGCTTAATTGGGACAGCCGCTTATTTGGGACAAATCTCAAAGAACAGAAACCAAACCAAGAAACCAATAGTAAATTTATATGTTTGATTGGGACAACATTCCGCTTAATTAGGACAGTAAATTTAAGAACACAGCACATATCATGTTACACATATTCTCAAGAAAAAATATGCACAAAGAATTCTCATTTTTGCAGTGAATTAAATTGTATGTACCTACCCATTTATTATTTTAATTAGGAATTAATTTTTTTCTTAAAAGTTTATATTATATATTTGTAATTTATAATCGATGGCAAAGCGCACAGATGTGGTAAGTGCAGTTTTTACCGAAAATGAGTTATTATACGCATGCGAATCTATATCATCTGAAGTATTTCCTTTAGGAATATTATTGCGTAACTCTGTGTCATTAACGAGATATTTAACAAAAACTATGTGTGGTTAGTACTAAATGGTATGGCATCTCAAACTTTCAACATTGATTATCTCAAAACTATGAAAACTGCACTTACCACATCTGTGCACTATGCCATCAATTATGATAATTTATCGTGGAATGAATGGGTGATGAAAAAATGATAAAAAAAATATCAGAAAGAAGGCTGCGTAAGAAAGCATGGATGTCTTAGAACCGTGTGGCTGACATCAAATTGTCAAAGATGGTTGCGTGTTGAGTAAGAGAAAAAGGCGCGTATTTATAGTAAAATGTATGTACGTGAAGGAAGTGAAAGTGTAATAATTCTAGAGTCTGTTCGTTCATAGAGTGAAAATTCATACTTAAGATAGCAATAATAATAACACTTTATTGAACAAAAAAATCATGAACAATTGGCGAGCTTATTGCCTGGAGGCAACATCTTCCAGCTAACCAAAATAATGTGTGATAATTATGTTGACAATGTGAACAGATAGTATTTATTTTCATTACAAAACACAATTAATTTTTCACTTTAATTTATTTGAAACCTCGAATACTTCTGTCAATATATTATATTGATTTGCATTTTCTGTTCAATACTATCATGAAAGAAGTGTGTGAGGATAGATTGAATTGGTGTTACATCCTCTTAAACTGTTTCACTAGGAATGCGGTGAGGGAATGAAATAGATAAAACAGAATAATACAAACACTTACTTATTTTGTATGAGTGTGCTAGGTGGGGGTTTTGTATCAAGTCTATTACTACTGGGCCCCGGTATGGCACTGAAATCAAATAACAGACACACATATATACATATTGTATCTTAAGATTAAATAAATAAATATAAAATCACAACTTTTGAAATATTGTGTGATTAATGTTGTGGAATTCCATTTTAACTGTAAAATATTTATATACTTAATATATAAATAAAAAAATTAAAACACTGTATTTTTCACTTTTATTTTTAATGAGCTTAGCGTTTTCGAAACTTACCGTTTCATCTTCAGAACTATTCTTCCAATAAGTTGTTGAGTTCTGCAGATGAAACAGTAAGTTTCGAAAACGCCTTTTTTCGCTAAGTTCATAAAAAATAAAAGTGTAAAATACAGTGTTTTTAATTTTTTAATTTACATAAAATATAAATATATTACAGTTTTTAGAATAATTATCAACATAAAATAACAAGTGGTATGTGGAGTTTCCTACAAAGAATAGTTCTTCCATTATTTCTGCGTGTTTTCCAGTGTCTATTTAAACTAGAAATTTAAACGCGTAATATTTTTTAAGTAAATAATATTCGGTACAAATACCCGTTACATTGTAGAAAAAGGTACTGGGAGAAATTATTCTGTAAGATAACCGAGTTTTCGAAATATTTCAAATTCCTGTACCATTTCGAAAATTTAGCGACGGGGGGGTAGAAATACAGGGGGTCCACCGGAACCAGCAAATTTTTGAAAGTGGTCTATGAGAAAAAAAGTTTGGGAACCTCTGGTATAGACAGATAGAAAACTCACCTATTATTAGCTAATAGATTACTCCTATCTCCGGCACAAGCTCCCTCTAAAGCTTGTCTCATTCTGCTATTGTGATCTTTTCTTAATCTGGATTCTATCACTTTGAAGCACTCAAACACTATGGTGAAGAAGAAAAAGAAGAAACACGTCCCCACCATAGCTCCTGTAGTGTTCACTGTCAGCCCCGAGAAGAACAGGTCTCCTAGGGACGTACCAAACCAGAAACTGTCGTGCATTTTGGATGCTCACTAAAAAAAAGAAAAATGACTTTATGTATAAAATTAATAAATTCCTTGAGGAACAAGAGAAAAGACAGAATACCAATCCAATTTGTTGTTCAACAATACTTTCACCTCCTCCACATGCATATAGGTACACGGACATTCTTACTCAACATGTTTTAGTACCTACCTATGTTCTATTATATTAAATTTCATATTGTTGTATTATGCTGATAACATTTTTATTGTTTTTAATTATTTAAGATTTTGTAGTATTGTTATTTCTTATTTTTTTTGTATTGAAGATTGCTAAATGTTTTATGTTTATTTTGTATGTACCTATTGTAAAAGGCAAATGACGTATATTGATTGAAATAAAAAAATAAATAAACATGGAGTTTTTCTTGAGAATTTCATAAACTAAGCCAAGCATCCAGGCCTTCAAATATAATTATTTTCTACGGTGTCCTTTCATTATCCAAACGCTCAACATGTCAGAGAGTTCGCCAGTAGCCTGGAGATGGTAGAGTCTCGGCCTCATGTGCAAGAGGTAAACACAAAAAAAATAATAAAAACACAAATAAGAAAAATCTCTACATAAATCAACATGAAAGAAAAAAAAACTACAATCCACCTAACACTCCAAAGGGACCGGGAACTATAGGAAGGGGGTAAGGGACGGATGCTGAGTGAGAAGACAATAAATAGTTCTTGAATGCGTAATGACCTGAGAAGTTTTAAAATTGAAAGTAGAAGATAGTTTTTGTTCTTAATTAATTTTTATCTATTTATTCTTTACTACATTGATGACAAGAAAATTTATTCAAAAATAAATATAAATTAAATACAATCAATATACAGAGGGCGAGTTTATCGCAGAGGCACAATTTCTTCCAACTGACCTAAATATAAAATATCCTATCTTATAAAAATGTAATAAATCTCTCTCTCTAAAAAGATAACTCTCCTCAACCTATACGTATTAAAATTTATGGAAACTATTCTAATATACTTAAATATATATCAAATTATTATACCTGTTATAAAAACATGTACAATTAAATAAGTGGGTCAAATATTAGTTAATACTAAATATTAATAACATTAATTTTGTGCCATAAAATACCTTCTTGAAACAATAAATGATAAATAGATAAAATTAAATTAAAAACGAAATAAAATAAAGCTAAAATATAAAACATTATCATCATAATAAGAAAGATATTACTTAAGAATTATAAAAAAATCTAACCTCAACATTGATATAATGACAAATGCTCATTAAATGCGCTTAATTTAATATAATCAGGTTTAAATTTAACAGATTGATTTTATCTCAAACACAAGGAATATGTTACAGCTATGTGTTACAGAATGAATTTATGAAGTGTAATGTTTTATTTTTGTTGAGCAATGACAATATTTTGGTAACAAATTATGGTATCATTACAACATTTTTACATACCTGAATCTTTTATAAATCAAAATAATTTGGCGTAGAATTGAATTTCATCGTTTCTATGATGAAAACACAATAAACAGCGTGGTAATCATTATTTCATTTAACTCCCTTTATTAACATTTAACAAATCTCTCCAACAATCCTTATCACTATTTTTTTTATAATAACAAATTGAACAGTGTCGCCATGTGTGAAACTTTTTCGTTACATTATGAAAAAATCCAGGATGTTTTGTAACCGTGAGAAGTCCATGGGATATATTATAGTTGTGGTCTCTTTTATTTTTTTTAAGGGTTTGTGATAAACTTTAATCGTAGAATCTCAACACTTTTAAAAGATAATAAAAAATAAATAATGCATGGTTCCTCCGCTTCACACCTTTTCTATTATTGACAAATCAGTCCATATTTTTTCACTATATTCATGATTGTCGATTAATATAACTTCAAATAATGTTATGAAACTTACAAAAAAATATTATATATTATATATAGGTATTTATTAAGAAAATTATGTTTCGAGTATCTGATTTCTAGCAATCAGCCAAAACTAGCAAAAATGTTTGAATGGTTGTCAACACATTAGCTGTCATTCTGTCAATTTTTCATAATAATTGTTCTATTTTTCAGATTATCAACTTTGTGAATTCATAAAAAGGATAAAATCATTTGTAGAAGTATTTGATAAAAATAAAGTAATTGGCTTTATCCTTATGGCATATGGTTTATATTCCTTTCAGGCACTTGAATCTTCCTATAATAATAATAATAGTACTTATTTGACTGATTAGAGCGCAGCTCACGTTCCTCTCCTCAATTAATAATGTTATACCTAAGTACCTCAAAAATATTTATACAAATGGTCTTATATCCCCCTTGCAAAGAATTGTATTCCCACTCTTTTTTGTAACCTTTCCAGCGCTCTACAGTAAAAGACATGCATTCGTAAAATATGACGAATAAACATGAACAAGTCTACTCAATAATAAAACATAGAGTTCGTCGGTAGCCCTGGAGGTATAGAGTCTCGGCCTCGTAAACAAGGGGTCCGTGGGGCAAACTCCCCTTTCACGACACAAGCTTGTAGTAGCTTACTGTGAAAGGTGTTAAGGGGCGTTCACATTTTTTTCTCCTTTGGTTGTATTTGATATAGGTACTTTTTAAAAAAATTAAACAATAATTATTATTCAATTTGACAAAGATTATTAATATGTCATGTCATCCACTCTAGATCTTATATTAATGCTGACACGGAGAAGACAACCTTTATGTTAATTACTTGTAGTAAAGGGCCGTAGAGAGGTTGGAGGGAGGTGTATATTTTGGCCGAAATATTCGGGAGTGGACGGGGTTGAGACACATGGAAGAATACGTCACAAAGCTATCAAAATAGTTATATATTTTTTTTAGAAAATGAGCTATAACATTATTATAATACACAAACGACTTTAAGAGGAGAATTATAATTGTTATTGTGGGTTTCTTGCAAAGATTATTACAGTCTACTCAACATTGATAAGGCGATAACTTTATTACTTTAAGTACTAAGGAACAACTATTTACCTACATAATGTAACACTGCATTTTACATTGACTTGTATGATAAATAATTAAAGGTCATTGTGAGTATAATAATATGATAATAATATTATTATGTCTACATAAAAGAGATTATAACGTAGGGCTCAATAATATACATCTCACAGTTTTGAGATAATGGATAAATCATGACAATACGCTAAGAAGGGTAGAAATTAATAATATAATATATATTATTGATAGATTTTGATAACTGTACAAGGAAGCCTCTTAATTCATAATTATCAATAGAAATCACTCAAACATTAAAGGCAAACATCTGAAACACGTAACTGTAAACTAAGTATCAAAATTCGAGATGTCTAGTTAATTAGTGTTGAACATGAAGATACTTTAGTACATATAAATCTATGGAAGATACACGATGTATTGGGTTGAACCTGAACATACACGATGTATTAGGTTGAACAGTTGAGTGTACATATGTCATCCAGTCTCTACAATAATACTTAACACATTAAATACTTAAAGAAAGAAGTTTTATTTTCCCTTTTTGATACTGCCTCAGAACAGACTCATGTCTAGTGAGGACAGAGGCGGCCGGCAATATGTATTTGCGGGGGTTCGGTAAAAAAAAAACATCCTTATAAAGAAATTCTACCCTTCTCTCTTTACCATTAGCGAACACTTCATTTACTCTGGTATTTTCTGTTCTTAATGTATTCTACGTTTAATTCACCCATTTTAATAGTAATCTATAAGCTAAAACGATAATAATTAATATTATATAGGTATATCGTAGATTCTTTAAATTGCATGTAACATGTTGATATAAGCGCGCTCGAATACAAAAAATCTTACAAATAACTAATTATCTGCATACCACAATCGCGACTAGCGGTGACTGTCTATAGAAATTTTACCACTAAGTAATAAGTAATAAGAGTGTATACGGCTGACCTATGAACCTCACGACGTCAATCTATGCATTTTGACACGCTTGGTAGGTACTAATTCATCGCGTCCACATAACTAATAACAGGAATCCCTTCACATAAAAAAAACACACTAGTCAAAAAATTTCCGTCAATGTACGACAAAATGCTTCAAGGCGTATCACTTACTCCTTTTTACGTGTGAGCATAGTTGTGTTCAATGCTCAAAATGTCCCATATATTTTTAAAATCTCCATACAATCTTAGCACCACGAACTTAGTAGGTATTGAAGTTTTACGAAATGTATGGGTTATCGGTGCGATATTAGATTTTGCACCGTTAGTTCGCTCAACATCCGCACTAAAATATTCTAACGAACAGTAGCGCTGCATGTTGCAAAGCAATAGTGAATGTGATGACTGTGTTGTTCATATGGTAACTTGAATAATATTATTATTTTGTTCATGGAAAAATTTATTAATATTTTTTTAATTTTAATTATTACATATTGTTAGGTTTCTATCTTTTAAATTGGGGGTGCGTTTGAACCGCCGCTCATTATCATAGAGCCGCCTCTGAGTGAGGAAGTGAATTCCATTTTGTATAACTGCTGAAGGAATATATTTTTAAGATATAAGTGATATTTAGCTTGTAAAAAATTGTAGTTGTAAGTTTCTCGTTGTTATAATTTTTTAAATAAATAAATAATAAAAAAAAAACTATTAGAAATAAAATGTGTAGAAATACACCAAGATTCTCATTTATTTGAAACAAACTTAACCTAAGGAATTATTATTTTCTATATAGTGCATCCTTCATTCTATTCAAAGAAGTAATAAATCATTAAGTATAACACAACTATGATTAACTAGGTAGTATGTGAAAGAAATTTACTTTATTCACTTTTTATTCACAAATGAAATATATTTATTTATTAATTGTATTTTTTTTAATGAAGTCATGAAATTAACACTCATTTTCATAACTTAAAAACTAGGTATAAGTGATACACATACACTAATTATTTACAGATTAAACTAAACATACTCACACTACACTAAATATGCATACTACGACAATAATCACATCAACATTACAATATATCATGAGAATCTCTCTTTAACATACCGCACACATAGTCTCCTAAAAGATGAAACGTTTCCAGCCATATGGAACTTATCTTAGAATCTGTTTGATTAAAAACATACCTTACCTGGAAAATTGACAAATTCGATATTAAATTGAAGTGTAAATATTATGTTTATAAACTTTGTGTTATTTTTCGTTTCGTTAATTCATTTTATTTTCGCTAATTCCTGATTGTAATTTCAAATTTAATTTGCAATGATTCAGTAACGAAAACAGATGTCTCTCATGTCACGTGACCTACATAGATTGGATTGCTTACGAAAATTCAGTCTGCGCTTTCAAACAGCTACAAGCGAAATTCGTCGAACGATTCAAAAGATTTTTTCCACACATGTGAATATTCTTATGATTCTTCAACACGCTCAAAAGGTTTTTCAATACTGTGAATCCTTTTATGTGTCTGCAAATTAGAAGACTGACTAAATTTTTTCGTACAAATATTGCACTCAAAAGGTTTTTCACCACTGTGAATCCTTTTATGTCCCTGCAAAGTAGAAGAATGACTAAATTTTTTCTTACAAATATTACATTCAAAAGGTTTTTCCCCACTGTGAATCCTTTTATGGCTCTGCAATACAGAAGAATAAGTAAAATTTTTCTTACAAATATTACACTCAAAAGGTTTTTCACCACTGTGAATCCTTTTATGTGCCTGCAAATTAGAAGAATTAGTAAATTTTTTCTTACAAATATTACACTCAAAAGGTTTTTCACCGCTATGAATCCTTTTATGTTCCTGCAAATAGGAAGAATAAGTAAACTTTTTCTTACAAATATTACACTCAAAAGGTTTTTCACCGCTGTGAATCCTTTTATGTGTCTGCAAATGAGAAGACTGACTAAATTTTTTCTTACAAATATTACACTCAAAAGGTTTTTCACCACTGTGAATCCTTTTATGTCCCTGCAAAGTAGAAGACTGACTAAATTTTTTCTTACAAATATTACACTCAAAAGGTTTTTCACCACTGTGAATCCTTTTATGTGCCTGCAATACATAAGACTGACTAAATTTTTTCTTACAAATATTACACTCAAAAGGTTTTTCACCACTGTGAATCCTTTTATGTCCCTGCAAAGTAGAAGACTGACTAAATTTTTTCTTACAAATATTACATTCAAAAGGTTTTTCCCCACTGTGAATCCTTTTATGTATCTGCAAATTAGAAGACTGACTAAATTTTTTCTTACAAATATTACATTTAAAAGGTTTTTCCCCACTGTGAATCCTTTTATGTATCTGCAAAATAGAAGACTGACTAAATTTTTTCTTACAAATATTACACTCAAAAGGTTTTTCACCACTGTGAATCCTTTTATGTGCCTGCAAATTAGAAGACTGACTAATTTTTTTCTTACAAATATTACACTCAAAAGGTTTTTCACCTGTGTGAATCCTTTTATGTTTCTGCAAATCAGAAGAATAAGTAAATTTTTTTTTACAAATATTACACTCAAAAGATTTTTCACCGCTGTAAATCCTTCTATGTGGCTGCAAATTAGAAGACTGACTAAATTTTTTCTTACAAATATTACACTCAAAAGGTTTTTCACCACTGTGAATCCTTTTATGTTTCTGCAAATCAGAAGAATAAGTAAATTTTTTCTTACAAATATTACACTCAAAAGGTTTTTCACCGCTGTGAATCCTTTTATGTTTCTGCAAATCAGAAGAATAAGTAAACTTTTTCTTACAAATATTACACTCAAAAGGTTTTTCACCACTTTGAATCCTTTTAGGCTTCCTCATTTTGCTTAAAGTACTGAAGTTGTCAATACAAAATATGTTTAATTTGTTTGTCGACCTCTTGTTGTTTATATTATGAAAATTTGTAGTGCTTATTTCTTTTACATGAGTTTGATTACTTGTACCTGCTTCACACTCTGTAAGTGGGGAAGATGTGCTTACCACTGTTACATTGTTGGTTCTCTCGTATTCAACTTTTATATTAGGTTCATGTATATCTATATCACCATAGGGAACTGCAAATCCAATGTTGCAACTTTCCTCCTCCACAGGTTCCTGTTTCACTACGACATTTGCCAGAAAGGCTTCTATATCATCATCATCAGTTACACATATTTGCATGTCACACAAGACGCACTCATCCTGTCGGCAATCTACAAAGTTGTGTTCACCAGAACTGGTTTCCTCCATCATGTAATGTATTTACATGAACATGTATACACCACAACTTTATTAGTATTACAGAACTTGTATGCACTGTGACAGCACTACATGTACTAGTAATATTTAAATTATGTGTGCACGGAATCTCCAGCGGCAGTATAGTAATGACTACTCGGAAACAGTGATAAAGATATTATGTTCTATAATATTCTTACAGCCAAGACTCTGTCACAACGTTCAATTTGACAGATTAAAGAAATTATCATAGATCTAATGTTTTACCCATAGATATAATATATACTACATAACTGGATAAATAACTTCTATGATTTTTTATGTTCTTGGCGCGGTCCAAAAAATTCTAGCGTTTGACGTTTCTGTTAGGCAAAAGAGAGTTTCTGTTTCCGTGTTTATAAGTGCGCTTTAAGGATTTTTCGTCGTTTTAAATTATAATTTTTCTCTCTTAATCGCTAAAATGGTTATATCATGTTCGTCTTATTATTGCACAAATCGATGGAGTAAAGGGACTTTAAAATAATACTACTATAAGACAAAAGTATACTAATAACTAATTACTTTTAGTAATGTTTAATATTTTATGATCATATTCTAATTGAATCCGATGTATTAAGTATGATAGTTTCATATGCTGCAATATTATTTGTTATTTGAATGTATTTTAATTATTTTGTCATTAGATCTATTAATGCTTCAAAAATTATTGTATTTGCTTCATGGCAAAAATATACAGATAAAGTATTTACAAATAACTTGTTTTATTTAAGTATTTACCACAGTTTCCTGTGTTAACAATCCCGTGATTCCTATAATTTATTTGTTATATAAAATTATTATATAAAATTTTGTATCGGATTACTCCGTGTACTTGGATTATTTCCTGATGGGATATATATTTCCGACGTTTCGGATGAACATGGTCAGCCATAATCATGTTTTTTTTTTAATTAAGATATAAATCAGAAATCATCTAAGAATAGAGATAATTAAAACATAAATAAGAAATTATCTGAATAGAGAGAAGGAAGATAAAATGGTGATAATGAAATAAGTCTACATACGTGTATGTAGTTATAATTATGCTATCGTAAAAGAAAATAAGTAAAAATAATACTCTAGGGTTGTGTAATGTAGTAATAATATTATTTGAGTTCAAATAATTGATATAGAGGGGAAAAATATGGTAATGGCATAAATACGTATATACATATTTATTATAATAAGTAATAATAGTAGTAAATAGATGTAATTTCTGGTGTTATAAAATTACCCCAGAAAATGCTGATAATTCCTATATTATTTATTTATTATATCCTATTTTAGTGAAATTACATTTTTTAATACACATATTTGAGTTTAATTGGTCTTTTTTTTAAAATTAACGGTATATTAAAAGTGAAATAAAATATTTCTTGTTATATTTGCTATAAAGGAGGCACCTTATTTAATTGTCGATTCCAGAAATATTTATCAACTGTAAAAATATGACATCTGAATCATCATGTAGGTACACTGTTCATAATTAATTTTTGTATAAGAAATCGATGATTACAATAACAGTTTCTGCGAGGCGAGGATTTTTTATAGCCTTTCATACTATGAAAATTCGGCCATTTTTAAACTTTTGCCTAACAGCACAATTTGCCGCCAAATTGTAAATGGCTCGCGATACGTGGCGAGTTATTCATCCAGTTACGTAGTATATATATCTATGGTTTTACCTAATAGGTGTACAAAGTGTTGCCAGCTCAGAAATAATGACCTGTGTGCAAAAATATCTGCTTGCGAAAGTAGCGCGAGGCTTTTTTCTATGGTCAACCATACATTGGTGGCTGGTGCCCAACTAGCAAAGTAGTCCTATAACGAAAGCTTATCGCCTAAAACCAAAAAAGTTGCTTATTGTAAAAATAACCGATGGTTCCTCACTTTCATATTACATAAATATTTGGGTTAGTTGGAAGAGATCGCGCCTTTGCGATAAACTCGCCCTCTGTATATTGATTGTATTTAATTTGAATGTATACCTTTTATGTAATTGTTTTTTATCAATGTACAGTAAAGAATGAATAAATAAATAAATAAAAAAATAAAAAAATATACGAATATTATTGCGAAAAAACTTATGATTTAATCTTAAGTTGCATATATTTTTGATTAAATTATCGGAAGATGTTAATTTTTCATCAATTTATAACTATTAAATTTGAATTTTATAAGTACCCTTCATTCTGCGCCCCATACAAATTTGACATTGTTCCCTACCTCTTTGGTAGCTTTTTAAAGCAAAATGTAAAAATGTCATCATATTTTAACAAAAAAAGTATCTTGTTTAATAAAATTACACTTGATTTCGTTATTTTTCCATTTATTATACTTTTTATTACCACCAAAATAAAAAAAACCTAAAATATATTCGTGTTCCCGCGTTATGCACAATTGTGCATAACGGCATTTTGTATAAAATTCTTTTTCTATTTTGCATAAAATGACATTTTTTTTTGTTTTAAGTATGCTGCCAGCTTTTATTTCTTCATTTAAATACATAGAAATATCATTCATGTGGAAAAAAGACCGCAAAAGCTTATTTTATTAGAGGTAGTATAATTAAGACATTTCTTTTTGTATCAATAAAGGTACATTTCTGGCAAGGTAAATGAATATATCGCTAAAATAATATACCTATATCACACTTAGATAATACTGCCAACTTGTATTTTATTATAAAAAACACAAAGAAATTGCGCGAAGTTTCAAGTAAAAAACAAATTCACATTATAAATCCCTTGTTTTTCGTGATGCACATAAGGATTTTGTATGTAAAGGACAGTTCACATTGTGGATCGCGGTATTACAACGGTGATAGATATAAATACCACATCGTGCATGTGCATAAATTTTAAATACTTTTTATTTGAAAAATAAGTTATTATATTAATAATATATTATATTTTATTCATATCCCTATATAATGATATAATATTTTTTTTGTCATAGCTGCAATACATTATATGTAAACCCATCTATATAATAAGTTACTATGTGATATACCTTTGTGTTCTGAATTTGTGTCTAGTTTGAGAGATCTACAGGAGTCTAATATATAAAAATATTAATAAAAATAAAGTGACACTGACGCTTGTCTTATTTTTACTCCCTTAATTTTAAATCCGAGCTATAAAAGTTCAATATTTTCAGTAATTTGCGCAAGGTTCCCATAATGTACGGGATCCCGGACGGTAACCTGCCGTAAAAACAGCAAATTTATTTCTGTGTTAATATAAATATTCTCATAAAATCATTTACTTCATCATTAATTTCTAACTACCTGTGCAGGTACATTGAAAACTTGAATAAAAATTTGGACCAAATGTGAAATTATCTCATTGCCGTGATGTCGATAATTTAGTCATTATTTTCGTTGAGAACGAGATTCTTGGATTTAAATCTACGTGTTATTATTTTGGAAAAAACGCCATTGGGTAAGTCCAAGTCAGGTGGTCCAGAAATAAATAAAATGGTTGCTTGACCATCTCAGAAAAAAATGATATTTTGTATGCTATCACCCCAATATGTTGGTAGTTCAAAATGATAATTATTTTAATTTTATTGGTTTTAGTTTTTGTGTGGCGGCCATATTTGTTTTACTAGGCGGAGACATTTTCGCAGTTTAAAGGGTTTGCGAAAACTTAAATATCTCAGGTCCTATTTATTTTATCAACATGAAACTAATGGCAGTTTGTTTATAAAAATATATGCTTTAAGGTTGTTTACAAACATTTTCACCTAAATATAATTTTAAGGGATGAAATTTCAGTCTACATTCTTAACTCTCTTTTGTAAAAACTCCCATTTTCACGGAAAGATTTTGGACCTGACCACGAACCTCGTTCAAAATTTCAAGAGGTGATAAGACCTGGGTACCTATGAAGAACATTCTAAGAAAGCTCGCACCAATGGAACTTATAACTGTGACTGGTCGCTATCACACTATCACCCCTCAATTATGTGAGGCTATCTCTCAGCTCTTCGTTGTACACCAAAATTAGTTGAAGACTATGCGTATGCCCATATGTATTAGCTACCAGAAAGAAGTTTGCTTTAAATTTTATGTGTGTATAACAGTAAGCCTTTAGATTTGTATAAAATGTCCTTTTTGCCAAGAACATGTCACATATTAATCGACTTAATACATTATATTCACCCACTGAAGTGTGCATTATTTTGATTCAGACTGCCAGTTCTCCCAGAGTTTTAGCCCCTCCCACACACACACACAATCGAGATATTTAATTATATAACATGGTATTATACTAAGAATTCTATTTTGTAAATATTATTTATTATACATTGATTAAATATTAGTATACAATTTTATATTCTATATAGTTATGCCGATGCGGTATGCCCGTTGAAGTACTAATTTTTGGACATTTTGTGATTGCCATATCTCTGTTCGTAGTAAAATCTCAAACTCCAAATTTTTGCCTCATAATATTATGGTACAGGTCTATTATGGGGTGATATTTCAAATTTTTATCTGGTCCCCCACCAGAGATATTGAGCTCGGAAAATGGAAAATTTTGAGAATTTCCAATTTTTGAAATTTTTTTTGAAAAGAGGGGTCAAGTCTCAGACTTGAAATTTTGTTTACCAAACACAACTAGTACCTAGTTGTTTGTTAAAAAAAGTTTTGATGTGTGGACTCTTTCCCTTCGTCCAAAATCTTTCCGTGAAAATGGGAGTTTTTACAAAAGAGAGTTAAGAATGTAGACTGATATTTCATCCCTTAAAATTATATTTAGGTGAAAATGTTTGTATACAACCTTAAAGCTTATATTTTTATAAACAAACTGCCATTAGTTTCATGTTGATAAAATAAATAGGACCTGAGATATTTAAGTTTTCGCAAACCCTTTAAACTGCGAAAATGTCTCCGCCTAGTAAAACAAATATGGCCGCCACACAAAAACTAAAACCAATAAAATTAAAATAATTGTCATTTTGAACTACCAACATATTGGGGTGATAGCATACAAAATATCATTTTTTTCTGAGATGGTCAAGCAACCAGTGCTGGACCGCCTGACTTGGACTTACCCCATTGGAGTATTCTATTTTCAAAGGAATTAAGGTTTTATATCGCGTGTCAAATGTAACAAACATGATTCAAAGATTTAAATCTTTGTGAAGTTGTTTTGGTAAAAATACCATTAGAATACTCTATTTTCAAAGAGACTAAGGTTTAAAATCGCGTGACATATATCACAAACGTGATTTAAGGATTTAAATCTTCGTGTCGTCTTTTGGGAAAAAGGCCTTTAAAATACTTTATTTTCAAAGAGACTAAGGTGAAAATCGCGTGACAAATTCCACGAACGAGAACGAATTGTTTTGAAGAACGATGTCTCAAGTACCGATTCCTGAGAAAGAACTGGATTTACCAATACTACAGCCAAGACTCTGTCACGTTCAATTTAACAGATTAAAGAAATTATCATAGATATATGTAATACCTAATAGGTGTACAAAGTGTTGCCAGCTCAGAAATAATGACCTGTGTGCAAAAATATCTGCTTGCGAAAGTAGCGCGAGGCTTTTTTCTATGGTCAACCATACATTGGTGCCCAACTAGCAAAGTAGTCCTATAACGAAAGCTTATAAGTCTGTCAATACTAATAAAGCTCTTATAAAGGCATTGTTGTAGACTCTTTTACTTATAATAGCATTTCACAAGGCTAAACACACTTAGGTATATTAGTTCTTATATTTCAGTCTTATAGCTCGCTACAAAACTGACGCATAGGACACTGTTACTTATAATAGCATTTCACAAGCCTTAACATACTCAAGAGCATTCGTTCTTATGTATATTTCAGTCTTATAAGTCGCTACAAGAGTATGTAATAGGACACTTATAGGAGTTAGTATCCTATAAGTGCCTGCAGTAAGACTAAATAATCCTGAGAAAAAATCTGATCCTATAATAGCATTTTTTAAGATAAAAAGGTACAAAATTATATTGCAAACTATAGTTAAAGATTAAAGTAATCATGTGATGGCGATTTTAGCTAGAAATACATGTGTTTTTATTGATTAAAGACCAAAATAGTGAGTTTATGTAACGGCTATGTAACGCTTAATATGTAACATGTTACACAAAAAATAATGTAACGTTACATAAAATCATCAGTTTTTTTTTAAAAGATATATCTGGGTTTTTTTATAAACCCAAATACACCTTTCACAGTAAGCTAAAAGCTTGTGTCGTGAAAGGGGAATTTGCCGGCACCTGGGATCGAACCACGGACCCCCTGTTCACGAGGCCGAGACTCTACCTCCAGGCTACCGACGAACTCAAATTTTTTTTACGCAATAAAAGCAAAGGAAGATTTTCTTGGCGTAATACTGACGATTCTTCAATAGTATAATATGATCGAAATTTCGAAAAAAAAAATACCAGACCCATTATCTAAAAGAAGATGGATCAAGGCGTTCAACATTTCGAAAATAAATGTCAAAATTGAAAACAAAAAAAAAAATTAAAAAAAATGTAACAACCTTATAAGCTCTCTATCCGTGATCAGACTTAATATTACAATATTTACATAGTAGCTGTAGCTTACTATGTATCCGTAACTACAATAATAAACATGCATTACTGATTTTAATCACGCATTGTTCTATTTTTCTCCCTGTAAATTTAAATGGTTTGAAAATGAATGTTATGAAGACGAAAGTTCTTGTGTTTGAAAGAGAGAATGAAAAAACGATTTGCGAGATCAAAGTTGGTGACGAATGTATGGATTGTATATTTGGGAAGTATGTTTACGAGGGATGGAAGATGCGATAGGGACATTGAAAGAAGGAAAGTGGCCGGTGCACTTCGACCCATTGTCAGAAATGGCAATGTGTCGAACATGGCTAAAATGCTGGTGCACAATACCATTCTGGTACCGTCACTTACGTATGCAAGCGAGACATGGACGTGGTTGAAGAAGGACGAAAGTGGAATAAATGCAGTAGAGATGCGATCGTTGAGAAGAATGGTTGGTAAAACGCTGCGTGATAGAGTGAAGAATGAGGATATTAGAAGAATGAGCGGATGCAAGAAGAGTGTTGTGGACAGAATGCGCGTGAATAAACTACGGTGGTTTGGGCATGTTGAACGAATGAACGAGGTAAGAATGACAAAGAGGATATACTTATCTGAAAGAAAGGGTGTGAAGAAACGCGGGCGTCCGAGAACCACTTGGCTTGATCACGTGGATCAAATTCTCAAGGACGGCCGCGTGTTGAGTAAGAGGAACCGACGTGCGTGTATGAGAAACTGTATGAATGTGGAGGAAGCGAAGGAAGTGTGTAGAGATAGATCTGTTTGGCGTTCCGTTCTCTCTGCCTACCCCGCTTGGGACACGGCGTGAGGGTATAGTATAGTAGTATAAATTTAACTTATGAGAACTTAGCTTTACAATTTTATGTAACTTTTTTGTGTAACATTTATTTTATCGTTACATATATTCTATGTAACACTTAATGTCACTTTGTGGCAAAATTCACGGCCTGACCCACATATGTTCATCTTCAGTAATAATTACTTATAACTAATGACTAATGACAAATTGATATGTAATATGGATATGTGAAGGTATTGGCAGAGATATTGTTATAAGGCAATGTATGGGTGGAAGTAGTAAACGGGTAGGTAAGAGGAGAATCTATATACAAACTTCCGGTTTACCGATGGGATGCTTCTTAAGTTCAATTATGGCAGATATCTTCATGGATCACTTTTCGAATCGGATAATCCATTAATTCAACATGTTTCAAATTACCATCGATATGTTGATGATATTTTCTGTATTTGGTCAGGTACAAGGAGGCAGCTAGACATGTTTCTATTCTAATATATCTCAACAAACAACATCCTAACATCCAGTTCACAGTGGATGTAGAAGAAGATGGAATATTGAATTTTTTGGATTTATCTATATCAGCCAAAAACTATAAGTTCGATTTTAAAATTTATCGTTAACCTACGTATACAGATACAATAATACATTCAACATCATGCCACCCCACATCACATAAAATGGCCGCTTTCAATTCCATGATTCTTCGGATGTTATCCATCCCTTTATCACCCAACAACTACAATGAAGAATTAAAAACAATAGGTATTAGATATTGCAAATAACAATGGATATAATAATTGTGATATTATGAAATATTATGTTATGATATGATATTATGAAATATAATAATTATAATAATTGTGATGATTGTGATATTATTAATTGTGATCTCTTTGTAGCAAATACATTTTTCGCTCACAAAGAAATCCATCAGTATACTTGGGAGAGAGGGAATGAAAGATCGATGATAGACCTTGTGTGTGTGGACTCTCGTCTTAGAAAGGCGACTACAGATACCAGAGTTTACCGAGGCGCTGAGTTGGAAACAGATCATTTCCTTGTTGTTACTAGGATAAATCTGAAGATAGACGATGTATTGGGTTGAACCTGAACATACGCGATGTATTGGGTTGAACCTGAATATACACGATGTATTGGGTTGAACCTGAACATACACGATGTATTGGGTTGAACTACGAATTTCCCATATAGAGTAAACTATATATAATAATATTCTGTTCTATTTTCAAAGGCCATCCACTCATTTACGGGACCATAAATTATTATAGGTAATACAGGTAAGTACACATTATATATTCAAAATATGATTGTTGTGGTTAAATCAAATGAAAACACAACTTGATTATTTAGATGTTGTGAGATGTTTTTATTGTAAACTAGCAAGCAAAACAGATACAGAGCAGAGAGACAGACAGAAGTGAACTAGCGTCTAATGGTAGAAGAAGAGGGTTTGAAAATACGCATGCGCAGAAACACTGAATTGTGATTGGCTCTGTCATGCGCAGAAAATATTGCTTGTCAACAAGTGCCTCGTGCCGTGCTCATCATTCAGTTTCCGTATTCCGTTGGTGCGTTTGAAATTGTGTTGTTCGGTGAAGATAATTACGAGGTTTTTTAGAAATGGATTTTCATTATTTTTCAAAAATACATAGTTATCGTAGATCTGGTAAGTTATACAACATTTATTTAGTATGTTTTCAATAGATTATATTAAAAGCTACGCATTAGAAGGTCTTTGTTATTAATTTGTGTTTTCTTCGTTTTATCAAATCATTAGGATTGGACTTGGCAAGGATATCGGCACATGAAAGAACAGGAGTCTTGGAAAACAATGAGACGGATTCGACAATGGCTACGGCACACGGTGTTACGATTGTGGACAATATTGGTGGAGAGGAATATCAAATTAGCATGAATGGATCTGGTACGTAAAATAATCATATGTTATTTAGTATGTTTTCAATAAATTATATTAAAAGCTACGCATTATAAGGTTTTTGTTATATATGTTTTCTTCGTTTTATCAAATCATTAGGATTGGACTTGGCAAGGATATCGGCACATGAAATAACAGACGCAGTCTTGGAAAACAGTGAGACGGATTCGACAATGGCTACAGCACACGGTGTTACGATTATGGACAATATTGGTGGAGAGGAATATCAAATTAGCATGAATGGATCTGGTACGTAAAATAATCATATGTTATTTAGTATGTTTTCAATAAATTATATTAAAAGCTACGCATTATAAGGTTTTTGTTATATATGTTTTCTTCGTTTTATCAAATCATTAGGATTGGACTTGGCAAGGATATCGGCACATGAAATAACAGACGCAGTCTTGGAAAACAATGAGACGGATTCGACAATGGCTACAGCACACGGTGTTACGATTATGGACAATATTGGTGGAGAGGAATATCAAATTAGCATGAATGGATCTGGTACGTAAAATAATCATATGTTATTTAGTATGTTTTCAATAAATTATATTAAAAGCTACGCATTATAAGGTTTTTGTTATATATGTTTTCTTCGTTTTATCAAATCATTAGGATTGGACTTGGCAAGGATATCGGCACATGAAATAACAGACGCAGTCTTGGAAAACAATGAGACGGATTCGACAATGGCTACAGCACACGGTGTTACGATTATGGACAATATTGGTGGAGAGGAATATCAAATTAGCATGAATGGATCTGGTACGTAAAATAATCATATGTTATTTAGTATGTTTTCAATAAATTATATTAAAAGCTACGCATTATAAGGTTTTTGTTATATATGTTTTCTTCGTTTTATCAAATCATTAGGATTGGACTTGGCAAGGATATCGGCACATGAAATAACAGACGCAGTCTTGGAAAACAATGAGACGGATTCGACAATGGCTACAGCACACGGTGTTACGATTATGGACAATATTGGTGGAGAGGAATATCAAATTAGCATGAATGGATCTGGTACGTAAAATAATCATATGTTATTTAGTATGTTTTCAATAAATTATATTAAAAGCTACGCATTATAAGGTTTTTGTTATATGTGTTTTCTTCGTTTTATCAAATCATTAGGATTGGACTTGGCAAGGATATCGGCACATGAAATAACAGATGCAGTCTTGGAAAACAATGAGACGGATTCGACAATGGCTACAGCACACGGTGTTACGATTATGGACAATATTGGTGGAGAGGAATATCAAATTAGCATGAATGGATCTGGTACGTAAAATAATCATATGTTATTTAGTATGTTTTCAATAAATTATATTAAAAGCTACGCATTATAAGGTTTTTGTTATATATGTTTTCTTCGTTTTATCAAATCATTAGGATTGGACTTGGCAAGGATATCGGCACATGAAAGAACAGACGCAGTCTTGGAAAACAATGAGACGGATACGACAATGGCTACGGCACACTGTGTTACGATTATGGACAGTATAAATGGAGCTAAAATAATCAAATGTGAATTGGTACAAATTCATAAAAATAAACATTAAGATGTAACAAAATTAGTAGTAAGTTGAATAAAACAACAATAATAATAAAATAAAACAATTGTAATATATTAATATGCAACGTTGATTTAATAATTTATCTGTTCATCCCTACATTTTAAAAATTTGGAAATAATACCCTTGTCTTAGTTTGACAATTCCAACACTGCACTTTTAGCCCTACATTTATCTATCAAAAAAAATAATCTTAAAACATTTTTATTATATTATCAAATATGATAAATATTTATTGTTATGTTTTATGTTACTGTTGAGTAAGACTAACGCATGACCGAGTTCGCATCATCAAGTGCTGATCTATACTGAATAATTTGTTTTACCATCAGGTGCTGATCTATACTGAATAAAGCAAATGATTCAGTATAGATCAGCACCTTATGATGCGAACTCGGAGTCTGCAAAACCGGTTGTGCGTTAGTGTTACTCACCAGTAACATAAAATAATAGATATTTATTTGATAGTTTAAAATGAAGTGTTACAAAGTTAATGCCGATACAATCAATGACATTTTTATTAATTCCGTTTTTTATTTTTACAGTTGTAAATACAATGGAATCTAAAACCAAATTTGTATGTCAGTTGTGTCAGAAAAGCCTCAGAGACAATTTTAATTTAAGGAAGCATCTAAAGACACATGAAGCGAATTCTAAATCAAAGTTACCAATTTGCCCATTGTGCAAGGTATCATGTTGTGAAAAAGACATTAAAATACATCTTTTAAAAGCGCACAATATCCAAATAGAAAAAGTGCATTTAGAGCTGAATAGCCTAGATGAATTTTTTATTTGGAAGAGAGAAATGGAAGTTAATACAAAAGCTGAATATATTAAAAAATGCGGAAGTTTTCTAACAAAAACGGGTAAAGTATCATACTTTTATTGTCACCGCGGTGGATTTTACAATTCTAAAAGCGACAACAAAAGGACATTAAAAATTAATGGTAGCAACAAAATTGATGCTTTCTGTCCATCCAAAATTATAGTTAAAGAATGTAACGAAAAGATTAATGTGGAGTATTGGAAAACTCATATTGGCCACAAATGCGATATAAGTCATTTACGTTTGCCAAAAACAGCAAGGGCAGAATTAGCAGCTAAAATACAAATGAAAATTCCATTTGAAAATATTCTGAATGATGTAAAAGATTCAATAAAAAATGATGATATCCAACGTGTTCACCTGCTTCACAGAAAGGATTTATACAATATTGCTGACTCATATAATCTACTTAAAGCTGAACAGTTTGATCAGAATGATTGGACTAGTGTTGATTCATGGGTGAAATACATGCAGAATACGTCAAACATTATAAAATTTTACAAACCCCAAGGGGAAAGGAATGATTCCTATCCACAGTTACAAATTAACGATTTTTGTTTAATATTGGCAAATGATGCCCAATTAGCGCTTTTAGAAAAGTATGGAAACGACATACTATGTATTGATGGGACACATGGATTAAATCCATATGATTTTGAACTTTTTACCATAATGGTACTTGATGACTTAAGAGAGGGATTTCCTTGTTCTTTTATGTTCACCAATAATAGTACAGCTTCGACAATGGAACTTTACTTTAGGTGCATAATGTCATCAGTAACACAAAAAATTGAGCCAAAAATTTTTATGTCGGATATGGCAGAAAATTTCTACAATGGGTGGACTGCCGCAAATGATGGTAAAAAAACCAAACGATTATTTTGCACTTGGCACGTGGATCGTGCATGGAGGCAGAATTTAAAAAAAATAAGTAAAAGAGAAGTTCAAATTAATGTGTATAAAAAAATCAAAGTGCTGATGACTGAAACTGACCAAATGGCTTTTGTTTCCATGTCTGAAGCAATAGAAAGTGAATTGAAGTTAAACGATGACACAAAACATTTTGGGAAATACATGGAGAAGTTTTTTAAAGATCCTTTGCCTTGGGCATATTGTCATCGTATGAATACCGGCATAAATACTAACATGCATCTCGAAAACATGCATCGTAGCATAAAATATCTTTACTTAAAAGGTAAAAAAGTTAATAGACTTGATAAGGGTATTCATGCCATTATGCAATTTATCCGAAACAAAATACATGATAGGATTATAACCTTATACAAAGGCAAGGTTACAAAAAAAATTTCTGATATTAGAAGCAGACACTTAACTTCTGTTCATCTCTCAGATTCTTTGTTATCCAAAGAATCTGAAGACACATGGTGTGTCTTGTCGTCCACACATAATGAGATCTACAAGGTAAAGAAACTGGACAGCGTGTGTACTTGCGATTTGAAGTGCACTGAATGCATGGTTTGCATTCACCGTTTTTCGTGTACGTGTTTGGATGCAGCCATTAAATGGAATATGTGCAAACATATTCACTTAGTGTGTAGAAAAGAGGTGCCAGAAGTGGATACAAGAGAAACGTTGGATAAAGCACCAGAGAAATCTTTATTGATAAAGGAAATTTCTATGAACAATAATAATACAGACATTAAGAAAAAAATAGAAGTATTGTCTAATGAAATGCATGACATTCTGAACTCAATTAATGAAGATGCAGAAAAATGTGAAATCGTGACGAAGCAAATGGAGGTTATAAAAAGCTTACTACGTTCCGTAGATGAAAAAAATGAATTTAAGAAGAAAAGAAAGTTTGTGGCAGAACAGACAAATACAAATTTGGAACCGCCAAACAAAAAAATCAAGACCCAGAGAAGATTGTTCTCCACTAAACAAAAAAATGTAAAAAAAAACACCATTCCAAAACCATCGGTCAAAGAAACTGAACAAATAGCAGCAAGCATGATATTAAAATACAATAAGGATCATGAAATACAATAAGTTGCCTGCATGTGCATTTTTAATTTGTTTGCTTTATATTATGTTTTTTTTTATATTTATAATATTACTGTAGATATGAATATTTATGTCTGTATTGTTTTTTTGATTTTAATAACTGGGTTAGTTGGAAGACATCGCATTTTAGCGATAAACTCGCCCTCTGTACATTGAATTATATAAATGATATTTTCTATGTAAATTTGTATTATTGTAAACAATGTACAGTGAAGAATAAAATAAATAAATAAAATAAATAAATATAATTTGATGCCTGTCTGTCACTTTAAAATAAATTATTTATTTATTTGTCATTGCTCTTTAAAATAAATTATATATTTATTTGTCAATTCACAGCCTGGGCCTTTTACATGTAAATATTAACATTATTCTCACCTAATATATACAACTAGTAGGATTATTATACACTTACAGATATGTTTTTTAATAAACCACAATTGTTAAAATCTAAATATCTCTTTTAATCATCGCTCCTGCTAACAGATAGACTATTGTAACTAAAGAATTAATATTTTTTTGTTGACCCTTCTCTCACCCTGAGATTGAGCTAACTGGCTGAAGGTTCTCGTCTAGGAGGAGGACCTGGTTTAAGGAAGAGGAGGGGTGTGTCACAGTGGAAAAATTGACGAGTTCCGTCTTGACTGGAAAGGAGGCCAAGAGAGAGCAGCAGCAGTTTAAAACTTAACATATGGTGTTCTTAGGAACACATTAAATTAAATAGTATTAAAGTTAAAGAGCTATGGTATAGTACTATGTGAGGCAGGTGATGTAAAACACAAAAATTGGTAACAACATACTATTTATTTATTAAAAAAATGCCACATTAGAATAAAAATATAGGAGTGAAAGAAAATAATAAATTTAAAACCACTCTTAACCTAAAAACACCTTACCCTATCCATTCTTTTTAAATTGTCCTTTTAGAATACACAAATTGAATGTTCGTGTAGAATACATTTTAATTATTCTTTATCATCAACTTTCTCCATTAAGACGAATATTACATTCATACCATCACGCCGCTTCCCTCACAGGTTAGGCAGAAAGGATCGAGCGCCACTTCCTTCTATCCTTGCATACGTCTTTCGGTTCCGTCATTGTCATACAATTCCTCATGCATGCTTTCCTGTTCAATGTGCTCAAAACGTGACCGTCCTGTAGGATTTAATTTAAGTGATCTTGCCATTTAATTCTTGTACGTCCACGTCTCCGAGCACCATTCCTCTCAGCCAAATATATCTTCTTTGTCATTCTTTCCACGTGCCCAAACCATCTTAACTTATTTACATTCATCCTTGTTATTACACCAACTTTCATTCCACTTTCCTATCGTTGATATTTTGTAAATTTTGTAAATTAAATCAAAATCAGAGCTGGCTAATGAAAAGATAGAAAAAAAACATTCATGTAGGTATTTTCTTCACAGTTAAAAACTTCATTGGTATGAAAACAGCAAAGTTTTTATTTTAAATTAATTGTTTTTATTAAACTTCCACTATTGGATAATTTAATTGTATAAATAGAAATAGAGCTTTCAATGTTGTAAACCGCAAAAGTAAAGCACTTAACAGAGATCGTGTTTAAGAAAGGGGACTTTGCCGGTACCTGGTATCTAAAACCACGGACCCCTTGTTCCCAAGACTGAGACTCTTCCTCCGGGCTACCGACGAACTCATGACTTCTTATAATGAAATCACGTTTTATAAAATACCATAATTATGCATGTTTGTAAATATCGTCTCGAAGTTACTTGCAAGAGCACTCAGTACGAGACACTTGACACTGACAGTTGACAAGCATTATTTTCTGCGCATGACAGAGCCAATCACAATTCAGTGTTTCTGCGCATGCGTATTTTTAAACCCTCTTCTTCTACCATTAGACGCTAGTCAGAAGTGAGAGAGCATAGACAAAAGAGCATATTGAACATTGATGTAATAAAATAGGAGAGATGTGAACATTGATGTAGTAATATTGGAGGGATGTGATGTGATTTATTTTTAACAACATCCCCTCTAGAACATTACATCACATGATATAACAAACAATATCAATAACAAATAAAACAATATTATTCTCTCATCCATGTAGCAAAGACAATTGCTTCTCAAACATCACTCTTGATAGGGGCTTTGTTAACATGTCAGCCATTTGAAGCTCTGATGGTACATGTTCAATGACCAATTCCTCTTCATTAACTAACTCTCTTATATAATGATGTCTAACTTCAATATGTTTGGTTTTCTTGTGGAACTCAGGATTCTTTGCCAATCTTAAAGCACTTAGACTATCTACCAAAAGTAACGGAGTGGAAACCTCGGTTATTTCATTTAATAATCTTGTCAACCAAACTGCTTCCTTTGCACATTCACTTGCTGCAATATATTCAGCTTCAGTAGTGGATAATGAGATGCACTGTTGTCTTCTACTGAACCAAGTTATGGGTCCTCCACTATATATAGTGACCATTCCACTGACTGACTTTCTAGTTACTGGATCACTCGCATAATCAGCATCACTATACACTCTTAAGGTTTCCGAGTCACATTTATAAGTGATCCCCAAATCAGGTTTACCTTTCAGGTATCTCAATATGCGTTTCACTAATTGCCAGTGTTTGTCTTCAGCTTTATCAAGAAATTGGGATGCATAATTTACAGCAAATGTAATATCTGGTCTAGAAACAACAGCCAGATACATCAAGCAACCAACGGCCTCACGATATGGAGCAGATGTCAACTTTATATCACTTGCCTCTTCCAGTGGCAAATATTTGTCAATAGGTGTTGATACAGGATTTGCATGATACATATTAAACTTCTTAAGTATGGATTCTGTATACATCTTTTGATTTATAGAAATTGATCCATCATTATTGTAGACAATTGACATGTTCAGAAAGTAACCAACTGGTTCAATAGTAATACTAAACTTCTTCTTCAGCATGCTTAAGAATAAATCTAGACATTCTCTGTTAGATGATGCTACCAGACCATCGTCAACATAGATTACAACTATGAGTTTTTCAGAATCAGTCAAATTATAAAACATACAAGGATCAGCTTCACTTTCTATTAATCCCAATTCCATCATGGTATCTTTAAATTGTTTATTCCATACTCTCGGAGATTGTTTCAAACCATAGAGACTTTTGTTCAGCTTACACACTCTGGTAGTACCATCTTCATAACCCTCTACTTGTTGCATATATATTTCTTCATCTAGATTACCATGAAGAAACGCTGACTTAACATCAAATTGTGCTAAAGCAAGTGACTCCTTCGCTACCACACTTAAAAATGTTCTGATTGTATCAAAGCGTACAACTGGACTGAATGTTTCATGATAATCAACATCTTTCTTTTGGCTAAATCCCTTTGCGACCAGCCTGGTCTTGTATTTATTTATCTGTCCATCGGGGTTCCTCTTTATTCTGTATACCCACCGATTTGATATTGCCTTTCTATTTGGTGGGAGTTCTTGCAAAGTCCAGGTTTTGTTTTCTATGAGTGAACACATTTCGTCTTCCATGGCACTCTTCCAGTGCACATAATCCTCCGACTCCACTGCCTCAGGGTAACTTTTTGGTTCAATTTCACAGATCATAGTTTCAATAAGTCGACTTGGTGGCTCCACCTTATTTCTCAGACGACTTTTAAATGTTTCCACAGTATCTCTAGGAGGTGTATTTACACGTTCTTCATGACTAGCTTCCAAGCTCTGATCATCCTCAGTGCTATCTGAATCATGAGTATCAGTCAAGACAAAGGTTTTTCCAGGATGATCAGGTTTGAACACCACATCCTTACTACGTATCACTTTGTTGCTTGATTTAATCCATATCTTTTCAATACAAGCCTTGCACAATTCATCATCTGTGAACTCAATGCCATGTTGTATATGTATTTTCCGAATATGCTGTTTATTCTGATGTCCCTTATTATTAACAGCTATATTATTTTCAACTTTACAAGGATTACTTGGTGCAACAATCTGGATGTTCATTTTAAAAAGTTGCCCGATTCGTACACCACAAGCCTTCACACGTCCATCCTTCGTGAATTCACATTTATTTTTTACACATTTAAAATTCAGGCCTTTATCCAATGCAGAGCACACTGAAAACAAATTTCTACGAGCACTTGGTACATACAACACATCCACCATAGAACAAGAAAGCAATGTTCCATTCACTTCAGAATTAAATTTTATTACACCTTTACCAACTGCTTCCATGGTAGAGTTGTTACCAACATGAACAGAAATACTTCTTTCAAACTCCTCAAAAGAATAGAAAATGTCCTTCCTGAAACACATATGATTTGTAGCACCACTATCAACAATCCAGATATCACCACTGTTTTCAGCACTTAAGATTTCACTCACAAATGTCTGATCACTTGATTGTAAATGGTTAGACACACTATTAGTTTTATAAGAATTAGTATTATTTTGATTTGGACAATTTTTGCGAATATGTCCAGGTACTCCACATTTGTGACACTTAAAATTAGGTTTCATTTTATTATTCTTTGAAGACTTCGGAGTATATTTCGAGAAAGTATTTCTCTTTCCTTTCAGACTGCATCCTGACATGAGAGCCTCTAACTCTCTTTTGAGTTTCTATCACTTTTCCTCCTTTCATCAGCTGTCAAGACTCCAACAAGGTTAATTAAAGTCTGCTGTTCCTCACTTCTCGCCCACCAAGCCTGTCGTAAACTTTCAAAATCATCTGGAAGAGTATCCAGCAGTTTGACCATCAATGATAATTCATCAGGCTTGACATTCAGTTGCTGCATGCGTAGCACCAGTCCTTCAAATTTGGCAATATGTGTCACCATATCATCAGCACAATTCTTAGTAAAATTGAAGAATTCGGACTGCAAAGCATGAGCAGCTTGCTTGGTTTGTTGCTCGAAGACAGAGTGTAGTTTGACCCACATGTCTCTTGCTGTATCACACATTACCAACAAAGACAGTATTTTAGTATCAACCGTCTTCACTATCAGTTGGCAAGCATGTCTATTTGCTTTATCAAACACTTTCAATTTGTCTTCTTCAGCCGGCTTTTTCAGATCTCCAACACAGATTTCAAATGCACCATCACAACCTTTAAGCATGTGTTTGATGGCGAATTTCCATGTGATCCAATTCTCAGCGCCGCGAAGTTTCTCAATAGTGTTAAATTCCATTTTTAAAGGCTTCACAAATCTTTAACCACGCTCTGCTACCATGTTGTGGTTAAATCAAATGAAAACACAACTTGATTATTTAGATGTTGTGAGATGTTTTTATTAGGCTTGTGTAGTACATGTACTAGGTACTATTAGGAACTAATTCCCAGTACTGTACTAGAATGAACTAGTCCGTATTTTATTCGCTCTTAGTTCTTTTAGTACATTCATTCCCAATCGGACAGAACTAAAGTAATGCCGGTGACGTTCGGCATCTCCGCTCGGCGCCACTCGGTTTATGTCCGATCTTTAAACGAGTGCGAGTGAGATAGTTGATGTGATGATTCTATAAAGGATATAGTGCCTTCTCTTTTGCTTCTTATTAGTTCTATTCGTTCTTTTAGTTCAGTGACGTCAAAGAACTAATAAGAAGCACCAAGTACTGTACAAGTACATTCTAGTAGGTAGTATTCTAGTACAGTGGTAGATAGATAGATTGGTGTTAGACTTTTTTAGTGTTTTGTTTTTTGCTATGAACATTGTAAATGGCGCCGATAAGGACGAATAAAGTATCATTACATATAACTTATATAACGGTGTTGTAAGCTAGTAGACTTCCTTAGTTAAAATATTATCCCTTATGAACGTCTCATAAACATATAAAATAATAATGTAGTAGGTACCTACTGTCGATAGCAAAATTATTAAAATTTATTGAAATGAAAATCCAAAGCCTGCAAATTATGAAGGAAAATAAAATATTCTCTGAATTTTCTCTTTGTTAGTTACTAAGTATTGATTTTCATAATCACAAAATTACATAAATGTGCATTTCCTATGTATGTACTCTGTATGCATCCTAAATTCTTATAAGTACATGAACTAATTAGTATATGTACCCTTTATGCATCCTGTATTCTTATTAGTACATGTACTACATTCATGACTGAATAATTTTGACATGGAAATATTCAGTGAACTAATAGTACTAATAGTACTAGAAGAGCGTACTAGTTCCGTAGGACAATTGTACTAGATCAGATCGCTCCCAAAAATGACCGAGCAAGAACAAGCCTAGTTTTTATTGTAAACTAGCAAGCAAAACAGATACAGAGCAGAGAGACAGACAGAAGTGAGAGAGCATAGACAAAAGAGCATATTGAACATTGATGTAATAAAATAGGAGAGATGTGAACATTGATGTAGTAATATTGGAGGGATGTGATGTGATTTATTTTTAACAACAATGATGAACCCTCATTTTTTATTGGGGTGAGAAGTAGGGCATTACTGTTTATTATCTCTCAACTGCACAAATTTCTATCACTCCATCGCCAAATTTTATGTTTTGCAAAGGAATATGAAATATTTCAAGATTTCATCATTTTGTATCACAATTTCTGGGAAACCTCCAACTTTTCAAATTTGGAGGGCAGCTTCCAACTTTAATGTTAATTTTCTATATTTTTCCCAATACTACTAATTTTGATTAGGTACTTTTTAAGGATCTGGGGGGGGGGGGGGGTAGGGGGCAACTACACCAGTTTGCCTCTCCCCTCTCCTTGGGTACACCCATGAATATGCTTACAGCAAGATCTGAGAAAGTAAACTATTAACTTATCTCAATATATTTACTTTCTATGAAAACTTGAGTCCTTTAGGGGCGTTCTTGGATAATATAATTAAGGTAAATGCACCGGTAATGGACAAGGAACCAGTATTGGACGAAAAAAAAACAAATCTTGTAAAATAAGGATGGAAATAAGTTTTTTCAAGTTGGCAACATTTTGATGTGTCAAAATACAATCGAGCTGTCAAAGTTTGCTTTCTTTTTTTACTTTTGTCTTTTCGATACAAAATGGCGTGATGTATAAGGTGTTCGTGTGATTGAAAAATTATAAGAGCGGCCATTGTTAAGGAAATTGTTAGTGAAGTAAGTAGAAAGTTTACCTGTCTTTTAAATATAGCTTTATTTTAACCAAAATATTTTTTGTCGGTTGGATTAACCATGAAATTAAGACGTCAACGACACATGTTGTTAGTCTAGATAGGTTATGTTATGTCATATTTTGCCAATGTTTATTACTGGTGCACTAAATTTGAATAGTTGCAGTAATGGACAAATGTCCAAACTTATTTTTTTTATTGTGTATTCAAATTATGACGTAAATTCATTTAATTTTTTATTCTTTATTAAAAGCTAGTTGAAAATCACAAAAATAATAATTTCTACCAATAATGGACAGATGTGTCCATTACTGGGTATTGTATAGAAATCCAGTTATGGACATTGAGGTAAAATGATAGTGATTTTTTTGTTTTAGAAATGGCACCTAAAAAAGATTATACGCCTCAGCAAATGGGCTGGGCTATTGAAGCTGTTCGAAAAGGCGTAAAAATATCCGATGCAGCTAAAAAATTTAACGTGCCAAGAATAACTTTGCACAATAAAATCACTGGGAAAAGTCCCATAGAGTGCTCAATGGGACCCAGTACAATCTTGTCGAAGCAAGAAGAGGATGTACTAGAAATTTGGATAAAAGATATGGCAGATAAACATATCCCAATAACGAAAGAGGAATTGTTAGACAGTGTTCAACGTATAATAGTTGACAAAAACCGAGAGACTCCTTTCACTAATAGCAGACCGGGCAAAAAATGGTATTCCTCGTTTATGAAACGACATCCTACGGTTGCTGAACGTACTGCTCAAAATTTGTGTACAGCAAGAAATAACGTTACTCAAGACGACATTGAGAAGTGGTTTTCGGTAGTTAACGGTGATTTAAAAGATAGAGGACTGACTGAGATATTGAAAAATCCTGAAAGGATATTCAATACAGACGAGAGTGCATTTTTTTTAAATCCTAAACCAGGACGCGTCCTTGCTAAAAAGGGAGATAAAAATGTTTATTCTTCTTCAGGTGATGACAAAGAAAACTTGACAGTTCTAGTTACTGGAAATGCCGCAGGAGATCTGGCACCTACGCTGGTAGTTTTCAATTATGCCAGAATACCGTCTTCTATTTCAGAAACTTTCCCCGATGACTGGGCAATAGGTCGCTCAGAAAGCGGATGGATGTGCGCGGGGACATTTTATGAATACGTGACTAATGTTTTTAATCCTTGGCTGACAAAAAAAAATATTGCAAAACCAGTTTTATTTTTCTTAGATGGACACAAATCACATTTAACTTTGCACCTGTCTAATTTCTGCTCTGACAATGGTATTGAAGTCATAGCACTCAATCCAAATTCCACACACATCCTACAACCAATGGATTTAGCTGTCTTCAGGCCTTTAAAGTTGTCATGGCGAGAAGCGGTGAAGACCTGGAAGATGCGAAATTTGGGACAAGTCCTCAAAAAACATCACTTTGCTCCAGTTTTAAAGACAGCAGTTGAAAAACTTACTATTGAAACAATTAAAAATGGGTTTAGGGCGGGGGGACTGTACCCATTCGGTCCAGAATACGTAGACATGAGTAAAATCAAATCTCAAAACAGGCAGAAAATCGACTCTACGTGCCAAAGTGAATTTTTGAAAACATTGGAGAATAGAATTGAAACAATTTTGTCTAGTGAAAAATTGAAACTTTTCAAAGATTTATATTTCAAAAGTCGCCATGAAATGGAAAATCTTCTGCCTGATGGAGATATATCTCTATACTTGATTTGGGCCACTAGTAAACAAACTCTCAATCATGATGTAGGAAATGAAGAATCAGTATCCAATACCTATGTTGAAAAGACAATACCCTTGTCAGAAACCAATAGTCAAAATACTAACAATACTCCAATAGAAATCGAAACAAGTGCTGTCCTGTCTCATAATACAGACGTTTCCGAATCAACCAAATCTTCACAAAACAATTGTTTGAGTTTCAATACTTCGAATGAGCCAAATGTAAACCAGGGAGATTTGCAAATTTATAATTCTTTACCAAAATCTAGTGACAACACACCTATTAAGATTGTTAGTCCTGGCACTTCAAATTGTGTGATACCATCGCCTTTTAAACGAAACTTATTTTGGCCAGAAACGGATGAAACAACAAAAAATAAGAAGCGCAAACTAAAAGAGAAAATTCCATTTACGATTACAAGCCCTGCATGGAAGGCGTACAATACCAAGAAGGAAGAAGAGAAAAGGAAACAGATAGAAGAGAAGGAAATGCGAGCAAAAAAACGAGAAGAAAAAAAACTGGAAAACATTGATAAGAAGAAAAAAGTGAAAAAACAACAAAAAAGCAGATCTGAATCTTCTGAAACTGAGACTGAAATAATTTACGCCGAAAGTGATGAAAGTGTCATGTCTGAAGGATTGGAATCAGACGACACACCATTGAATATGTTGGTCTCGTCCCGACAGAAACTATCAAAGGGAAGCTATGTAATAGTTTTATACGAAGGGCAACACTTTCCTGGAGTAATTGAAAATGTAAATAAGGACGAGTTTGAAGTAAGCACGATGACATTTTCAACAGGAAACACCTACAAATGGCCAGAGAAACCTGACTTAATGTGGTACCAAAGAAAAAATATCGTGGAGCATATCTGTCCTCCAATCTTGATAAACAAAAGAGGATTTTACACTGTTAAAGATATGGAAAAATACTCCGTTTTTACGTCTTAATTATTACTTAAATTTAAAGATATTAGTTTAATATGTGATTATTTTAAAGTTTACAATAAGATTGTTAAAGATAATTTAATATTTTAAGTTCTTCAATCCTGATCTCATTGTCAATTTACAAGTAACATAATAAGAATCTTGTTAAACTGTAGTTATAATAAAAGTTGATTGAAAATATAAGTTTGTATTATTCTATTAAAAAAATATATGGAAGAGGATGCCTTATGATAGCTGGCAGAAAAGGGCGCCTTGTTTCTGCCCACAAGGGTTCTGAAGCCACACCTCACTGCGCATCACTCGTACGATAATGATGCCAATTACCTAGGGATGAGTGGAGAACAGATTAAGGAACCGCCTAAAGTAGCGGAGGCTTGTTGCCTCCCTATGTTCCATTTTTGTTAACGATTCAGGACGATAAGATTATTCCAAACTCAATACATCACAGCTAGAAAACCATTATAAACTTGTCGATTACTGGGTGTCCGTGACTAGTTTCATGTTCATTACTGGGTGTCCATGATTAGTTTCACGTTCATTACTGGGTGTCCATGACTAGTTCATGTTCATTACTGGATGTCCATAACTAGTTTTTTGTTGTCCATTATTGGTTAAAAAAATCGAGGTTTCTTTTTGTTAATTATATTGAAACCAATAGCAGTATCTTTCACTAAACACGGCAAAAATATACAATAAACACAGGTCTTTTATCTTACAATACGTTTAGTGTTAAAATTTTCAAAAGTATTACTGAAATTTAAAAAATACTACAAATTTGTCCTTAAAGTGTCCATAATTGGGGTGTTTACCTTATAGAAATTTATCTTATTCACAAATATTTATGTATCTACCTTTCTACAAAATCACAGTATATTACACACATAGGGTAGCGAGTAAACTAACTATTGCATGAAAGAGACATACATGTGGTTCTCTTCGGAAAAAAATCAGGAAGGGGCAAGTATACCTCATTGCTGTTGGAATCATAGATGTAACATATCTTATACATAATGTTTTACAGAACACTCGAAAACTTACGGGAAAGATTGGAAGATTCTTTCCTTGCCGATGACTATCTGAAGATTTTGACTCCCTGAAAATCTGCATTCATTAATTTTCCTAAGCAGCCTGTTATTCTTCATCTCTTTCACACAAATATGACTTGTGCATCTATATCTCTTTCACGTCCAAGCTATCATCTTTCACCACAGACAAATACCTTTTTTCTACCATAGACAACTTTTTGCAGAATGTAATAGACCATTAATGGATGAGGACACAAAAAAATGTTTGAGGACAACAACGGAAAAAAAACAAAACAAACAAAAAGGTTTTTTTGACTGTTTCTCTTTCTAAATGCGCAGTTCCAAAACAAAAACAAAACAAGCAAAAAAGGTGGTATCTCTTTCTAACTGCACAGTTCTAACTATGCGTAAAAAAGAGATAAAGTACCATAACACATGCTATCTTAGATAGTAAATTATTTCAAAGAAGAGCGTTGTCATGTAGGTATTATCCTTCCAACTGTCAGTATTGCAAAATCACTCATTATTGGGTGGAAAGCCTAAAGAATACCTAATAATCAAAAAAACTGTCAGTGTCGTTTTTGTTAGGTATATAATTTTGTCGTCTCAATTTCTTTTTTTCTCTTATGGCATAACATCCTACAAGGATGATTTGCGCAATCTGACGGTTTGCCCTCCAAGCAAAAGCAAATCCATAGACAAGACCACGTGACCTTTAATGGTCTATTGAGAAAATAAAACACCTTTATTTCAAATATCACTTTTAATTATTTCATCAAAAACATGCATAAAAATAAAATATAAATCACAAAGATGAGGAAAATCTAAATAAAAATATAAAATTCACAATATGTACGTAATAATAAACATGAAAATGATTCATCCCAGGCCGAAAGCAGTTCTTGTGATTTTGCTAATATAACAATAGAGAAATATATTGTGCACCATATATTATTATGATATAAAATTTCAAATAATAAAACTCAAAAATAAAAATCTATAAAAACAAAATTGAGTAAAATACAACCGTCAAATATATTTAAGCAACATGAAGTATTGCCCCAAAAGAAGGTCCAAATTTAGGTGGCGGAAAATGGTATGCCAGGACATGCAAGATTGAAATGTTACCCAGAACGATGCACTGGACTGAGACATGTAGCGAAGAAAAACATAGAAGGCAGACCCTGCCATTATGTGAGACTAATAATTGACCAAGGAGAAGAAGAAAAATATATTTCTACTAGCAGACCCGGCAAACGTTGTTTTGCCATATACTAAAATCGCTATCAAAAAATAGGGATTGATGGTAGAAGAGTGAAAATTTAGGGTTGTATGTATTTTTTAATGCCGCATCATAAAAATTAAAAATTTTGTCCAATAAATAAAAAAATAAAATTTGGGGTGGACCACACTTTTAGGGGTATGAAAAATAGATGTTGGCTGATTCTCAGACCTACCCGATAAGCACACAAAATTTGATCAAAATCAGTCAAGCCGTTTCGTAGGAGTATAACAAACACCGTGACACGAGAATTTTAAATATTATATTCATCTATGCCTTCACAACATCTCTCAAAAGTGAGGTGAACAGTGAATCAGCTGTGAAGGGTTGTCTTTACGACGGGCGAACACCTAAGGCCCCCATCTTCACAGGCAGGGGAGACTTAAGATATTGAAATTTGTAAGTCGAGGGTCCTGCACATCTTTACTAAAAAATATTACGGCTTGAAACAATTGACTGTATTAAATTTCTGATTCACTATGTCCCATAGCAAAGTTATGTATTTTACTTATTTGAGGGCTATATTAAACTCTTATAAAACAAATATATAAAATAAAATTCATTAATTTAAAATAACAATAAATAAAATATCTATAAAATAAATAGTACAATACTTAAAAAGTAACCAGTAAGCAAAAATATCACAATATTTCAAAAGAAATTGGTAAATAAAATCACTGCCCTTCCATACACAAACTCAAACTGTAAATTTGAATTTAAAAAAAGAAGTTAATTTTTACATGAAAAAATTTCACTAAATTTTGATGGAAGCAAATAAATTTTTCATGTTATTATGCTAAGATTACCAACATATTCTTCCGATTCTCAAATTCATTGTAGAAGATTTTAACTTTTACTTTTTTCTCAAGACTAATGAGACTGAAAGACTGATTTCTAGTATTTTGGGATTTGTTACTTTTGTATTATTTTTAAATATTGTATTAATATCGTTTTAAATTTACTTTGACTTTTTTACAAAGTTTTAACTTTTGCTTTTTTTCTCAAGACTAAGACATTTCTGGCAAGAGTGGAATCTTCGCTGGTCCACATGTTGAGTGTATTAATTGTTAACATATTATGTTATGACTGTTTGATTCTTTAATATTGTAAAAATAAAAAATAAAATAAATTGTATAAAAGAGTATAAAAACAGATGTTTTTGGTTTTGTCATTTGCGAGCTAAGCCTAAACCCGGTAATACAAAATAAATGGTTGGTAAAACGTTGCGGGATAGAGTGAAGAATGAGGATATCAGGTGAATGAGTGGATGCGAGAAGAGTGTTGTGGATAGAATGCGTGTAAATAAGTTACGATCAAAGCCTCAAGGTCGGTTGCGTGTTGCGTGAGTTCCATTCTCTCTGCCTACCGCTCCTGTGACATGGTGTGAGGGTATAGATAGATATTTTAAATATTACATAAAAAAGCATAGTGAAGCAATCATGACTTCAGTTTGGATGAAAGCATTGGTAATGTGATTATTACCCATCTGAACATTGAAGAATAATCTGTAAGTTATCATTATAATTATTATTCTCAATCACCGGGTTCACATGCTTTTGGTTTATTCGGGGTTAATTTTATTCTCATACGAAACATGACAAGTTAGAGAGAACGGATGCCATAAATATACTATGCTTCAATAATATTGACATTTTATGATATCTACACCCATAAAAAAATATGAAACTTGATTATACAACCTGAGATAATAAATTTGAAGGTGAAAAAAACATGAGAATATGAAACTTGATTATACAACCTGAGATAATAAATTTGAAGGTGAAAAAAACATGAGAATATGAAACTTGATTATACAACCTGAGATAATAAATTTGAAGGTGAAAAAAACATGAGAATATGAAACTTGATTATACAACCTGAGATAATAAATTTGAAGGTGAAAAAAACATGAGAATATGAAACTTGATTATACAACCTGAGATAATAAATTTGAAGGTGAAAAAAACATGAGAATATGAAACTTGATTATACAACCTGAGATAATAAATTTGAAGGTGAAAAAAACATGAGAATATGAAACTTGATTATACAACCTGAGTTAATAAATTTGAAGGTGAAAAAAACATGAGAATATGAAACTTGATTATACAACCTGAGATAATAAATTTGAAGGTGAAAAAAACATGAGAATATGAAACTTGATTATACAACCTGAGATAATAAATTTGAAGGTGAAAAAAACATGAGAATATGAAACTTGATTATACAACCTGAGATAATAAATTTGAAGGTGAAAAAAACATGAGAATATGAAACTTGATTATACAACCTGAGATAATAAATTTGAAGGTGAAAAAAACATGAGAATATGAAACTTGATTATACAACCTGAGATAATAAATTTGAAGGTGAAAAAAACATGAGAATATGAAACTTGATTATACAACCTGAGATAATAAATTTGAAGGTGAAAAAAACATGAGAATAAAATAATAATTGTAATTGCTTAAACATTAGGCAAGTTCGAGATAAACATTTTAGATTTTGGATGCAAATTTTGCAAACATTAGGTGATTTTATTTTGAAATGCGCATTTTAAAAGAATTGGTGTTATAAATCGCTCCTATATTGGGTGGAATGACAAAAAATATATCATACATCAATTTTTTGAGTGTTTTAGTTCACATCCATTATATTTATTTATTGGATGAGGTATATTGTGCACTGCGATCTATAAGATCTTTTGTACTCCCCCTACATAGCTTTCCTGGTATTACCAATCAAGTGAATCCTCTAGTTCCAGACATCTTGTGAAGTCTAGAATTTTGAGGGGATCCAAGGTGTGGATAGATTCCACTTCTACCCAGTGCTTGCCGAGGGTTTTGAATCCTACGGCTTCATCTAATATATAATTCTGTCATGTGTACACTTGACAGCCGTTCTGACAAAAAATGTATGTTTAAACCATAGACAGGAATACAACTTCAAATAGCAGTTACTTTGTGAATTTTGTTATGTGCATAGAAGAGCAGTGTTTTAATTTGATATAATTGTTTAGGGGGCTATTATGATCTATGTAACTATATTTAAACCAGCTTAAATTGATATGAGAATCAACCGAGATTAAAAAGTAAAAATATTGTTTGATTTTATTTTACTTTTGGGCTTTGAACACAATGAGACGTATATTGCCAAAATGACAGTGGTCTATATTCAAATTATGTTGTGCAATAACGTTTCAAGCCACAATAAAATCATGTGCATTACTTTCATAATAGACTATGTATGTCCATACAAACATTTTGGTAAGTGTACATTTTATGTCCCAAACTTCACATAAACACAAACTGTGTTAAGAGTTACAATACTACAATTGGAATCTATGTACGGATTTTTTTGCTTCAGTCGCCACAACCATTTTTGGTTGTATGAGTGTTATGAGTCATTATAATTATTTCACTAACAAAGCAAGAATATTATCACTTTTAGGTTAGAATGTGTCATTTTTACAACATGAATCTCACCATTTGGAAATCTTTTAAGTTTGACTTAATTATACAATGATTGAAAATGAAAAATTAACAGAAAATGAATATTGCTAATGAAAAAACTTGGTTAAAATATTTAGATACCTATATCAAATTTGCACCATAGAGCAGTCAAATTATTTAAAAAAAGAACATATTCGAAAATTACCATTAAAAAGTCAAAATGAATTTTAACCAAGTGCATGTATGTAGACATAGAATATCTAATTATGAAAAATGTATGTATTAATTATTATAATAAACACTAAAATTACATAAAAAATAGTATTTGGCATCATCAAACTAACACCCCATATTTATAATTGACCAATCTAGAATATTTTATATTTAATTTATAACAAGATAGCTTAAAATGCAAGTCTCTCATCTCTAATAGGCGCCCTTGAGACGGTCTAGGGACTGTTAAACGGCGTCAAAACAAAATCATCCATAATCATCATCATCTATTAAAATAACTACCTTTTCTTTCAATAGTGCTGCAGTCTTAACAGAGCGTTCTGGCGCACAGTAGGGATGTAAAGGATATTGGACAAGATTGCTGTTAATATTAACTTAAGTAGCATTCACATTGGTTCACTTTGGATGATCATCCAGAGTGTCAGGGTCAAACCTGTTCATCGAAAGTGAACACGTCTGTTCACATTTATTCATCCTATGCTTTCACTGCCATATACACATTCACGGTCATGTTGGATGTAGTTTGACGTATTTTCGTAAAAAAATATTGATAAATTAAAAAATGATAAAAAACACTTACTAAAAATTAAAACAAATCATTGAAATTCTTGACAATTTTATATATGTTTTGACTTTCAATACTAATTCATAGAGAATAAGACAAATAATAGGATAAAACTTGTTTATGGTCCTTTCAGTGAAAGGACCTTTCATCAAAATTATGACGAGTGGTAATCTCTTTCATCCGTCATCGCTAGTGATCACTGAAAGTGAACAAATGTAAACGCCCTTTTACGGCAACAAGTTGATATTCCACATGTACAAGAATTTCATAAAATTTTCAAAAATTAATTCTCATACTATAAACTTAATAGATATTGGGATAATTTCCAAATTTCTATACCAATTAAATAAAATAGGGAAACGTTCATATTATCCTGTTTTTTTTTATTATTATTATGGGTATATTATCGAGTCTGGGAGTACCAAATTACAAAATAAATTATTTTATAACTAAGATTTTGATTGAACCCAGGTAAATCAATTTCTTCTTTCTTTGTTGTCGGTCCCTCAGTGCTGAGGATCGTGACCATCATTTGTATAGGTGTGCACAAAATGCTTCCAGCGATTTCGATCTTCCGCTCTTCGCAATTTAATCAAGGTTAAATTTAGACTTTTTACCAGTTTAACAGTAAGACTTTTTTTAGACTTTTTAACAGTTTAACAGTGTCTTTGTTTAACAGTAAGAGAATTTGCACTTTAAGCCATCTACACACACAATATCTATTAAATAGAATACAACTATAGTAACAATACAGGTATTTAAAATGTTGTGCACTTATCCATATTATATAATAATCTATATGTAACATTATTCAAAAGAATATAACAAATATCTTAGAATGATGAGATGAAACAAACAATCAATATTTGATATGTAATAAAACTATAGAGAAAAAAATTCAAATGACAATCAAAATCAACTGACATTTGAACCATAGTGAAGTTAGCATTGAATCATCTATATCACCATTTTCACAAGTGGAGTAGCAAGTGCTGTAACTGCAAGTAACAAATATGCAAGTTGTCAATAAAAAAATAAGATATTCAGGTGGTGGCATACGTCTAAACTATCTGACTTAATGTTTGAAATTTGAACTAAAATGAAACCAGCTGCAAATAAGTAAACTTCACCCTTCGCATTCTGAATTGATAGTCTAAAAGAGATAGTCACCTGCGCTGTTTTTTCTTTGTATTTAAAATATGATTTGTTAATCAGAAATATCATTGACATTTTGTTTATTTCACAATAATATTATTATACAATTTCTTACATACTCCTGATATAAAAAAAAGTATTCTTTCTTCCAAAAAAATATCAGCAAAACTGACTTATTAGATATTTTAAGTCATAGAGATGACATGAAACTGAGGTAGAGCATGTCATATTATTATATTTAGCGATTAATTGGTAAAATAGTAGATTTTTTTTAGTAGAAGGACAATAAAAATAAGCAAGGATTTTGATAGACTAAACCATAGAAAATAATACTGATAATATTTTCGGAACATAAAATTTCACAGATAAAAGACATAAATACTATAATGAGTGATAATAATTATTCCTACTTAAAACTATTAGAAAATTTATTCTATTTAATATTTTATTTTATATCATCACAATTTTATCATAAATTAATATAAAAAAGCATATTTCCGTAGAATATACGCACGCTGCCATATTTTATGTAGGTATTAAAACATATAAAATTAAATAAAAAATAAGTATTTTACGTATTGCACCATTTCTATAACAATATGTAAATTAACAGTCAAAGATTTAAAATCAGAATTCACAAATTTATTTTCATTTGAAGTCGATTTGATCAACGCATCAATTTGTTTGATTATGAATACACAGAGATGTTTCATCTTTATCTTCCATCTGGAAGAAACATTGATGTAATTTTCACTTGTTGAAGTCATCTGATCAACCAATCAAAGTTGATTAAATTTTTTATAATTAATTAATAAATTTATCTATTGACTTCATGAAGTTGGTTTGACTGACTGTTTAAAATCATTTATATAAAAATAAAGTCGACTCGACTAAAGACACAATATGTCAATTGATTTGAATAATCTCATTAAGTTTAAATATGTTTAACAAAATTTATTTAATAAGCTAACTACAAGCTATAAAAAATAAATTAAAAATCCATGATACATATCGTCCCTCTTCTGACTAACAGTCGTATCTGCCTAAATGTAAATTGTTCAGGAGAGCATTTTTTGTGTTTTGCCGTGCATATTTTCGTCTCTCCTAGTTATATTATGATACAGTGTAAATATATTACATTATTTTATTTGTATCTATTCTTATATATCTCAGAATCATTTTTGTGATGAAATTTTGAGGAATCAGTAGATACAACACATTTTATTAAGAATAATTTGTAAATACGACAACAAATCAGAAAGCTATTCCGGATAACTGTAACAGTTACAGGTGTGATCTTCAGTGAGAACATGCGGGGCACATATAAATACACATTGATCATAACTCGATTTCGCCAAAAATGTCAGATACGACAGTTAGTCAGAAGAGGGACGATATATAATAAAATTTAAATAAATAATTCATAATCAAAAAATTAATAACTCCAATAATTAATGCGAATAAATATTGCAATACTGCGATAAGATTTTCAATCACGATAGAACAGTTTTCATTTAATTTAAGAACAAACAATTTTTTTTTATATCTTTTATAACTTTTAAGGCTTTGTGTTATCATGTTGTTTAACAAACAAATAAATAATTTTAAATTTATCAAATCATTTTTCACAAATGGGGTAACTAGCAGATGAACTGCACATAATAAACATGCGAATCATCCTCCCTGAGCCATTAAAAGTTAAAGATATTATCGATAGGCGGACTCCATAAAATAAGCCTAGTTAGAAACAATGTCTTTAACAGATATTGTAACAGAGAGGATGACCCACAAGTTTATTATGTGCATTAAATCTATGGGCTACATCATTAGAAGAAAATGTCATGACAGTACAAATATATTAATGTATAAATATCAAATTTCATTCACTTTATGCAGTCGAATTATATAATAAATGTTTTTTTTAATACACTAACGGCCGGTTTCATAAAAACCAAAGTCTCTTTAACTTTTCATAGAAAAAAAACTTCTCATCATTTTGAAATTTCAGACTTTAAATAATAGCGACTTTATCTTTATGAAACTGGCAGTTAGACTTTTATCAATAATATTATATTTAGAAAATTGAACTACTTATATCTATCTAAAATTATCATTCTTTTATACATGGGATTTAACATCGATTGAATAATTGGGGGGCAGATCTAGATATATGACAAAATGGGGAAATTATTATTAACATAATTATATCAACTAAGATATTGATCATCCACTTCCATAGACCAACAATTAACAAATTTTTTAAATATTTAGTTTTTTTTTGTTTATCACACGTAGAAAATTATATAATTTTTATTCCACAAACAATAAATTATAAAACTTAAATATTTATCATATTGTATGTGAAAATTTGTATGTGGTTTTCATAGAACCTCAAAACTTTGACACACTGTGTATCTAAGAATGTTAAAATTTCGAGTTTTGGTTAATGAAACTGGAAGATTCAATTTAGACTAGGATCAGGCCTCTTCTAAATTTCAACTTTAATGTTTAATGAACATATTTTAGATGGTTTTGATAATTACTATTTTTAAAGGCTATTATGGCCGTCCATTGTATTAATAAATTACATGCTACAAAAGATATTGCATAAAAATGATTAAACCATATTTATATGTCACGAGGTTTAAAAACCAGTAAGAATTATAAAAGAAAAATAATTTGAAATGTGTTCTAGAAAAGAATATTCACAGGAATTGAAGTTCGAAATTTGATGTTGCCAGAAAAAATATTTTTCCTAATAAATGGAAAAAAACCAGTAATAATTCAAAGAATTCTTCTAATATAAAAACAAGGCATCCATAATTAAAATAAAATTTTAGTAAGAGAGAATTTCAATCAATAAATAATACAATATTTCTATAACATTAAAAAAATATGATGTGCGAGTGTTTTTATTTTCAGTTCTAGCAACATTTTACTGTTATCTGTCTATTAGAGCCTGTCCGCACTGCGATCTTTCATCGTGCAAATTTTTTTCTGCAATTCTGTAACACATTGAATCTTATGGGAGTGTCCGCACTTGCGATTAAAAAATCGCGCGGAAAATAATTCTGTGATTTGATGCAAATTTGGTGCGAATAATTTCCGCGCGAATATTTTGCATAGTATGCAGTAGGTATGGCTATGTCCGTACTGCGCAAATTTTGCTCAGTCGTGCGCCGGCACTCACGATGAGATGTTTTGCGCTTCGTCTCCCGGTCAGGCGATAGAAAATGAGGACGACATTGAAATTGAAAAATTAATGACAATAAACACACGAGACCTCCCGTGTGGGATAAGTTTAACCAAAAATACTTCACTTATTTTAGAGGCATTAACTATGTAACAATTTCTAGACATTTAAAAAAAATATTTTAACTTGAATTTCCATCCTTATTTGTCAGTCATGAAATTCATGTAAAAAATAAACAGAAATTCATGTTATTTTTTTTTAAATGACAAAAATACTTCGATAGAACATTGAATTGAACATCGGTGTGATTGTGGGACGAAATATGTGAAGATTTATATTGGGAACAAATTCTTTATTAATTTTTAATTTATTTTTTAATAATAAATATATTTATTTCCAAAGTACACAATGTAATTACTTTCAATAAAAGATAAAAAACAATCATGATAATATTCTACCTCCCTAGTTGAGATATCTCGTGTATAGGGAGGGAGTATAGACCAATTAAAATACACTAATTAATTATTATATACTTATATAATTCATTGTTAATTTTTCTTGGTCTGTGTGTAGGTTTCAATTTCATGACATTTTTTCATATTGTCATGAAATTGACCCTTTCGATGAATGATAATATTCTGCAAAATACTGTCATCTTTTGATACGTCTGTTATGCCGCCGCCGAAGTATCAATTGAAATTTTTCTGGTATCCATATATTAGACGTTCGTCTCAGCCGGGAACTGCATAGAAATGACAAAAATCGCTCGGATTTTTATTCGCAGTGTGAAATTTTGATCAAGGAATTTAATTTGCGTGAATTATATTCGCGCGGAGAAAAATCGCAATGCGGACAAGGCCTTAATGTTGACAATGAAATATCAAAACATAAAATCCAAAGACATTAATATGTATAACAAGACTGTGCATTTGTTTAAACAAGTGCAGTTGTACCATACAGTACCTACCCACAATTATGTGTATGTGCTGTGTGAATACTGTAGCGCAATATAATTACATATACATATATATATACCGTAATATATACATAAATGTACACCTATCTAATACTAATATACTGTGCACATTGATATTTACTTATACTATTCCTTTCTTTTTCCTTTACAACTTCATATTTTTTTATAATTCCATGTCTATTAATAGAATGTAAAGATACTACAATTTGTGTTATAAAATAAATACTGTTTATTGCTTATTGTGTGAAGCTGTTGTATCTTTGTAAATAAATAAATAAATAAAATGTGCCACCTGGGAACTATCCATACTAATGTGTTTGGGTACTGTTGTCCTTTTTTAACACAAAGTAGATTTTTATTACTTTTATATACTGACAATCAATTAGAAACGGACTGTATGAATTTAATCAAAAGAATCCACTCTTGTTATATACAATGTCTTTGTTAGGAAAAGTCAAATGCTAAGCCAATACTGTCATACTATTAATCTATTACTTAAAAACATTATCTATGAATGTTGATGATAAAAGTTCAAACTCATTCTAAATTTAAATTTGAATTATTGCAAACCGTAGACAATAAGATGTTTATTCGGATATAGATTCTCTATTAATACTTTGCATAGCAGAACAGCAATGAAGTAAAAGTGCTGTTAATGCGTGGCTTCTATTTTCACACTCCGCCAACATCTGCAGCTGTTTCGTTCTATCTGCTTTGGAAGATATTTTGCCAGAAAGGGATGACTGCAAATCTGACATTTTCATACTCTCCTCGTCCAATGCAAGACGTACCTCGGTTGTCTGTAAATTAATGAAAATTTAATCACCACATAAATACTCGAACCTGATCATATTTTTTAATTTATTCATTTACAATGCGTACATACAGGCAAAAATTGAAATACGCTTCAGAAAATAAAATAAACACAAAAGAAAAATCAATTCTGGGTTTGAGTGTTACACGTATATGTGTTCAGTGGATTGTATATTATGTGTATCGTCGCGTTAGTACCCATAATACAAGATTCAAATCTTAGTTTGGGACTAGCTCGGTTTGTTTGAATTGTCTATACATGTCATGTCATATCAAAAAAAAATTAAATTAATTAACTGTGGGCACACCAGGAAAATGACATATGTAATTAAGCCGTATTTAACTGGCTCATGTCAAACTGGCAAATAAAAAACATACTTATCGTGATACATATCACATAAATATATTGAATTTAATGTTTAGTGTGTGGGTCAATTACAATGAATTATCTTACCAAGCCAGCCAGTCTTTCTGTTCTCTCCTCTGGAGGTAAGCACTTCATGAGTCTAGGTCCCATGTCTCTAGCCCCGGCTAGTAATATCTCAGGACTCTGTTTAGTCTTCAGTAATGGAACCAAGAGTTGTTCAGCTCCACGAGCACCAAGAGCTATTGCCGCATCTAAAGCTGTCCATACACATTCATCTTCTGGTGATTGTCTCCTGAAAGATATTTGAATTGTTTAGATTTTCAAGAATAAGATGTACACTATAGAGAGACTGGTTGCATGGGCAGGTCACAGGCACCGTGCGGCTTTGAGCTGTGGGCTAATTTTCTAAACACGCCTTATGTATGACGAATAAATTGATATATGTAAATCCAAACTATTCAGTCACTTTACCTTGGTGTATGTTGAGGTGATGGAGGTAAACTTCTGGCTCCGGGATGTTGTGATGTGGGAGGAGCTAGACTGTGAGCACTGCCGACACGTCTTAAACCTCCCAACAGACCTGCCAAAGCATTGCGACCCATGGAACCTGGAAAAATACACAAACATTGAAACAAAGTCTATCTATTTATCTATACCATCATGGAATCTCCCACAAGTGGGGTAACCAGTGAACTAACTGCATGAAGTGAACCTTCAAATTGTCCTCTTTGTACCAATACAAGTCGAGACATTCAGGATTGGTGGCATACCTCACCACTGAACTGCAGATGTTAATGATATTAAAATGTTGTGTTTCACGAATATCTGCCTTTTACCAAACCTTGGAAAAAATATTAAAAAGATTGGGAGGCATATTCTATACTGGGGACTCCATAGGATAGTGATCCTTGTAGTATCCGAAATAAATAAATAAATAGCATCACGAAAGTGTGTGTTATATATATATATATATATATATATATATATATATATATATATATATATATATATGAGTAGCAATCCATTGGATTGGCCTGCAACGAGTTTGGACTTTCTTCTCCACTCCTCTCTATTCTCAGCCAGTCTCATCAACTCCATGTATGAGCCACAGCTCATGTCCCTCTTCAGTTGGTCCATATAGGCGTCTCTCGGTCGGCCTCTGCCATTTGTGCTTTCGGTCCTGCCCTCTGCGATTGTGATGAGCAGTCCTGGGTGCCTGATGTTGTGGCCAATACAGTTAGCTCGCTGTTGGCAGATTCTTTTGAGGAGTTGCCTTTTTTCGCCAACCCTGGATAACACTTCTTCGTTTTCGACGTGTTCCGACCAATGAATCTTCAGCATGCGTCTATAGCATTACATTTCAAATGCCGCTAACCGTCCGCTTTCACTCTTGCTGATGGTTCACGTCTCGCACCCAAATAGCAAAATGCTCCACACAAAGGCTTTAGTAAGATTCTTCCTCACGCTTAGATCAATATTAGGGGATTCTAATATTTTGGATTTTTTCTTAAAGGCAATTCGTGCCTGGTTTATTCTGCTCACAATTTCTGATTTGGAGCGTCCGTCCTGGTTTATTCTGCTGCCCAAGTACACGAATTCTCTTACTTGTTTGATGCTCACTCCATTTATGGCAATGTTCGCAGTCGTTTCCTCCCTTCTAACGACCATACATTTTGTTTTGTCTTTTAGTGTGTGTTAGTGGACTAAATAACCACATTTTATTTATTTATTTATTTAAATCAACACACGGCGTGAGCCTTTTACGTGTCAATCTAACAGTATAACAAACAGACGTAATAGTCAAGAATACATTTTTGTATAAATTTGATGTAGTTAATTAACAAGCAACAGTCAAATAAAAAAAAAACAAAGCCAAACAAAAGAAGTCAATAGGAAACAAAAGGTCTATGATAAATAAATTACAGTAATCCATATGTTAAAAGTCACGCAGGTCATTTGTTGTACAATTCAATATTTTGTGTCTTATGGAATGCCATAAAAAAACAAGATAATCAATGAGTTGACTGTGTTGCCAGTTTTCTGTGGACTTTTTTGTGAAATGAATAAAAAATAATACCTTCGTGACTGCTCATCAGCAATGATTCTTGTGAAGCTGTCGGTGTTAAAAGAGTCTGCTGACCCATTATCATCTGATCATCCACTACATTGTCCATATGTTCTGTCATCAGGAACTCTGGAGCCTGGATTATAGTGGCAGGTAACTCCGCAGATGGAGAACTGCATTCATCTGGGGAAAAAGGAATACATGGATTACTGTCCCTAAGGAAAACAACTTAATTTGTTAAACTGATAATTTTTATTAGTTTTTACATCCTTCAACACTTCACTTAGGTGAAAACAGACTTTCTCCATTCTATGTCAATTGTGTTACTTCTTCTAACAATATCTAGGAACAGAAAGCGAGTCATTCAGACCATCAGAACAAAAAAGTTAGAGACTAAATCCACTAAGTAGGGGAAGGGAGGGAGGTAATACAATAAATACATAGGTACCCCCACTCACTCTCCTTCTCACTACTATCCCCAACCCCACTCTCCTTAAACCCCCCTCCCCTTACTAAACACCTAGTTAAAGTCTGTTTTTGTTTAAGTCTTGTAAGTTTACGACACTGATGATAAACTAATTCCGAAAGGCCTATGCTAAATATATATTATAAATTGTGAAAGTTACAGTATTTCATTAACTACAGCCATTTTAATACATGTCAAAATAAACTTTTTAATGTTACCACCACAAAAAATAGAATCTAGAATAAGGTTTTACATTGAGTCAGGATTGACTTAAACATGTCAAGTTACACAAGTCTAAAAATGTATTTGCTATTTTTTTAATGATATTCTTTTACATCAAAAAAGCATTAATTTCAAAATAAATAAGCCACTACATTTATATACACAACACATGAACATCTACCACAAATAAAGTTTGTCTATAATTTAAACTTTGACAAAAATGACATTTATATTTATGACATAAGCAACAACACGCACAGAAAAATTTTTGAAACAGCTGACATTAGTCAGCAGGCTTACTCTGTACCTTTTCATAGTCATATTCACATTCTAATAAGGGTCATTTTTATAAAAAGATATAGCGCTATCGTACTGACTATTGCTATATTGCATATCTATTGTAAAACTTTTTACAAAATGAACTTTATTAGCATATGAACGCACCTATGGACGACACTGGTGTGTACAAATTTACCGTGGATAATGAAGTTAGCTACAAAACAAATCAAGTGCAATGTGCGTTACAATCAATTCAATCGGTTTGTACATTATATGAATTGTATAAATGCAATCTCCGCTCTTACATTAAACTAGAGCCACCAGTGGTAGCAATTGAAACTATTTATAAATAAAACTGAAGAAAATTTCAAATTATAGTCCCTCCAAATCCAACTAAGATATCTTAATTTTTTTAAATTCATAAATAAACATAAAATTTATTATTTAAGTGCAAACAGCGTCAAATACTAAATTATATATATTTTGTTAAAAAAAATGACAGATTATTTTTCTAATAAAATGGTGGAGATCACATTGGTACAATTCACATAATTATACTAAATATCGCACTTGCCTTGAAAAGTTATATAAGTTGTTTGTTTATTTTATGTATAAAGGTTTCTTGTTTTATATTATTATATCACAGTTGAGAAATGATTCGTAACAGTAGCATGTGGTGGATTTACAACCTGAAATTAAGTGCCATCAGAATTAAAATCTCTAAAAAATCTATGTATTATGGGGTGTTCACATTTGGCGAATATTGTCAGGCGAATTTCAAAATATATCGCCAGGTGAAAAAACATAATTCGCCGGACACCCATTGATTGTCACACCTATTCACACAGTCCACCGATATAAAAACGATCTGTCAGATTTGCTTTGAATTCGACATTGTTTTCAAAATGGCGGACGTCGAGATGGAGATCGCAAAGTGTTTATAATTAGTTGAAAATGTTTAAGTAGAGGTTATAAGGCGCCTTTTAATTAAGGAAACAAACGCCACAAACCAACTGTCACAAAGTGGGAAACATTATAAAATTTATAGGTTATAAAGTTTTTACCAAAGATACGGATGCCGCATGTATATACGCATGCACGCATCACTCAACCAGTTTTAAAAAGTTGGAAGGTAGTCAACTTGAGACGATATCGTTTCAACTGGTTTTTATTGTTTCAGACTAGCTGTCATTTTGTTCACACAGTTCAAATGGCTGACGATATTTTGGAGTCCTGGCGATATTCGCCAAATGTGAACACCACATTACATCCTCGCAGCATCTCTCAGGAAAAAGTTTATCAAGTGGAATAACGGCTGTATATACTAAACATATGAATCATTCTCTCCATTTCATCAAAGAAAACATTCAGGATAGAAAGTATTATAGAATATTGTTCCCTGGAGTCTCCAGCAAAGAGCATAGGTAAAACATCGCAAATAAGAATTTAACATCTTCAGTTCAGTGGTGATAAGCGATATGCCACTCATCCTGAATGACTTATTTTTAATCGGTACAGAGAGGACGATTTGCATGTTTATCATATGCAGTTAGTCTACTAGTTACCGTATTTGTGGGGTATGCCATTATGGTGCCTCATCAACGCATTGAAGATGTTAACAATGTCTTACCAATAATACCACCCTTTTACAGTTAGAAGCTGGAAAATTGAGATAGAATAGTGGAAGATCGATTCTGTTTCAAGAACTCTATGGTTGCATATCTATCTATACTGTTTCTCACAAGTGGAGTGGCCACTGAATTCATTTATGTATGTAATAAACATAATATGTGTTTGTATTATACAACACCTTTTTATAATCGTAAACAGATTGCAGTATTTTGATTCCTACCTTGAATAGATCCTGGTGGTATACATCTGCCAGTACTGAGACATTTAGAGACACACTTCTTATGGCAACACATGGCACAATCTCTGCACTGCACAGCATCTTTTAGCCAGATCTAAAATAAAAACACATTAGAATAAATCTTAAGAATAATTACTAATATTCTGCTTCACATATTTTGGACACGGAGCGCAAATAACTGGAGAACCATATTTAAATAATACACAATGAAAAAACATTATCTATGTATTCTATTTAATACAATGTATTCTGATGACGCAGTTTAATTTATTGATTAGCGGTTCTTGGTGGAATTTCATTAAACATAATAAGAAATTAAAATGAATCAAAATGAAGAAAAAATGTTTTTTTTTTTGAAAAAGCATGTATGTACTTAATAGTGGAAAAGTGAGAGCTACCAGCATGTAGTACACAAGTATCATCAAATGCAGTTATAAAAATAAATAGACTTATTTATACCTTTTTTCCACAATAGTCACATTGCGTACTTCGATGAAAATGTGTTCGTAAGAAATCATGACTCTTCCATCTGACTTCCTCTCCTTGCTTCAAACCCTCGTCTTCCAGAGCCATTGTGGCAGATTCCACAATCTCATATTCACTACTGATGGACGAACCATCTTTATCCACATCCAGTTGACCACTCTTCATATCTTGGCTTCCTTCTTTATTTAACTTGCGTTCTGTAGACTCTTGTGATATCCAGTTGAAGGATAGAAGTATATCTCCATAACAGAGGCATGGTTCGAATCCTGAGTGAGAAGCCAATGGATGAGTTTTACTGTAAAATAAATTAATAATTAATTAGGTGGTTAGGTTACTATTACTATGTTACTATTACTATTCAGTTACTATTACTATTCGGATACGGTGGTTCAGTTACTATTGAAATTAGACAAAACCATTTGTGGTAAAATATCAGAAGAGACTAAAAAGTAATTAAGAGTTCTTCTCTACGTAATACCAATGTCTAATCTAATCGCCTTTTCATATTTTTTTCAGAAGCAGAGGGCAGAAAACATCTTTTTTCTGTCTTGATGACAGTTGAAAGACAGGCGTCCAGGTAGTCTGAACTTTGCGTTTGAAAAAATAGTGTTCTTTTTGACAGAAACCATAAAAAATATGTGCTAATAATATAAAAAATAATATTTTTAGAATTATTGGTAAAATTTTAGATAAGATGAATACATCAAATTTAAATTGATGAATTTTCTACTTATATTCACGAAATTATATAGTTTTTCACCCAAGAAATTATGTGATAATGAAATAATTGTCAAAAAACTAACCTAACCTACAAATCAGTCAAACGTAAAAATTAAAGTGACATGGTCAAACGCATACCTAGGTAAAATGCAAATATTAGTTTTGTGCTTAAAAATTCACAAAATTCATCCAGATTCATGTTTTCCAGGTAAAATAGTACATATCTACATATAAATAATTAAAAATAAACAACATTTAGGTACGTAAATTTTAACACATGAAACTACCATATAAGGCTTAGAAAAGACAACCTCACCTCACTTGGTAGTGCCCCGGACGGGACTTGAACCTGCACTCCCATCTTGTCGCGAGATGTGCTTTGTCCAATTAAGCTGACATGAAGCTGTCATTGGGTTTATAAGAGAGAATATCGAAGCCTCTGGTATGTCGCCCGGTAGCTTAATTGGACAAAGCACATCTCGCGACAAGATGGGAGTGCGGGTTCAAGTCCCGTCCGGGGCACTACCAAGTGAGGTGACGTTGTCTTTTTTAAATTTACATATGTGACCTCATACAATGGTTAATTGTAAAAACAACAACGATAAACATTTAGGTACGCTTACATAGTCTGAACAATTCTGAGTTATTTGTTTATAGAATTCAATGAATCTCACTTTGATACGAGAAGTCAAAGAACATGATTTGAAAAAAATTGAGTTGTTGACTTAAGGAATGGAAGATTGGTTTGTAGTGGTTACATCACTTGTAGGAAGGGTGGTGCTGCTATGATGTATAAAAGTAAAAGATATTTACCTTATGGTCAAGTTTACATCAGGAGGTAATAAGGTAAACTTTCTAATACATTGTCCTATCTTAGACTTCTGACATTCCTTCAACACAGCCAATAGTGGAATGTTTAAGTACGCCAGCAAAACGTCATCAGAACTAACATCGCTTTTACCCCAAACATTCAAATTCAAATATCTATGATTTCTATTCAATCTAAATGACAACTTTTCATTATAAACCAACAATTCAGATAAACTCATGACATTAGACGTATAAGTTTGTAACATTTCAGAAAATTCGTTTATTTCTGTTTTAACTTTCATTTGATTATCTGGTTTCATAACTGAAATTTTAGGATTCGTGTTCACTTCGTTTTCCGTCAAATCTTCTATAGATCCCACAATAAATTTTGTATCAGACGAAAACGATTGTCTATCAAATTCTTTTTGCGTTTCGGGAAAACTGTTTTGTGATTCTAAACTCGGTACTTTTTGTGTTCGTTCTTCGTTGGTTGTTTTAGTTGTCGTCGTCGGTTGTTCTTTTTTATCGTTTCTCTTTGACGGCGTACCAGGACTTGAAGCAGTTGGCGTACTGCTGTTTGAAGAATCGGAAGAAGTGCGATTTTCAACAGAACAACGTCTTTTTCGCAGCCCAAATCCGAAAGTCATTTGAATTGCGTCTGAATGTTTTGAGAATGATATTATGTTTGGTGTTGAATTTGTACTTTTTGACATTTCTTCAGATTTGGCCATGTTTGATTTCATGTTAGGTGCAGATACTGTGTTTTGTAATTCATCAGTTACTGTAGTTTGTTGCTGCTGTTGTTGTTCATTTGTTACAGTTGATGTTTTATCTTCCTTTGTTTCCTGAAAGAAAATATTTATACATTATTTAACAATGGATGTAAAACAAATCAATTTAAATGAATGACAAATGAAGTAATAGAAATGTTTGTGATAAGGAAAATTATGCATGTAAGATAGGCGTTTTTGTTATTGACATAAGATGGAGCAATCGAATTGGGGAGGCCACACAGAATACACAACATGGATTTCTGCACATGACAGAGAATCATTTGTTGGTAGATAAAACGAGGTATGATGGTCTCGATCCTCAGAATTAGCCACCCATAATCAAATAACACTGAGAAAACTAAATTATATGTTACAATCATATACAAAAAGCAATACAAAACATTTCTTAAAATAACACTTACTTGCATATTCGAGGTGCTGTGTGTCCCTCTTAATAAGGCTCTGCCCTCCTGTCCAACATTCCTAGCACTCTCTAAAACTTCAGACATTTTTCGAAATGAAAAACTATTACTCTTAGCTCTTTTTGAAGTTGTTGAATTCCCATCATCAATATCACCAATAACGCTCAAGGTATCTTGATGTTTTAAACCAAAATCATCTTTTTTATTTGATTTGATGTATACAAAATCATCTGTGTATAGTTTTTTGACTTTACGCTCAATACGAACAGTGAAACACGGTCTGTTGATTGATCGTACAATTTTAGCTACTTGACTCATTGTCGAAACTAATTTGCTATCGACTGCAATGAGTATATCGCCACGTCTTAAATCAGCTTTGTATGCAGCACTTAACGGTACAACTGTTTCAATTACAACAATACTTTTTCCTTTTTCTTCTGTGACGTTGACTTGCTTGAAAACTGTACCTAACTGTTGAGATCTATCTTTATTTATAACAATATCTAGAGTAAACGTGGAATATTCCTCATCTTGCTTGTACGATATCCAAGGGTTTGAATCTAAAGAGAGACAACAGTATATCATCTGCTCGTTTTGCGTATTTGCCGCTTGTGAATTATTTTTTAACGTCGCTGTCCACGTTTCGGTAAATAATCTTGTGACCTCGTGTAGCATTATGTCGAATGTTCCTTGCACTTTTATGGTAGAATCTTCTGGAAGTGGATCGAGTAAGACTGGATCTATTTTTGTGAAGAAAGGTTTGTATCTAAAACAAAAGAAAATATTGAATATTATTTATTTTGCTCTAAAAAGCAGATATTTCATCATGTATAAAACATTTATAACATCTTCAATTCAGCGATGTGCACTGCTACCCATCGAGGAATATTTATTTATTTATTCATTAGATTATTAAACATTTGAATATACATTTGAAAAGAAATAATTTACAAATCACAAGAATATAAACAACGCAAAATCCTATTCAAATTGTATAGGTACATAATTTCACAATTTACTACATTTAATTACACTAAACCCACAAGGTTGTCATTTATAAAAAAAAGTTAGAATGAAAACAATAAAATAGAATAAAACAAAACACCAAATAAATATGCATTGCAAAACTCAAAGCAGATGTTATAGATAGATTATTTATAAATCCATCTACCTAAGCACAACATTTTCTAAAAGTGGGGTAACCAGCAGACTAATAACTGAATGCAATGAACTTACAATTTGTATTTATAAAAACAAGACTTTTCAGTTGGTTGGCATACATCATCACTGTTAAATTGAAAACGTTATAAATGTTTTATATTTACATTTTAAAAATGGCTTTATCTTAATGCCAACACTCATGTATGCAAGTGACACGTGGACATGGTTAAAGAAGGATGAAAGTGGCATTAATGCAGTAGAAATGAGATCGTTGAGAAGGATGTGTGGTAAAAGTCTGAGAGATTGTGTGCTTAACAGTGATATACGAAAGGACTGTGGAATGAAAGTTGGTGTGGTTACTAGGATGAATATAAATAAGTTAGATGGTTTGGGCACGTGGAAAGAATGAATGAGGACAGAATGACCAAGAAGATATATTTGGCTGAGAGGAATGGTGCTCGGAGACGTGGACGTCCGAGAATCAAATGGCTAGATCATTTAAATCAAATCCTACAGGACGGTCACAGAAAAAAGTTGGAAAATGTATTACTTTGAAAGGACTTTATTGATAATCTAATTCTGAATAAAGACTAAGATATTATCATTATAGTATTTGTACAAATCTGCTACGATTATTATTTTCAAAATAAATTAAGTACCTTATAGTAAAATTAGGTAGAGTATGTTTTCTTTGCAATGCTCTCCGTGCGTGAGCTTGTAATAAAGCTGCCAGACGTCCTTTCAGTGGGCGCGCTCGCAGTTGAAGATGTGGTGGAGATAGAAAACTTAGAGACCAATGCGTATAAGGTATAGTTGTGAAACGTACACGCGCTCTGCCTGTCAGCTGTTCCACTGAAAAATAAAACAATATTTGTTAATATCTGAACTATATTTCTTGCTAATATTATCTACTTTACTTAATTTTCTGCAGAGTTCTAGACAAAGAATTGGATTCCTACATTCTTCTATAAGTTTAGGAGTGCTCTGTAAAAGCATGTGTTTGTAAAAAATCACGATTCAGACATTCAACATTGTCAATTCAGAGATGAGGTGTGCAACCAGACTTGAATGTCATTTTTTTTATTATCACAGAAAGTACAACTTGAATGTTAATTATTATGGTATGGTGAGATTATTTTAGTTTATATACCTACCTTCAATATCCAAGCAAGCAGATTTCCCCAGCAACATTCCAGCATCCACACCAAGTCTGAATCCTCCAGAATAGTGCAGATCCACCAACAGATCTAGAGTTCTAATTCTTCCGCTGGGACCTATGTCTGTGTTCTGTACTCCAGCCCATCTCACACATGGAGCTGCTGAGCCCATCACAACACTACGCACCTGAAAATAGAAAATAATATTTATTTATTTATTTCACGATGAATAAAGACACACAATGATTGTGTTAACACTGTTTTATAATGAATCAACAAGATAAGCCTAATTCCCTTCTCTCATTGTCTTTCATTTTGTAGTTATCAATTAACAACTGTGTTGTGGTTAGTAAATAATAAGTAATAACTGAATTGTTGATGATGTTATGTTTGTCAGAAGATCACGAATCTCAGTTAGGAGGAAATGTACAATATAGAGAGAGACAGAGATCTGCTTTACGGAAAAAAATCTTTTTTGTTTTGAAATTTTGATGTTATTGACCGAAGGTAATTGCTGGAAGTCCATTTCAAGATAAAATTGATAAAAAAAACACAGTATGTAGTTAACTTCCAAATGACTTTTATTGACTTCGTAATAAAAGTCACTTGGAAGTTACAGGCTTTTCCCAACATTCTTTAGTTCAAATCATATAAATATTGTTTCTCTCTGTATCTTATTTCACTTTTAACTAATCTCTTGATGATGGAGTCGAGAGTCTCCGAATACTAGTAAGCGAAGTTAATAAAAGTCATTTGGAAGTTAACTATATACTGCGTTTTTTTCAATTTTATCTTCTTTTGTTCATTGATTAACTTACAGTAAGAGATTCAAGTAATTTCCCTGATGTAGTTCTGGTTAATATATCTTCCATTTCCTGTGATAGCTTTCTATGTAACCAGGCCATAGGAGCTGGGGCAACCTTCAGTTCCTGTACTAAGAACTGCATGGCAAGACTTAAGGCTCCAGCACAGTCACCTCCTACACCCATAGACTCCAACTCCTAGGGTTGTAATAAATAATCATAAAGCACAACAAAATGCAGAGATAGTTCACAAATCGTCCCTCTTCTGACTAACAGTCGTATCTGCCTAAATGTAAATTGTTCAGGAGAGCGTTTTTTGTGTTTTGCCGTGCATATTTTCGTCTCTCCTAGTTATATGATACAGTGTAAATATATTACATTATTTTATATATACCTATTCTTATATATCTCAGAATCATTTTTGTGATGAAATTTTGAGGAATTAGTAGATACAACACATTTTATTTAGAATAATTCGTAAATACGACAACAAATCAGAATGCTATTCCAGGATAACGGTAACAGTTACAGGTGTGATCTTCAGTGAGAACATGCAGGGCACATATAAATATATATTGGTGATCATAACTCGATTTCGCCAAAAATGTCAGATACGTAAGTTAGTCAGAAGAGGGACGAAATATGTACTTATGCAGATTCTGCATGGATATAATTTGAATTAATCAGAGAAACTAACCTACAGAAAATTCAGATTTTTTCAGGTTCTAGGTTTTAGGACATCTAAGAAATGAATCACACAATGGACTACACATAGAAATCAACCAAGACAGGACTTTTGAATGGAAAAAAATGTAGAGCTAAGCATTATCGATTAAGGAGTTTATAAATTGATATTTTACTTTAGTGTCAATTTCCATTACTTTTTTGTCGAGGAAGGATCTCTAAGCAGTTTTCTTAAAGAACTGGTAATAATTGGTATTGGATTTAGGAAACGTAAATGGAAGACATTTTTCAGTTTCTACTTTTTCACCCTAAGGATCTCTTTTACAGCTCCTGGCTCTTTGAAATTAAGTATAATGATAAACTGTAACTTGCATTTCATCATTGAAAAAAATTGCTTAAATCGTACCTTTGGCAATGTATATTCTTCTATGGGTGGAAGATTTTCTTCGGGTTCCGAGGAGGGGGCCCCTTTAATGTACCAAGCTATAAAGAGGGCCTGGGCCCCCAATGTGAGCAGAACTCCCAGTAATATACTCAAGAGGAACCATAGCCAATCCATTGTGATATAATGTATTTATATTATTATAAATTCTGAAATAATACAAAAAAAATATGTCATAATTAATAAAAAAAAATATAAATAAAATAGTTTCTTAGTATTTTGGCAACGTTATTTTTGTAATTAACTATTGTTTGTATATCAAAGGACAGTTTGTGGATTTAAGTGTTGTCTGAGAAATTATCAAATACTGTGACATTGTCTTTCCGTCTTACATTACAGTTTAATTCACAGTTAAATTCCGATATTTTAGACACAATACTCAATATTGGGTTACAATTATAATTGGGCTTCATTTGAGGTTAATCTTTTGATACTTGGTTACTACATTTGACTGGATTTCTCACGTCCGGATAAGTGTAGATCTTCGGAAAATTACAGAATTACTGCTACTACTACTACAACATTGTGGCATATCCCACAAGTGGGGTGGCTAGAGCACTAACTGAATGTGATATACATGCATATTGTACTCTTCGTACTAATAAAAAAATTGACAATAAGGATGGGTGCCACACCTAATCGTAGAATTGTAGTTATTAATTGTCTCAAACATAAAATTACAGAAGTTCATATTATTGAGATTGTCGGTAGCCTGGAGGTAGAGTCTCGATCTCTTGAACAAGGGGTCCGTGGTTCGATACCAGGTGCTGGCAAACTCGCCTTTCACGACACAAGCTTTTAGTAGCTTACTGTGAAAAGTGTATAAGGTTGTATTTGGGTTTATAACAAACAAAACCCAGATATATCTTTAAAAAAAAAATAGTACTTATAGAAACATACTAACATTTTTGTAGTCTATATATTCATGGAATACTCTTAACACATTATATTACAGTTACTTACATGTAAAAATCTAATGAAATGTAAAAGCTATGTTAAATACTAGAAAATCATTGGTCATAGCAATGCTGAAAATTGGAGAACATTGTCACTTTCTGGTGCGATCTGGTGTTCAAGTTGACTATTTTAATATGGTTGCTTCTAGATGATGTGGACACTTAATAGATATCAAATATAATGGTTTGATCAGATATTCGTAGGATTAGTGAACATACTATGAGACGCACATACACCTAAACCAGCCTAAGCCAATTCGTAAACTTTGGGACACTATCCCAATTTCCTACAAAAGGGAGCTTGCACAGTCTGCTGGCTATGCAGATGAAGTGTATGTTGAGTGCTCAAGCTCGAAACTAATATAATGTTAACATTTAACAAAGTAATTAAAATATTCATAGACAACAATATATAAACAAAGAACTCGTAATATTGGAACTAGAATAAACTCGAACCAGATAATATTGGTTGAGTACCTACACTAAATAATAAATACAAATAGTTTGATTAAGCATAACAAAACAAAAGTAGTTATTTGTAAAGGTACTTACCTGTGATAAAAATGATTTTATCTCATGGTAGCAATGTTCTTATTTATTTCTCCATTATCCATGGTTTATACACAATAGATAATAAACACACATGATAATAATAACAATAACAAATAATTGATTAATATAATCTATGGAAGACGTAATGTGTTGTTATTATCTATGGTATATTGTGATTAAAATTTAAATAAAGAACAATGTTGAATTTTATTCTTATTGTGAAACATTTTCAAATGATGAATGTTCCATGTTATAATTTGAATAAATCAAAATGCATGTTAATCTGCTTGACCTGAAACAAAAAAATAATTAATTCTAGATATATTCGTTGTAAGTTATTTCATTAATGGAGTCCTTGGAATAGGAAAGGTCACCCACTTTTTTTTTTGTAAGTTTTTAAATATTCTGTGAAAGCAGGGGATTCAAAAATCATCAACTGTTTTGAGATAATGGATAAATCATGACATTACACTCAGAAGGAAAGTAATTGACATGTTATAAAGACACAAAGAGGAGTCCGGAATGCCAGTTAGGAATGTTGAATGCAAGAAGAAGGATGTTAAAAAACACGAATGAAATATATGGCGTTCCATTCTCTCTGTCTACCCCACTTGGGATGCGGCGTGAGGGAATTGTCTAGAATAGAACAGTACATGGAAGCCTCTTAACCTGTAAAGGAGTACCAACGCACCGGTGCGTGCAAGAAATATTATGGGATCTGGAGTACGCACGCACCGGTGCGTTTGATCCAGTAATATTTAGGTATTCCCGCCAAATTCGTCAATTTCATCATTGGTCCAATCTATCGGATGTACTTTACCAATCACAAGAAAAAAAATCAAAAATAGGCGTGTTTAGACCTTATTTATCGCCTGTACAAAATGTCACGTGACCGCCGCTTGAAATACCTAGCCGTCACTCGCGGTTGCAAACCATTTTGCTGCGTGCGTTCGTGCGCTATGGGTGTTATTTTGTAGAGTGTTTTATGGATTTTTTTTACTTTTTGTGCTAATTCTGGACAATTTAATTAGTTTTTAGTACCTACACAAGTTTTTGTTAAAAACAAATAAAAATAAATATTTTTAATAATAATAAATATTCCTTATGTTGAACCCATTGTTGACAATACCGGAGCAGACATGACGTATCAAAATTGTTTTTGTTATATAACTCCGTTATTATTAATTTTTGAGAGTTGGTTCCTTATAAACATTTATTCTAGGGATCATTTTCTATAACATGCGATAAAAAAATATTCAAAAAGTGAAAGTTGAATTAATTCACTCTGCCATACACTTTTATTTTTTCTTTATTCACTCACGGACAGGTTAATTCAGAACCATTGTTAGAAAAAAGTCAACTATTAAAGCAAACATCGGGCACATAGAACTCAAAACCACCAAAATTTGAGATATCTAATTGTAGTATTGAACCCACAATATATATATATAATACATTTGACATCTTTAATCCAACAATAATCAATTAAACTGCTTATCCTGAATGTCTATTTATTTATGGCATAGACATGATGAAGTATGTCAGCAGCAGGTGGAATTGAATCTGGGTATCTCAATTGAAAGTCCAAGACTCTACTATTAGGCTACCGATCTCTCTGTTCCTGTCTTTCACAGAACAGAACATTTCTATTCTCACAGCAGTGGTCCCCAGCTTTTTTATAGCCGCGAATCAATTGTTTATTGTTTCTTATTGTCCCAAGGCCCCTATTATGCAGGCACTTGGACTCAATAATTTTACTGTGGCCTGCTGAGCAACAATGAAAAATTGAGAGTGAGAACCTGTTTTTGGTCTCAGATTTCCAGGATTAAATGATTTCCTTTACACTTTAAATTTCTACCCTCCCTCTGTCATCAGATTTTCAAAAATATAAAGAAATTTGAAATATTTTATGACGTTTTCAATATTGATAAGCGATATTTCACAAATTTATTGAAAAAGAAGGCATGAGACAAAATGGACTGATCTTCATGTTCCTTTGCGGTCCGGTACCACTAAATGCTGAGCACTGTCTTACAGCTAGGACAATCTTAAACTACCCAACTAAAAAGAGTGGAAAACCTATTATTTTCTGGGAACTCTATGGAAATATAAATAAAAATATATGTTGCATAAATAATTCATATATTCTATAAAATCTATTTGTAAAATCACAAGATATACAAAATGCAAAATTGTCAATTGTTATTGCATAATAATTGTCAATTATGCAATAACTTTTGTATCAAAATATGAATGAAGGCCAAATCATACCTAATAGAGTATTATGCTTTTGAATATTATCTGCCATACAAGTAAATAAGGAAAAACTGTTCCAACTGTTGGACCAAACTATGTAAAACCCTTTTTACAAACAGAGATTAGCATTGTTCCATTTTTATGCTTGACTAAAATTATTTCGATAAATGATAAATTTTGCAATTTCAGAATATAATCGAGGTATAGGTACACCATAAAAAAATTACCATTGAGTAAACCTTTAATTTAAACAGGAATAAGTTTTGAGTGAAATTTTTAATTTAATCAAGGTTAATTTTAGACATGTCTAAGTATTAGTCTTAATATGCATTTTTTCCGTGAATTAGGCTGTGTATTAATTATCACACAATATTTAGAATATATATATTTTTATCTATAACAATTACGCAAATATGAAAACAATTAAGATATTTCCGATTTTAAAGAACAAACACAGACCCATCCAATAAAATAAAGATACATTTGTAAAAATAAATAAAACAGAAATAATTATGCAATTTCGCAGTATGCTATTTGGTAGTGGTGTACCCACACAGAGTGGTCAATATTCAAACTATGCATTACAATTAAAAAAATCAATTTGAAAAACATTGCAACGCAATATGCACAATCGACAAACAAATTAGATGCACAAAATGCTCAAATGTCACGAAATTGAACACAAACTGCATGATAATGTTACGAAATTGATTTTAATCACGTAAATGTATATTTTTGGGTAATAATAACGTAAATTTTAACTTAATATCACATTATTTGATGAAAATATTCGATTTATCAACATTTTCCTATACAATTTTCTGGAAAATTTAACAGTTTATTACGAGATAAACCAATTTATTCGATTTTTAATAATTCCACTTTATAAAAAACACAAAACCACGTAATTTTTCATAACAAAATGCTTTTTTATATCCAAATTTTCACCACTTTTATTCACAAAAGAAAAACACTAAAACTCACGATATCAAAAACGAAAACATAATTTTAAAAATGTTTATTATTTCCCATTTATAACACAAAAACATCACAAATAATATATAACTGAAATAAATATAACTTACACATATTTTTCTTTGGAAAAGTGTCCAGTTTTCTTTAGTATTTATGACTCGCGTGTATTTCTTCCTGACCCGTATTTTCTTTATAAATATGAACAGCTACTATTATCAGTCGATATAGTGGTTTGAGTACAAAAGGTTTTGTCTTTTATTAATTATTTATAGAGTAGAGAAGCGAGCAACAGTGTCAAACTGTATCTGTCATATTAATATAATATTATAGAGTTATTATTGGTTGTATAAAGGCAAAAGTGACGAAGGTAGTGGGTAAAACAGTTTGTTTGTATAGTTGGTCGGTGGACTAGCTATTATATACCTACATCCGTGTGTTCGGAGCTGTCATAATAACACATTCTATAGTACCTACAAAATTAAACTTAGGTACTATATACACGTAGATTATTTATAGTAAATGCACCGACACCCTGGCTTAACGCCGATTCTTATAACGCTCTGACGAATTTCCATAACATCAACAAATAGTTTCGGGAGGCTGATGAATTTTATTTAGCTTGTATTAAGCGCCAACTAACAAACGTTTATAACAAATTCGTCGGTAGCCTGGAGGTAGAGTCTCAGCCTAATGCACACGAGGTTCACGGTTCGATCCCATGTGCCGGTAAACTCCCCTTGTCGACACAAGCTTTTAGCTTAATGTGAAAGGCGTATTAAGTTGTATTTGGGCTTATAACAAAAACCCGGATATATCTTTTAAAAAATATATATAGATACCTATATTATTTAAAATTTCCACAGCCGTCAAATATTAGAGGAAATGTTCGGTATCATATCACCAAATTGGAACGATATTTGAATTGAGGAATGGTAAGATTACGCATTTTACGACACTGATGGTTTTTGAACGAATCCGCACAAAATACTTTATTTATTCATTCTTAACTGTACATTGATCACAAATGTATACAATTTTAAAGACAAATGCATTCAATTTAAATAAATATAATCAGTAACCAGAGGGCGAGTTTACATCAAACATCGTAAATGGATCACACATTTTTCTTCTTTATTTGAGATGGACTGACCAAGTACACCAACATTGGTAGAGTTCATATTTTTTGTTCACAGAACATCTTTAAGACATGAACCAGCTAGAAACATCATACCTCCTGTATCACAACAGAGGCTAATACAGGTATCGGAAACAAATGCTTCACCTCTATACAGAAGTTGTGTAAAATAATAGTATGCCTGTACCGTGCGGAACCTTTTCATGATATTCAGCTAGTGTTCAGGGTGTTAATGAAAATAACAGTTACTCAAATTCAACAATTAACAGTGAATTGTTTATTTTAAAATTAGATATGTCGTGTAGGTATATAGCTACCTTGATGCAGAACTAGCCTAAGTGTTTTCGGGTTATTTTCAAAGGAGCAGTTTAAAGCTTTGTTTTTGTAATAAAAAAAGAAATTCAAAATCTAAAGTAAATTTTGTCATGCATTATTATATAGGAATCTAATAACTCTCATTCATTAAATTATCTCGTATCCATTATTATTTCTTAACACTTAACTCAGTTTGACCAAAATTTTAACTTAGGCTAGTTTTGCATTAAGGTAGCGATATGTATTTCATCTTCGGTGTGATATTTTCCACCAACGGAACATCGAGGTAGTATCAATTTTCGAGCGGGTTTTTCAGAGGGAAGCACATAAGATCAACCTCGAGCCCACTCTTTGATAAAATAAAGAATAAATTTTTCCTCTAGAATGAATGGATGACATGAGAACTGATGTTCTTGGAGGATCCAAGGATAGATAAGTGAAGGGACGTCTTCTACATCTTTCTCCTCAAAAATTTAAATAAAGTAGGTGAAAATAGTCCCTGCTTATTTATTATCGAAAAATTAAAGATCTAGAAATGTTTTCTTCCCCAAATAAAATCTTGATTCTTCCGTAATTTTCATTCATTCAATCAACAGAACACTAGACAATAAATATCTATATATCTAGCACAATTAAATACATACAATGACAAGCAATATGTATACGATGCAATGTCGTATTTAAAAGTGTCAAGTTACATTATTTTCATCAAAGTCCGTTCGGTTGAAATAGGCACATGTTAAAAATGATAATTTTAATTAACATGCAAGTACCTGCCTATTTTTCGGGATCTAGTTAAAAAGGTAGCAGTTACTGCTATTTCCACCCATCGTTAGGTGTTATTTCCCCCGGTTGTATAATGTCGGGAATTGGCATGGCCGTGTTGTTTAATATGGGAAGGAAAATCAATATTTTACATCTGTTAAAACATACTTATATCTGAATACATTCTTACAGTGCGCGCGCAATACCATATGGGATTGTATTACTTTGTATAACAATATTACTCCTCTAAAGCCGGCGTTTTATGTTTAGCGGGAAATTCACATAATTTGAAAAATGGAACAGGTTCCATTTTCCCGTCACAAAGCGCGCCATTTTCTGTACGTTCTTCACTTTTGTAGAATAATTCAAATACTTTTTAAACAATTCATTTCAAATTTTATTCTATTGCACCATTTGGATAATTATGTCATCATGACTCTAGGTCATGGGTGGCCAACCTTTTCAACAGCCGGGCCAAATTTTAGAAATGAGATATCTTACCGGGCCATACAACAATATACCTACTCCACATATGGAACATTTAATAATCTTTAAAATTTCTACCCCCGTCCCCAGATTTACAAAATAGTATAGGAATTTGAAATGTTTCAAATTCTGTTTTCTTTAAGAATATTTTCTCAAAGTACCTCTTACAAAACAGTAACGGGTACTTGTACCGACTATTATTAAAAAAAAAGTATGCATATGGGCTTAAAAATATTACGAATTGTGAAATATGTTTACACTTTTGAATATGGTAGTAATGCATTATTTATATTTTTATCTTTTGTAGGTATATTGTTTGTACTCATATGATTGTATTATTTGAAGCGTATCATTGGCTTTATATAAATAATTAAAAATCTCAAATGGAAAAGGTTTGTAAATAAAATACATAAAGTAAGGGGTTTATGTTTTTATCACATTCGATAATGTCACTATTTCAATACATTTTCTGTATATTAGCATGCGTTAATGTGGACATTACTTGAAAATAATATTAATATTGACATTTTGTACAAAATATTTACAGAATAAATGTATATCAAACAATTTTATATATCAAATAAACATATGTTACAAAATAAAATGTGTTAATATAACATCCAAATTAATATTTTGATATATTTTTATAATAATAACTAGATATATTTCTTTTAATTTATGTATATAAAAACAAATAGTTTTAACTACTTTTTTGCCAGTTTTGGATGCAAAACTTATTGGCATTCAGAACTGGAGAATAGCAGCACAGCACGGCTACTCTTGACACAATCTAAATACGATCTTAATCTAGTCTTGATCTTGATCATAAGACGCACGAAGGGACTATGGTCAAAAAACACCGCACTAACCGCGTGATCGGTATGCGCGTATTTTTGGCCAATAGTCACTTCGCGCATCATATGATTAAGATTAAGATCGTGTTTAGATTTTGTCAAGAGTAACCCTACAGGACCGCCAGTCGTGTGCTCTAAAGGAGGCCAAGACCCAACTTGGATTGTAGAGCCATTCATGATTATGATGATAATGATAGCCAGCCAAGAAGAACTATAGGAACCTACTGTTTTTCCATTCACAAGTTTTTGAATACTTTGGAATATTCTCTTTAGCGATACACCGTTTCTGTGCCAAAAACAGCGACGTTAGAGTGCTATGAATGTTGTGGGAAGAGGTTTCTCAGAATCATTATTCTGAATGGAGGACGTTTGTCTCTGATCTGAGTTCTCGACAGGAGCATTGAAAGGTGGTAAGTAAAATGGAGAGCCTGGTGGTTCCTTCATAGGAACATTTTGTGGTTCTTGTACGACTACATCTTCACAAATATCATTACACTCAATAGCGATGTTATGTAAGACAGCTAAAGCCACAATTGTAGCCATAGCTGTATCTAAAGACACATTCAACCCTTTATGAAGACAAGGGAATCTATTCTTCCATATAGCAAAACATCTTTCTGCAACAGTCCAAGTTTTAGTGTGTGATGCATTGAATTCTTGTTCTTCTATACTATGCACCTGGACTACGGGGGTTAGTAAATATGGTAAACACGTATAATGGCCATCCGCCAATAATCTACCTCGAAACTCTCCATCTGAAAATCTTTTTTTAATTCGACTTTCTCTGAATATCGTTGCATCGGGTGTACTGCCTCCCCAACGAGCGACAATATCCATAATGTTTAATTTGGCATCGCAAACAATTTGGACATTGAGCGAACTGTAACCCTCCCTATTAATATACGCCTGGCCTTCTTCTCCTGATACTTTTTTTATTTTAACATGTGTGCAATCTATCACACCAACAATATTTGGGAGTCCAGATATTTCCCTAAACTTATGTATCATTTCTTGTTCTTCTGTGATATTTGAAGGCATTTTAATAAATCGCACACTTTTTGAAGCGAGTGCTATTGCAACTTTTTTACAAAATCTAGATGCTGTTTGTTGGCTCAATCCATGCATTTCTGCTGCTTTATTTTGTGCATCACTATATCCCCAACATTGTATGGCTGTCAGCAATTGAATTTCTGGAGATATTGAAGATCCCCTCGCGTCTTGTTTCAATTCTTCTTTAATCAATTTTAAAATGTAAAGTATAGTACTTTTATTCAACCTGTATTTGCTTTTAAATTCAGCATCGTTATATTGTTCAAGAGGATTAATTCTTGTCTTATAAAACTTGGATTTGCGTGCGTTTTTTTCGTGTGACTCATATATTTCTACTATTTCCAAAAATTCCATTCTTATTCTTTAAATTATTTATTCCTTTTTCAAAAAACAGATTTGCACATAAAGTTTTGCGCTCATAAAAACAGTTTTTCTATCTGCAATTATTAACGATGGTTGATGGATGGTGATCTTTTTAATGAAGGTGATATTATTTTATCGATTTGCCATTTTAAATACAATGATAATGTATACAAAAAGATATAAAGATAAAATCAAGGCGTAAATGTCACTGAACTTCACAAAAATTGAAGCTAAAAGGTCAAAATTAGACAAAGGAAACAACGCGATACACAACGGATACATAAACAATTCAAGTACATCATAAAAACACAAAATTTATAGGTTAGAAAAAATTATAGACAATCTGTCAAAATCCAAAAATTGTACTTACGTGAATAGAATTTTCATCGTGGAATCTTTTTCAAAAAATGATATTTAGAACAGAATGATTTGTATTCTTTTTTTAAAAGTATTATTTGAAACTTCACTTTTTATTCCTAAATTCTTGTCAACACAATGACAGCTGATTTTTTTTTAATATAATTAATATTTATGGCTATACATAACAATGTTTTCTAGTACTTTATTGCCAGTATCTATAAATAAACTATTTATAGTACAAGAACAACTTATTTTTAAAGGTCGAGTGTTAAATTTCTGCAGATATTTGTTTTGTTTAGGTACCTTTATTTCTTACTGTCCCTGTCTAAACAACTAGTTTCAAACACAGGAAGGAGTTCAAAAAGTTAGGGGAATAAATGGAGGAAAAGATCGTAGCCATAATATTTTTTTTAGAAAATATTTATTTTTTTATATTAAACAAAGTCTTCAATACATAATACAGTCATGTGTCATTGATTTTTTTTTATATAAATTTGTAAAACATCATGTAAAAGACATATTTTAACATCTCCAATTCAGTAGAGACGAGGCATGTCATCTATTCTGAATGACATGTTTTTACTGGCACGGAGAGGACAATCTATATGTTTATTACATGCGTTTTGTCTACTGGCTACATCATTTGTGGCAGATGATGTGATAACAATCAAAATTTAACATTTCGATGGGATATAAAATATTGACTACCCTGTTCCATAAATCACTGATTCGAAAGTAGTCATGTTGAGCTTTTTGCCTTAACTTATAAAATATGTGTGGTTTGGCTTTAAAATTGGACAAATCCAAAATTGATTTATTTTTTAAGTCGAGTACTTCTTCGATGGCCTTACAGCTCATATTGAATCTTGGCCTCCATCAGCCCTCGCCTCCAAATCCTCCCATCTCCCGCTGCGGTTTTCCAGTCTGAGCTCTATACAACTGTATTTTTCAAGACAGTCATTTCCTATGAGATTTATGTGAAAAACAACGTAGAATATCCAAGTTTTTGGGCTTTATTGCCATTTTACAACAAATGTATTTATTCATAATATATCTTCGGAATTAGGCGATTGAAATATTTTCGAATGAAAACACATTCATTTTAAGAAAATGTTTATATTTTTTTAAAAATATTAAACAATAAAAAGCACATATCATATTTAAATTTATTTTAAATATATATAACATAATATTTGGTCAAAATTACTAAAGATTCAAATTTTTACATTTTTTTTTGCTATTAATCATAATATGTAATAGAAAACAATGAAAATATTTTACTAATGCATACGCACATACATAATGATACTCATGACAAAAACATTCTCTATATAAAATTAAGCCACCGAGATTGGATGTATAATAAAATCTATAAAACATCCTTTTCAACGCAAAGTGTCCTAGATCAATATAATCATGTCCATTTGTGAAGTTAGGAGAACAAATAATATACTACTTTCCTTCGTTCACACGTTTTCCAACTGCCTGGAAATTCTTTTGTAATACTCCACCACTATCGTAGTGTCAGGAATATTGAGAAAAGCATCGTTCTGAATGTAGGAGGTTGATTTATGCTCTATACATCCTCTTGGGAGTACAGAGCAGAAACACACCTCAGGGTGAAAGAAGAAGTAAAAACCCACTAGTCTTTAGTGTAGTCCACTTGTTGGGACATGCTGTGTTGGTGTAGTATTAGTGTCAAATTTTTGAGTGTATTTCAATAATTCATGTATTTCATTTACTACAAGCATAACAATCACGTGGCAAGTGCAACCCAAGGTTATATACGTAATAGTTTTAAGAAGTTACAAAATTTATTTTAAATCTTCTTATAGGTAGAATTCATTATTTTTATTGCTGACAAAATGCATAATTGTATTTGTACACACATTTCATGTAAAAAATTGTATATTTTTCGGGCTACAAAACATATTTTTTATATTGCATACCAATCTCAGTGGCGTGGAAAATAAAAATAAAATCTACAAAAAATACACAAAAGTACGAAAACTAAAAACAAAAGAGTAAAACAAACGAAAAAGGGATTTATTAAAACTACTGTAATAATAATAATTCCTATATAATGTACTTACTTTTATATTACAATTTTTAAAAAAAGAACTGATTCCAAAAACCGATCTTATTTTTGAAAAAATGTAAATTACAAACCGCGGATCAAGGACCAAATTCTGATAAATATAATAACAATATATATTTTTTTGTAATTGTAATAAAAAACATTATTTATTTTATTATTTATATGAATTATAATTAGTTAATTTATAATTTATTTTGATTTTCTTTATCACAATTACAAACCTTAAACTGTTTTTTTTCTATTCAATCAACTTTTGTTGATCAACATTTTTGAAGTTAATTATATTTCAATTTATTCTAGTTGAAGAGGTATCAATAAAATGTGGATCAATAAGAGTTGAAAGATCGACAAAAACAGGGTTGCCAATAACGGGAATTAAAATTGTTAATAAATTCTTAAAAAAATTTTCATAAACGTGACATAAACAACAATAAAATAACATCCGACAAATGTAATAATAATAAATATATTGGTTAATTATATATAGATATATAAGTTATATATATATACTGTAATGTATGTTTAGTAGTAGTATTAGTAATAATAATAGTTTAGTAATTATATAAGTTTCATTAATTATATATATATGAGTTATGAGTAACATTAAATTTAATATTTAAAGCACTTGGGGAAGGACTGCAAATTTAATCATAACAATAAAAATTAAAAAAAACTAACAAAACAAAATAAAGACAATAATTATTTATATTATAAATGTCAAATTCATTCTGAACAATTGAAATAATGTCAAAACAAATGAACATCAAATTCACATCATAATGAAATAAATTTATATAAATTTCACACCGTATTAGTGAATTATAAACTAAATGTCAATTATTTTTACATTAAAATTGAACAACAAAAAATTGAGGGGTATTTTGATGTGAATAAAATAGTGTATTAATTTTCATGTTGAAAATATTTTACGAATATTTAATTCACATTGCCAGAAAAAATAAATAAATGAAAGTCAATTTTTTTTTAATGAATTTTACAAAACGGAATGGAATGTAGAAAACATTTAAATTAAGGCATTTTATAAATTATGTAATTTAAAGTAAAACAAACTAATATCAGAGTCATTCCAAAATCATGAAAAACATTATAAAAAATTATGTTTAAAAAAATATTAACTAGTTTACAATATAGTAGTCCTGAACACGAATGTCAATTATGTCTTTTTAGTATTAGAATTACCTTATTTATAAAACAAATAAATAAATAAATAATAAACAACAAATAGTGTCCTTTATTTGATAAAATTTCAAACAAAAAACGACACGAGTTACTGTACTGCGCATGTATCTCTCAGTTGATAATTGAACTTTTTGTAAAAAGTCCTTAGCAAATTTACTAACTATTAGTATATTCCATATTGATGCCAATATACTTTTTACTAAAATGAATGATTACCAATCGAAGTTGTCAGATCTCAGTTAAACACTTAGTTTTCGTAACAAGGATAATCATTAATGTATTGACTATTAATATATTCCATATCAACACTAATATACTTTTTATAGAAGCGTATTGCATGAACAGAAGTATATTCTCTTGCCATATCCCAAGTGGGGTAGGCAGAGAGAATGGAACACCATATAGATCTATTCTTACATATTTCTTTCGCTTCGTCTACATACAATGTCGATTTCTGAGAATTTGATCCAAGTGATCAGGCCACGTAGTTCTCAGAAGCTCACACTTCATCTTTCAGACAAATCAGTAACATTGCTTTGCTCTAAAAAAGTGTATTGCTATTGTACTGACTATTAATATATTTCATATCGATACCAATGTAATTTCTAAAAAAGTTATCAAACTTCAGTAATTAACTTTACTCTGTTGTAAAAAAGTCTATAATTTTGTACTGTTTTCTACGATATTCCATTTCAATAGTATTAAGACTTTTTATAAAAATGTATGGCTATCAATGGAAGTTGTCAAATTTCAGGTTCTAATTTTACTTTGTCGTAAAAAGATGTATTCCTATTGTCTTGACCATCAATATATTCTATGTTAATTGCTATTGACTTTTTAACAAAAATGTTTAGTTGTCAACATGAGATTGGTTATCAACTAAGATACATAGACAATATAGCGGTAGAACAACATTGTTTTAATTTGTATATCAGTTGTCAAAATATGAACAACAATATTGTTCTATATTTAAAAAAAAGATTCAAAATAATGAATTATTATCAATATTATGTTATAGTAATAGTATATATATATAATAAACAGTGTTGCTATGTGAAAAAGTTGCCATTGTAAAAAAAAGTTACGTACCATTATTAATTAGATGTATTTTATTCTTTGTTTATTTATTTATTTTAGTTTAAATATAATCAAAATGGATAGGTTATGTAATTAAATGTACAGATTAGTTTTATATTTATTATTCTCTACATGTCACGACGGGATAAAATGGTACATTCTTTTCTTATTTATTTATTTATTTTAGTATAATACACACACACATATATAATATATTAATATACATATATATGTGTTGTATTTAGTATTAGTAATAATAATAGTAGGTATAAATTCTTTTTTTTTTAATACAAAAAGAAAAATGTATTATTGATTATATTTATTATTTTTATTTTATAATATGCGTGGCAGTATAAGTTGTAAACATAATATGATTTTATTTTAAAACAGGCAACACTACACTCAACATTTTTTTTTAAAAATTATTTGTTCTCTTCTGTACATTGTTACAAAAGAAGGAAAACTTCATAAAACGACAGTGAAATTCAACCAATACTTACCGAATATTTGAAAATTCTTTTTATGCTTAATTTTCTTTTTAAGGAGTTGAAATATAGTTTTCTAAATTAAAAATGTCAATTAAAATTATTTTCATGGTGGTAAAAAATTATTAAGCATATTTCTAAATATTTTAGAAATAAATTAGTGAGTTTCTACAGCTCCGATGTAATAAAAAGGTATTTTGCTATTGTATTGACTATTTTTGACTATATTATTGTATTGACTATTATTGACTATATTTCATATCAAAACCAATAATTCTTTTTCTCTAAATTGAATTTTGCTGTCAACTTTGAGTGACCATTGAGCGCAAAGAAAAATGACAGAGCTTCATTTTGATCAATTTTATACTATTTTGAATTCATAATGGTTACAAGTCTATATGCTAGAGAGACACTATACAATGGATGTTAATGTTAGTCTTCATTATGTGTTTTTTGATTAACCTGTGTTAAAAACATACTATATTTGTAATATCCGTGTATAAAAAATGAAGTAATTTTCTTGTCAAAGCAATGCCGATTTAATTTGATATAATTTCATTCATTCATTTAAAATCAATGTCGTTTTTCCTGCAAAGAGAGCCAGAGGACGAACCACTTGATATTATTTACATTAAATAATGGGTTAAAGATACAGCTAAAAGAAAAAATGATTTATAATAATCTTTGATAGTAATTAAGGGAAGCAGTAAATGAAATGTGACTATATTGAATAAACTTTGATCGGTCATACTAAAAACAAAGACATTTCTCCATTTAGTTTTAAAGTTTACCTGCGAAGTACACAAAAAATGAAAGCCTTATTTATTGGCCACACAATTTGAAAAAAAAATAATCAAAATACAGATTATATAGGTACTGCAAGAAAATGGTATAGGATGTCAAAAGGTAGATTGTTTCTACAAATTGATACTGGTGATGAACAATATTTATAAACATTTCAACTAGCCATAAAATGAATTGAAAAATAACAAATGAATGACAGTTGCGCCTGTTATAAAGTAAAGTCATATACATATTAAATATGTTAATATATTTGTCAATATAATTTTAATATTACAATTGTAAATAGGTACATATCTAAGTATTATATAATACAATATAATATAGGGTTTTTTCTCTGTGGTTTACACACCATAGATAAAAAGTGTTGCAATTTGTTTAACTAGAAATCATCTCACGGTTGTGATTGGATTCTTTTTTCATTTTTTTTTTAATATTAAAACAATAATATTAAATATTATTTTTACGATACATTTTTTTTAATCAGGCGATACATCACAACACGTAGATATAAGAAATTTGTTAAAAATGTTCTTATTTTAAAAAGTTTATATATTTTTGTTTTTTGTATTTTTATTTTTTTGTATGATTTTTGTTTAATTAGAAATAATGCAACTTAGCTACACTAGAATTAAATTTTTTAATGTATATTTTTAAATTATCTACATACTTACACAATTAAGTATTAAACACGCGAAATTAAACACACTTGAAATATATATTTACGAAAGTAAAAACAAATAAATATATATACACAAATACTAAATATTTAATAAAATGTATATATATGTAAGTATGTTCATAAAACGCACAAATTTATATATATTTTTATACATACGTATATATTTTTATTCAACACTTAAATATACACATAAAAGAAAACAAAAAAATGAATAAAACACTTAATTATTATAATTTTTTGCAAAGCTGCGAAACAATATAAATTATTTATGTATTTTTATTTGAATATTTTTTTAAAATTGATTATTATGGAATATATTTTTATATATCAAATAAATAAAGATGAAAAATATATAAAAATGAAAAAAGCATAATTTTTTGTTAATACACATTTAAACATAATAAAACAAATGAAATAATATTTTTCTTTATTTATATAATATATACAAAAAAAATTTGCTCGCAAATTTATATACATACGCAAATAACTTTTTTTTTAATATTTTAATTCAGTTGTCAGCACACAAGAAATAAATAAACATAAAAAAAAAATTAAAACACATCTTTTAATGAGATAAATGATTTCACATAGAAACGTGTAAAAGCTAAAAATCTTAATTTTTTTTGTTACACATAAGATTTGATGTTAATTTTTTATTGGAGGATTTTAAATTATATTTTCATATTTCACCATTATACATAAAGAGAAAAAAAAACATAAAAAAACAAAAGAAATATGGTTTACATGTTTTTCATTAATTTTATATATTATATTTTGTGGATTGTTTTTCAATTATCTATATAATATTATATTTAAATAAATTTTTGCAGTCCAAGTTTTATTTTATTTCGTACTTATGTTTTTAGAGTATTTTGTTCTTCATTTGTTTATTTATTTAATCATTTATTCATTAAATTATTTATTACACAAGGAGAATCTTTTGTTTTATTTATTTAATTAATATATAATAATAAAAACGTTTGCGATATATAATAATAAATAAATTATAATATTATTTAAGTTCATACATTGTTATTTTCAGTATTGTACGGATGTCATTTGAATCGGACTGTGTGCCTTCGCTTCATCATTTCGTCATAGCTACGATATTTTTTACCTCGTATAGGACTAGAAGAAAGCCAGACAGCATCGCTGGACATAACTCTACGGCAAGGATCTTTTAAAAATAAACAATTTCTAATATGATCTAATCTATTACGACTTCCGAGTCTTCTGATTGCCCTTGTGTATGGGTCTATTGTGCTATAACGATGGTCAAAATTACCACCAGGACGAACAACAGTTCTCAATCGACTATTAAGTCCTAATTTTGTTGATGTTGCAGATGTTAATATAGATGGCGGTTGTACATCAGTCTCATAATCAGCTATATCATCTTTATAATCGTAATCAACTCTTAACGAAGATGAATCGCCGTAGGATAAATCTTTCTCATGCGGTAATACTCTGAGACTAATTCTATCTGATTTCTCGAGTTCGTCCGTATAGTCGATGTTGAGAATACTGTCGCTAGTCTCTCTTTGCCGTAGATGGGCTAACTCATCTGAAAAATGTAAATCTAATATGCTATCACTTGGAACACGGTGACTATTCGCTAAACCTTCACCATAATCGTAATCATCTTCATAATATTCCTCTTGATCTTCAAAATCTTCCATGAAGTCCTTTACACTTTTCACCAGGCAGCCTTTAGTTAATCTATCTAATTGCTCTTGTGTCTTATACCGTTTGCCTTCAACTTCTATCGAACTCTCCCGTATCTTTTTGATATTCTCTGATGTATCGTAGCTATCATCTTCAAAGTCTTTCTTCAAATCGTCGGAATGTAAATCATCTATATCTGAGCTGATAATGTCCGCCGCAGTTGTGACTCCGTACTCTTTGCCTATCCTATAGTCCTCGTTTTCATCCTTGAGATAACTCTCACCGATTCCTTTGACAGTGAATGGTGATTGTTTCCTGATGCCGTATAAATGTTGTTCATCGTGTAAATGCGAATCTAGCGTAGAATGTGTATCTAATGTGTGAATGTTATTATCTAAGTGGTATTTAATTGTTGAGAGCGGCACTGAGCCGCCCGGCGCGTGCTAGCACCAGTCATCTTCATCAGAATCATCCCTGTGTAGGGCGCGTGGCTTGTGTCCATTGGGGAGGGGGGAAGGAAGGGCTCTACCCCCGCCGCCCCCCCTCCCAAGAGCAAGGGCTTGTTCAAAACTAAGAGGCACGTCGCGTTCTATCAGTCTGAAACACAAACAACACAGTAAAATATTAATACGCAGGTCTATTAGTGTCACTGGTCATCATGTGGCTATTGTGGTATTGCTCCCCGTACACCACTGAATGTGGAATAATGTATACTTTTTAATTGGTGTCCATTACTTACATATAATTATGAAAAGGCTCAAATAACCCATAATCAAGTGTTTCGCTTACATAAGTAAAAAACCTCTTTCATTTCCACTATAAATTTTTATTGCCTTGAAGAGGATTTTTAGTCATCTTGAAAATGTCTTTTAGTGTAGACGAAAACGTTCGAGGCGATAAAAATTTATAGAGAAAATGAAACAGTGTTTTATGTAATTAATTAATTTAAAAATTAATAATGAATTTTAACAGTGTAAACAATAATACATTACAATTATTACTAATTAAAAAAAATAGAAATATTTTCCACGCACACAGTTATTTATTTATGTGACATTCTTTACTTGAATGAGTTATGCCATTAGTAATTCGTTATAATATATGCTGATTATTCTGTTTTGTAAAGACATAATTTTTACATCTTAAATTCAGCAATGACGTTTGCCACCCATTCTGAATGTCTTAATTTTTTTTGTTGACACGGAGAGGACAGCTTGTGTATTTATTACATGCAGCTGGTCTGCTGGCTGCTCCACTTGTGGGATATGCCGTAATGGTATATATTTTAATATGGTATATGGTGTTTGAAAGAGGAAGTGAGAGAACAGTATGCCAGGTGATGATTGACAACGAAGTGTTAGAGCAAGTTGACGAATGTGTGTACTTAGGTAGTTTGTTCACGAGAGATGGGAAGTGTGAAAGCGATATTGAAAGGAGAAAAGTTGCTGGCAAATGGTGCAATCCGACCAATAATTGCAAATAGAAACATATCCACCACAGCTAAAAGGTTGGTGCACTCTGCTATCTTAGTGCCAACACTTATGTATGCAAGTGAGACGTGGACATGGTTAAAGAAGGATGAAAGTGGCATAAATGCAGTTGAAATGAGATCGTTGAGAAGGATGTGTGGTAAAAGTCTGAGAGATCGTGTGCGTAACATTGATATACGAAAGGAATGTGGAATGAAAGTTGGTGTAATAACAAGGATGAATGTAAATAAGTTAAGATGGTTTGGGCACGTGGAAAGAATGAATGAGGACAGAATGACTAAGAAGATATATTTGTCTGAGAGGAATGGTGCTCGGAGACGTGGACGTCCGAGGATTAAATGGCAAGATCATTTAAATCAAATCCTACAGGACGGTCACGTGTTGAGCACATTGAACAGGAGAGCATGCATGAGGAATTGTATGACAGTGACGGAAGCGAAAGATGTATGCAAAGATAGAAGGAAGTGGCGCTCGATCCTTTCTGCCTACCCCGCGAGGGAAGCGGCGTGATGGTATGTATGTATGTATGTATGATGTATATTTTAATATTTAATGGAGAGGAAAGCTTGTATATTTATTTGGTATCCGGGCTAAATGACTGGTAAGAAATGACTTGATGGACAAGAGACTCTTTAAAAATATTCTTTATATACCTATGTAATAAATAAAATTAAACGCATGTAAATAATTATGTGAGCTATAGGAAAATGGAAATGAATCGAAAAACACTATTTCACAGGAGAACCAAAACAAAATTTGCACTTTGGTACAATGTAAACTTTGTTTTACATTGAAATATGGTGTGTTATGTACAAAATAATATCGACTCATCCTTTTTTTATGGCATATGACCTTTACTTGGTGATAAATGTATTTAAATCAATTTGAGAATGAGTCACTCATCCTCATTTTCCTTTGCAGAGAGAATTAGTGGTTAATGGAGGAAAAAACATGTTTTTGATTTCTTTTTAGAACATTTGTATTTGCTTAGTTATATACCTATCTCTTTCCCTGAATTCTCTGTCTAGCAGTCTGTCCCTCTCTCTATCTCTGTCAGTGTCCCTGTTGTCTCTATCTCTTAGCTGTAGTGAGTGTAGGGAGTGAGGAGTGGCACTGCTGTGCACTGAGTGCTGCTGCAAATATTCACACATCAACTGTAACATACATGCATAATATGCAACTCAATAAATATTGTAACAAACATTGTTTTCAAATACAGATAATCTTGGTTAAACTCATGTTTACTTATGAATTTGGTCCATGAGGGGTGTAATTTTGGTTTTATTTCAAATTAAAAGACAACACTATTTAATGACATTCATATTGCAACCAAGAACAGTACATATTTCAAAACAATTACAAAGGAAAAACTACTAATTTTGACATAAAGGTCGTTTACAAGATATAAACTCTTGTGAAAACTGGCATTTTTGTATTCAGAGTCCTGAGTCGGGCATAATTGACACAATTTAAAATTTTAATTGACCTTCCATACTCTGAGCTTCTTGCCATGAAATAAATATTCTTATGAAGTATTATTGAGGTTCTCGGGTTTGCTGCGTGGATCTCCGTCGTTCTTTCTTTGGACGAGAACGACGGAGATCCACGAAGCAAACCCGAGAACCTCAACGATACAAGACGCAGCGAAAGCTTAAACAATTATTCTTATGAAGTGAATACCTAGTTTTGATTTGTTTATTTGTTATACAAATTAGTTGAATTTTTCATTAGCAAAATATTTTTGGTCATATTTGCATATTTATTCAGACTATTTGTACATAAAATATAATATTTATTTATAATTGTTATTTTTATGCCACTATTTCACTATGTAATATTGTAACCAATGTACAGTAAAGAATAAAATAAATAAATAAATAAATAAATATTATAGAAAATAATATTGAATATATAAAAAACAAAAACATAGAATTTGAATATGCAGAGGCGATATTATCACTAGAGATATGTAATTCATATAACCGCATTTTTTTTTAGAAAAAATATTCTAATAATTTAAATAATTACGCATAAAAGAAATCAATAATGTAAAACTGCGTCTGTGTTACACATACACCGGGATCGTAATGGGTTAACTAAGTCAAAAAAGTTAATTTTTACTTAGTCAACACTGGAGTTTCCAAGAGGAAGAATAGGACTTTTTTCTTTTCATTGTTTTTAAGTGTCCTACTGTAAGAGGCAAGTGTTTGCAATGATACAATACTTACGTGCGTGGGACTAGCGTTGAGTTTAGGGAAATTGATGGGAGGTCCGCCGGGTGCTTTGAGGTGCAGCGTAGACGGTTTACTAGGTGTTGGGGGCAACCTTCTACCCTGTCCTCTTCTCCCAGCAGCTGTATTGCTAGAAGCGACACCTCCAGTACTATTTGCATAGTTGCCTGTGTTGTGTAATAACGCATCACGGTCTCTTGAGTACGCTGAAAAGTTTGGTTAGAATTTTTCTTGCATTAATTACACTCAAAATGCATTTAACTTAAGTCAATATATATTATATATATGTCAGAGCAAAACTACACTATGTTATGTGTTATCAATTTTTAGTATGGCCGTCAAAAGTTTTTCAACATGATAATAATATTTTCTACTTCTCAAAATATATTTACTCATATTCGACTATAAAAGAATATATCATCAAAAAGAGCATACCAAAGACAACACTATTATGTACATAAGTTACTTTGTCTAAAATTCAACATGGTGTAGTTAACTCGGAGATAATTCCAGGTTAAATTAAGATGTAAGACAATTTCAAATCAAATAGAATAAGCTACTTAAGCTGATTATTAAGTAAGTTATTTTTCAAAATTGGAGTGTGTTGTGCAAAAATGTACAAAAAAAGTAAGAGTATCCTGCAGAAGACAGATATTTGTCAAATATCAAATGTAATTTTTTAATTAGCGCAGAGAAGAGAACCTGCATGTTTGTCATACCCAGTTAGTCTGCTGGTTACACCATAAGTGGAAGATGCTATGGTGGTATGAATTCACTAATAAAATGTCATAATTCAAAAATAAAAATGATGCTCTTGTTTTGGTAATTTTTTTTTCTTCACTTATGGCATAGCATCCTATAAGGATGATTTGTGCCAAAAACAGTCTCCAAATGTTATTAAATCGTCAGGGAGAAGATAGTTATTACAGAATAATAAACATTTCTTTTATCGATTTGAGATGGGACAAATGGATTGTATCAGATGTCATAATCAGCAATGATTCAATATTCAGAGGTAATTGGCAATCGTTTTGAAGATTTGCTAACTTTTGCTAACTAATAACCAATCCTCTGAGTCAGTATACATACTGTGTATTGTGTTATATTATTTATAGATACACACATAGTACACATATTTTACACAATGATACCAACTCACAGCGCACATATACAAATGTTGTTAATAGTATTAACTAAATGCAACACCATCAAGAATTATCTCAGTTTGAGGTTGACGTGGCTTGAAACATTTTTGCACGACACATTCCAATTTTTCAGTTATATTTAATGCGTTGTATGTAGTTCTGTTTTTAAATGATAGAATGAAAAGTATTTTATGACAGCGATTTGAATTTAGAAAATGGATGTTTGAAAAATACATTTATAATACTGTCATATTTTTCTTTATAATATGTAGCTCTTTATATTTATACAATTACATTTTAATAATCTATGGTCACAAAATGACAACGGCTAGCTAACACAGGATATTTATGAAAAGGTTTGGATTTTTAGGCTGGCCACACACAATCATCTATTGATTGAGGTTTTCTTTGAATTAAGATAATTTCAAGTTTGAGATAAACCCTAGATTAGGTGGTGAAAATCACAAATGTGTTTGAACTCGGGATTTTTTTAATGAACTTCGAAAATTCTACTGTTAGTCTACCAAATATCTCCACATTTCACCCCGTGTATGTGATATTTCTTCTCTCAAGAAATGAAAACATATACGAAAATTTGTTGAACTAATTATTTGTTATTTTTTTTGACAGATAGATGTCAATGATGGCTATTTTTGGAGTGAAGCGAATAAAAAGTGGTTATTACGAAAAGAAAAAAACTTAAAAATCCACAAATTATGTAATTTACATAAAAAAGGCATTAATCGAAACATACACAACGGAAGAATAAACGTGATGAATTGTTTATGTTAAGTCATGGATTAATTATACTAAATGACAGCTTTATCTATGACAAGTCATAGATTTTTTATTGTATGTGGCCAGCCTATGAAAATGATAGGAAAGGTTAACTACAATAGGTGTATTGACAATGCCAATTGGGCAAATACCAAGATCCGATCAACATTTAAAGGCGTAAACAACACAAAAATTATCGTGAATATAAATAAGACCTCAAGTTTTCGTTGCATGTGAATATGAAAATATGTTACATTAATATTCTTACCACTCTTTTTGTAATGTTTTCAAGTGGTCTGTTGAAAAATACAGGAATTTGTAAAATATTACATAAAAGACATTAAACTTTTTCAATGCACAAATGATTAGCGACACTCTCACTCATCACAATTTTTTTTTAATAGATGCGGTTAGTTTATTGGTTAGCCAATTGTTGACAGCTTTGAGCCACACATTTTTGTACATTTGTGTAGAACATCATTTGACATCTTCTTCAGATTAGCAATGATGAGGTGTACACTCCTCGTATTTTATTTTTTTACGGCATCTAGAGGACTATGTAACAAACATATAGGTAGTCTACTGGTTACCTCACTTTTGGGAGATGCTGTGATGGTACAGTTGATAGATATAAAAGTTTGGAGAGTAAGAATTTGAACCTTTTATCACAACATATTATTTTTTTTCACATGCAACACTAAAGCTTACATTCTAGCATACAAAAATACAAATATTTCAACAAAAAAAAAAAACGTATCCTTTTTTGAATAACATAATAAAATACATATTCAACAACAGGAGATACACCAAATATACAATCATTTATATAAATTATATTATTTATTACACTAAAAAGGTGATGAATTAAAAAATCAATTTTTCGAACCACCCCTGCCAGTCGTATAGTTACAGTTTGAAAAAAGGAACAATTTTTACATAATTTTGAAAGAGTGGGTAATACATCTAATTTAGGTAGGTATTGTTGGTTTTGATTGAGTGTGTAGGTTAAAAATAATCAATACTATAAAAAAAGTTTATACATTTTTATATAATGGCAACACTGAAAATATCAAATATACCAAAAATTACAGAAAAAACGTTAATATTATTATTTTATTATATTATTTTCAAAAAAGGTACACAATATAATGTTTTCTTGTTTTTTTTTTAAAAATATTTTGGTTGCATTTATTTAACATTTAATGAAACAAATAATGGCAATACGGTTAATTTCTAATGTGGCAACATTTGAATTGTTTACAAAGTAAAACAAAACCATTTTTATAATATTTTGGCATTTGTTTTTGTTTTCATGCAATACATTTGAAATTACCCTATAAACCCTTTCTAAGAATTGATTGCTTAAGTTTTTTTAGTATACTTCCATATGATAAATTTTATTTGTGATAAATTGCTATCTACAGTTTTTCTGAAAATACCATTTGAAGAAAATGTTCTAAACACATAGTCAGGTTGAAAGGAGAGTATCATTGCTGAATAAAATCTTCAAGATAATGCATATCTCTTCCCTAGCATATCCATCTGCTGTGTTCTTAATAGGGTAGACAAAGAGGGCCGCATACCATATCAACTTATTCATGCATTTCTTTCAATTCTTCAATAATTATATAATATTGCTTAAACAAATATCCATTCACTTTCTCTTTCATATATATTTAATCATTCATTCTTTCTACATTTTTAAATATTCTAGAAAAATGAACGCCTAAATTACAAAAAGGTATTTATAAAGGACAGTGATAACTTTTTCTCAAAAATAAATTATGACCCCACGTATGAACAAAAACAATGTCAAAATTTGTCTTAGATTCAAAATTAATTTTGCAAAAATAAACCACTTAATTCACCGTATTGCTATGTTCATGAAAAATATCATCATCAGAGTATTATTTTTTTAATGCAGGCAACAAAAGCTACAAAATGTCAATTGATACTTATAAAAAGCCGAGCTCTGCTCAAACAGTACAGTAATGTAACAACAAAAATCAATTTGTGTGTTTATAATAAGAAAAAGAATAACGACACTCTTAAAGTAAGGATTAATTTGATATTACCCTGAAGTTATTCGGTTAAGAATAAGTTTGACAGCTGTCAAAATTGAGTGTAGTTACGGAAAAAGTTGCCAGAATTGTTTGTATGGTGACAAATCAATAGAAATTATCAGTGACACAAGGATAATATTGGAAATATTTCAAAGACAGAAATAGTAGCACAAATGATACTATGTATCATAGCAATTTATTTGTAGCAAAGCAAATTTTTTGTAGGAGTCTCTGTTGTGCATCACCATATTCCCAGTGATAGTTAGCCAAAAATAGCACAACTACTTCACCCACAAGGTCCTAAAAGGACCAAACAACTTTCTTTCACAATACACTCATATTGTAATGACATCTCAATATTAGGAATGTTACGGGAAGAAGCGATTGATGCAGAGATGTACTGAAAACAAAGAAAGCTGGTTTCCGCCTTTTGCTCCCAGAAGGAGCACTAAAGGGCGACTGGATTGGATTGTTTACGGGTTGGATACTTTATATATAACTAAACTCAATATATTTTTTAAAATTAATCCTCATTTAAGAGTTAAGCGACCAAGAAATTATAACAATACACAAAAAATCTAACACAGTATAAAATATAATGTTCAGTTGAAGCGAAAATCTAAAATATTGAAATTTTTAACAAACACTCAAAACATAAAATATATATATATGTTGAAAGTAGTAAATTCAATTCATGATTCAAAATATAAAAATGCATAAACTTTTTTGAAAAAACTAGTAGAATTTTATAAATAAATACATAATGTAGTAATAGAATTTTGCGAGTAGAATTAAAAGAATGAAACTTATACAAAAAAAAATTATTAAAATAAATTGTGCAATTGTTGATTGTGAAGCGAAATCGGGTGCAGATAGAAGATTTGTGGTAGGTACTTATTTCTAGACGCTAATAAGATTGGTGCAATCAAACAAATGTTTTACAAGAGAACACTTAAAAAATAGTGCTAATTTCAATTTATAGAATGATTGGAAAAGAAAACGTCTCCCATCTTTTTCTGTAGATATTTATGTGTATCTAAAAAGAGGCAGGTATTTGTAAAACTTCACATTTAAGATTTGAGCCATCCTAAGCCGATTTCTAAGCATCGAGACACCTGTCTAGTTTCCTCCTGAAGGAGTATTCCTAAAATTTCATCTTTGAGATTTTAGCCCGCCTAGGCCAATTTCTAAGTATCAACACACTTATTAAGTTTTCTCTCAAAGAAATTTGTATTATTTTAAGAATAGATCTCCTATTATTTTGTTATACATAAGTAAATGGTTGGATGTCTCAAAAAAGGTTAATTTGTAAACTTAGTGTTTAGAATTAAGCCAGCCTAAGCCTATTTGTAACCATAAGGACACTTGCTTCTTTCTAAACCAGTGAACACAACATACTTCATGGTCCAATTGAAAATACTTGCTGAGTAACATTCTCACAGTAAAATATTTGATGAGAAAATTTGCTTAAAAATACATATTAGTCCCAGAAATGCAAGAAATTTTATTTTTGTTTAGCAAATTAAAGTTTATTAATATAAGAATTATTGCAGGTTCGTCATAAATCTTAACACAATTCAAATACTTTCATATAGTAAATAATATGCTTGTGTCGTAAAATTGGAGTAATTCTTTGCGAATCTAGCATTTAGAACATGCTCTCAAAAATGTGCGAATATTTTAAATGTGATATTACTGTGAATAGAAAAAATAATCCTAGTTTTTTTATACGGACCAAGGCATTATGTTAAAAAGCACCCTCTTTCTACTATGCAACAATACTCCAATCAAATGGAGTTACCAGAAAGCAAAACAATATAAAACAATCATTTCCAGAACAGAGTGAGAAGGAAGAGATAACACAGGAACAATATTTTGTTAGACAAATAGAGACAGGAAGAATTTAACATTCACGGTTTATGGTCCAAGCATGCAAAACAAAATAATAATCCATCGTGGATGTCAAAATTAAATTTAGAATGTGACATAACCTCAATGTGTCAAATGATTTATGTGAATAATGTTTTTGTGGCAATAAAAAAATATTAATTAAGAAAATAAAAATGAGTTCAGTTGCTAGTGTAAATTTTGAATTTTTGTAATGACAATGTGTTGCTATGGATGAGCCATGTTTTCAAAATGTCTAATGAGAGACATACATAAAATAAGATAACTGTATTTTGTCCAAAATTCCAGATGTTTTATAAGACTCTTTAACAATACATTAATTAGTTTTATGACAATCAAAATAAAAAAAAAAAAAAACACAATAATCAGTCCCTCAAATCACAAGCATTATTCAATTTTGATAGCAAATGTTTTATTCAATGTATAATCATTTGATACAAAAGTGTAAATTATTGAAAATTTCAATATGAGATTAAATAAAATATTAAGTTGAGTTTATAATAAATAAAATATATATAATAATTTGCGATAAACTCGCCTTCTGTATATTGCTTGTATTTAATATAAATATATTTCTATGTTCAAAATTGCTTAAAATCAATGTACAGTAAAAAATAAATAAATTATATTGCTTTGAATTAATGTTCTTGCACAATTTGTGTTTTGCATGGTTTGTTCTATGATGGAAAATTAAATGACAGATAATAATATGTCAACTAACATGTAGTTACATCTATGGTAGAGGATTTTTGTCTATGGCTGTACCTACTTAGCAACAATAGTGTCTAAACCAATCTATATGAGTGTTACTAGTGACTGCGCAGTAATGCATTAAAAGTTGGTTCGCAAAAGTAACAGCTAAAGGCAAAAATCAAAGTGAATTGTATGAAATGATGTATGTGGATTTCTTTGACATTTAATTCCACAGAAGTTTTATATTATTTATTTTTTCTTTGCAAGAACAAGTCATATTATGTATATTAAACATAATCTTCCTAGTACCGGGCATAACATTTAGAAAGAGATTCTGCGAGAATAGAGTTACTTCTCACCACAGTATTTGTAACGCTCTGATGCTGTTGCCATAGAAACAGTCCATTATGAAAGAGGGCTTTGAAGACAGAAAAACAGTGTTCTTTAGACTCAAAAGATATGTTTTTTGGGAGTTCTGGCAACGTTTTTATTCTTTTCCATTCAGTGGCTTTGTCCACATCAATTTTTTAAGCAGTCGATAATGAATTGCCGGCAACAAATAGGTGTCCTAGGCTTTTTCGCAAGATTTGGAGTTTCCCATAAAAGACTGGATTACAAATAAAACTTTTAATATTTCCATCTTATCTTAAATGTCTAATTATTTTATGAGAAGACAACTTGCGCATTCATTATATGCACCAGTAAGTCTACTGGCTGACTCATTTATGGGAGGTGTATGTTTTATTTAATGAAGCATCCACCTCGAGGGTGTGAAAATATACGCAGCTCTATTATGACATTGCTCTTGCAAAAAGAAAATATCTATGAAAAAATAAAAATGGAAGAGCCTAAGATGTTCCTACTTGCAGTGTACACTTTTATTAGATAGTAAAGTAAAAAAACAATAACATAAAAACAAAGTTGGACATCGTTAAAAATTAAGAGTTAACATTAAAATTCAACACTATTCTGTTAACCTTCCACTCAATTAAATCTGTTACTATTTTCCTAGGGAAGTCCCTCAGCATTTTTTAAAAGCACTTTTTTTTTAAAAAAAGATTGCAATTTGCTTTACATATTGTATCTTTTATGGGCGGACGTAAAAACATAACTGCGAATGCGCAACTTTTAAGAAAAGACTAAAAACATTATTTTGAAACGAATTATTTATCAATATAGATTATGTTTTGTGTAATGAAGAATTTTTAACACATTATTAATAACTCTTCATATGTGTAATATTTTTTTAATAAGACAATATTGGACAATTTGGTTTCATTAAACGTAATGGTAAAAGTTACGCTTGCACTAAAAACATCAGAATTATTCCACATATTATTTTTTCAATGTGTACCAAATATTATAAGAATGTGTTACACTGTCTAGACCAGCGGTAGCCAAAGTGGTGGTCTGCGAGAAAATTTCGCTGGTCTACAGAAAAATGTGGAATATACTTACTCATCGCGTTAAGTTATGTTTCATTTTATTAATCAGGTACATTTTATGTATTCTTACATCATTTTATTTTATAAACATATTTAACACTTAAAAATACTATAAGTGGTCGCCGGGATTTAAGTTATGAATTTACTGATCCATGAGGTCAAAAAGTTTGGCAACCGCTGGTCTATACCAAACTTTTTGTGGTGTAACTGTGATAGAGATATTTTGAGTATAAGCGAAAACATTTTAAGTTAGTTAAAATAACGCAAACTCGTTTTTGTGTGTGTTTGGAATCATTTTACAGTTATACCATTTAAGACCAGTGATGCGGATATATGCAAAGAACATTATCTCACATAAATCTCAAAATGGTTAAAAAAGCAGTTAAAATCTTACATCCGCCCAAGAAAGATATTATTTACCTCCATATGGGTGCTAGCCCACTGAGGTAATATTGGCTACATGAATGAACATGTGTATTGTAATTTATTAGTTATCTACAAATGAATATGTGTAATACATTACGGAAGATTATTATTATAACTAGTGTAAAATCAAAAAATAATGATTTCAAAAGTAAGGAAGTTAACTTTTTCATTAATGAATTAATTGAGTGAAATTTTCGATTAACAAACCCCAACTTTGCGTAAAAATATAATATATATATTAAAAGTGTGTGTTTGTATGTATGTTTGTTGTAAGTAAGTATAAGTATAAATATCGTCCTTGCTCATTAAAGTGATGCATGTGTAAATATTTTCATTTTGACATTCTCTAAATGATACACTCATTAAAACACTAAAACCATTGTCAAAACAATTTATCTCTTATTGATATTAGTCTTTAAATATTAAATTTTAATATTTGACACAAACAGTTGGTTCAAAAAATGGTTATAATGTTGTAATACGCTATTTATTTCAAGAATGTCAAAAAAATATTTTTCATATGTGTCATTTCAATGCATTGACGATATATATTTGTTCCTTTCCATGTTGTATCTCACCATGTAATACTGGCAGAGGAGGTCCGTGCGGACTCGGGGATCTCGATCTCATTCCCAAACTCGTTGTAGGATGATGACGTAATTGCTGCGCTTCCATCTGCTGTCTATGGTATTCTTTATCTCTTTCTCTCCTATTACTATTGTTACTAGTGCTATTTATATAGTTGTTATGTTGGTGATATTGTTGTTGATCTCTTCTAACAGTTGAATGGTGGCCTCGGCGCGATGGAGAGTGCGTTGGTGAAGGCGTCGCGCTCCATACTACGTCTGATTGAGTGCGTGCGTATGCACGAATGTGTAACATACATCATTTAATGAATCATGTTATAATATGTTCTGGATAGTTAAATATTACTTTAAATTTCTCAAGAACAATTTTTGGAAACAATGAAAAAAAAAATTGATACTGTAAAAAGACTTTACTATAAATCTTCAAACATTTCAATTACATTTATAGAAAAAACATATTTAGATATGGCTAACTAGACATATTGTCTAAAATTAAACCTGACTAAATGAAAAACATAACTCACAAAATAATTTGTTATCACTGGTAAAATCAAAACTTACTTTGGGCCACACAATTTTACATGACACTTTACATTTATCAGGAATAATAATTTTAGTCGAGCATAAAGTCAGAACATAAAATGAAATCTGGAGAAGTTAATCGCTAAAGACGGCTGTCAATTCACTGTTCAGGATGGAAAAGCTTAAAGATTTATTGTTTCAGAGGTGAAGTAAGTACAAAGGTGGAATAATTGCTAATAACTCACTTAATCCGGACTAAGTAGTCATTTCTAATTTGTAAGTACGGCTACTAATAAATACAAATTAATGCGTAATGTGTCATTTAGTCAGGTTCAACGGTTGAAATAGTAGATATTCTTTATTTGTCAGTACGGTTGTTTAAATATATAAATTAAAATGTGAAGTGTCACATAGTCAGGTCTGACAGATAGAATAGCAAATATTTGTGAGTTCAAGTGGCTGGTTATATATCTAAATAAAAATATTATTTAATTAATTTTTACCTGGGGCTGGTCTGTAATGTGGTGCGTGATGATATCGTGAGTACCCTTGTCTACCGTGATGTGATTGATGGTCATGTTTTACTATTTCCACTACGTTGGACACCGTGTCAGAGAAACCAATGTGCTCGTGATGATTCGCGTAAGATGGATGACCTCTGCGACGAGGACTCGGCGTACGGACTAGCGGCGACTGACCTCGTCTGAAAAGAATTATACATATAAACGCTTTGTTTTCTCTACTGCTCATTCATTCTGTTTCTTCTTGTTGTAACGAATGTGTTTTATGAGAAGGGATGCTGTAATCACCGTCCCAAAACAGAGAAATCTAGTGGGACAGTGTGATTTTCTTGTCTTGCGTGAATCAATTAGTGACATGCATGGTCGCACGGGTTCGGGAGTGACCCAATATGGGATCCTACTTTTACAAAGACAATCATAATCTATTCATTGTTTGGGATTATTATTGAAAGCCCATGATAGGGTGAGATAATAAGAAGTGATAAGACCATACGTGATGTCCATGATGTAAGATATTGTGATCATTGTTATTGTCCAATGTTGATACATTGTAAGGAGGGAAGTAAAAAACTTTTCATTTCATTTAAAAAAAAAATGGGTTGATGACATTTTCCAAGTGATGGCAATCGTGTTACTGAGATTAAAAATCGTTTGAAAACTTTTGAAAAGGCCTATATCTAGCAGTGGAGAGATGAGGGATAGCAATAAGTTAGTAGTAATTTAATTTAAAAAAATATATCTGGTATTTTTCAATACGGCAACTTATAACTATAGGGCCAGAATGCTACATGCATTAAAAAATATTGGCAATGTACACGAATAAGAGAGCTTCCCGATATATTCGAAAGTGAGATATATAAGATATTTTCTTTGTCACTCAAAAACACATTGTATCAAATAAAAAAAAAGAAATATTTTGTACCTTAAGCTTGGAGACCTTCGGTGTCCATTTGCATAAGGCTGTGGTGCTTGCAAATGTCCTCCATCCACCAGGGACTCCATTGAAGGTTGCCTCGATGCAACATCTTGCAACTCTAGTACCTACACACAGCAGTCAAGAAATACAATCAATACAAGAATATTATTGACAAGATAACTAATTCAAACAATAAGAATATAGAATGCACATAGAAAAAATATTATTCAAATAACTGATAAATTTAAAAATCAAAAATGCATTTCAAATAAAGAATATTTTTTAAATAATAAAATGTTGCCAGAGAAATTAACAAAAACAATAAGTTATAAATTAATAAAAATATTTTTTTTTTAAATTTGACAGCATTCTTATTTATTTAGCATGTTATTTTTATTTATACAAATTATACAAAAATATGTTAATAATTTTAAATTTTGCCAAAAAATGTACAAAAATTGCAGAATAAAACAAAAATCGATAATAAGAACCAAATAGTTCATTAGTATTTAGAATAAGAATAATAACTTCAAAAATTCAAAATGCACCAATGAAAACATGTCGTTTGAGATTACAGTTGACCAATCAAAAAAGAGAATGCATATTTTTAGAGTTTTCATTGGTAGATTTTAAAATTATGTAAATGGTTATTTAACAGTTTAATTTAAAATCATACAGTATACTTAAAAATGTTTAAACCATCTCAGGACTGATTGGAAATATATTTTTCTTTTAAAATTTTATTTCATAATAGTCACAAGGTGGTAAAAACCTAAAACATATGTATGAAATTGCTCAATATTTTCTTTTAATAAAAAAAAAAAATCAAATTGAGCCAAGAGTTGCAGCAATGTCAGATTAAAAAAATCAAAATAAATATGACGTACATTTAAAAAATTAAAATCATATTTTTTCTTTTTTTAATTTTAAGGACAATTAAAAAAGCATGTCAAAAATATTTCGTAATATTGTTCATATTTCCATGGCTCCGTTTGATGTTTATTCTTATATTGATATACAATTTAATTGCATTAAAAGAAACGATTAATTTTGAGCTAAAATTGTCAATTTAAAAACAAGATTTCAGAAAATTTCTGCTCAAATTTAATCATTTTTTTATTTATTTATTTAGAGCATTGTAGCAGAATTATAGCAAAGGTAAAACAAGTGAAGGTTTGCTTTTGTTTATATTTTAATATCTATCTAAATTATTTGACTAAATAGTTTAGACATGCAGCAAATATTAATATAAAAGCTAGAGATAAAACAAAAGATCGTTATTTCTAGAACAAGGCATGCGTGAAGATAATTAAAATGATAATAAAAAAAGACATTTTACTCTAAGCTTAGTTGGTACAAAGTGAGCTAACAGAATTTTATTGAAGCATGCGACAAGTGCGAAATGAAAATGTTTATTATTTTATTTATATACATATTTTTTTTTGTATTGTTTTTCTTGCTAGTATTAATCTGAAATAGTGTAGCCTAATTGTGTCTTTATGGGTTAAAAAGTTTAATACAACATTCAATGCTTTTATCATTATTTTTTAAAATTGAATTTAGCACAAATCCTTTAAATAGCAAATGTGTAATAATGACATTACCCAATTCCATTGAAATAGGGATTATTTGAAGAGTTTTTTTAATATTTTTTTTACTCTAGCTCAAACTCCATGATTTGGAAATTTTTGCCTGTTCCATCACATCATCTTCACAAAGAGTCAGTGGATTGACTGATGATGATGATGATTTTGGATGATTTTATTTTGATGCCGTTTAACAGCCCCTAGACCGTCTCAAGGGCGCCAGTGAAGAGTTCAGTTTTAATTTGCTTCCGAAGCTGGTGACAGTCTGACTATCTCTCAATGACACCGGTAGGCGATTCCACATAACCGGTCCAACAACACTAAACTGATGCATGTAATGAATATACAGGTGGCCCTCTTCATGCCATATAAAATAGGACATTGAAGATACTACATGTAATGAACAAACATGTCGTTCTTCATGTCATAAAAACTTTCACGGCAATATATGAACCTGCCTTTTTAAGTTATATACACACAAAAAAATCACATAAAAGAATATGAGAGACATACGGTCCGTGGACTTCCACGGATATGGAACCACGCCAAATTATTTAAAAAATGTAAAAAGGGTAAAATTAAAGCATTGAATATTCTATTAAAAACCATACACATAGATAAACATTTTCTACTAAAATGTTTAGTGTAGGTAATGTTACGAACCTATCTCAATAATCAGAAAAATCTTAACACATTATCAACATTTTCTAAGTGAATAAAATGGGTATAACCTCGCTTAATATGTTTTGACACATACTGTTTAATAAGTACTTCGTTGTGTCAATCTGCGAATAAAACTATAAAAGAAAACAAAATACATTGACATAAAAACATTAATTATGATAATCAGTCAATGAGATTAATAATAAAGTAAAAACATTAATAAATATGACATAAAAAACAACCGTACTCACAAAAAATAGATATTTAGTTCTGGCTAATTAACCATGAATAACAAGCCTTGTCTAAAATTAGAATGCAATTTTAAAAATAATGTCAACTCATTTGTACCTACAATATTTATCTCATTTCCTCAAAATTAAACAGAGCTCATACTTTGAGGGATTAGTTATCCCTGATTAAAACAAAACCTTAATCACAAAACAATTTGTCTTTTTTATAGAGCTGTCAAATATTTGAAGGGCATACTAAGTACTTTACGTGTGTTCCTATGTTATGACAGTTGACAATAAGAGTGGTTTGGCAGTCGTTAGCGTCACTTTAGAAAAAAATTATTGTCTGTAGTTCTTACAAATATATTTCATTAAAATAATGGATCAAAATGTAAAATATTACACAGCTTTTAACACGTCAAAAGTGACAGATGTTGAAAATTATAAGGTTATACACTTTTTTGTAAAAAAGTAAAACATGAAAGGAAAAGTGTAAGGATGCTATTTCTTTCCAACACATAGTTAGTATTACGTCGTGCTAGAATCAAACATCACCCCAACACCTCTCCCCTTACGTGGTACACATAATTTTTTCATAGGAATGTAGACCTTAAAATCTAGACTGAAATCATATTTATGCTTGACGTTTGTCTATGGTCAGTTAAGTAAAAATTATGATCAAGTTATTATTTTTGTTCGGCAGTGTTGGTGGTCTATGCCCTCCAAATAATTTTCTGTGATGTCATTCTCTATTGGCCTATTTTTCCACATCATTTTTAATTTTTTTCAAATGGATGCTGTTCCATGGTAAGAATACACCATAAACAATCAAAAACTATAGCCAGGCACAAAGCCGGAACAACTTTAATTTCTGTTTGTTAATGACGGGTTACTTAGTCAGATATAAAAGTTGGATTAATAGTTATTCTGTGTTTGTGAGTACGGGCAATATATTATGAATCTCACTGCTGATATAATACACAATATTATTAAACTAAAAAGAGACAACACATTTTATAAATAAACCTAAAATAAACAGCTATTTTCATATTATAAAAATCTCCTAAACTTTGAATGATTACGATAAAAAAGACTAACTCCTTAGCTATTTCTATCTCTTTCCTCAATAATTTCTAAAATAATGTGGTGCTTTACTAAACATGTTGTGAAGAATTGTTCTAGAATTAAAGAATGTATATTTATAAGTGACTTAGCGTGAAAAACTGTTTTGTAATGTTAGGTAACCTTGAATTAATTATATACCTAATATAGATTAAGTTTAGCTTTAAATGTAATTTCAAAAAACTATATGTCCAAAAAGCTGACCTACTTATTAACTTACTTATAGAATGAGATATTTCTTTCACAGAAATCTCAAAATATGCTAAACCTGATTATAGAATAACTAGCGGTCCTCCCCGACTTCGCACGGGTAGATTGGAGTTTTAGTAAGGATCCCTAACTTTTTTGTAAATATAATATAGCCTATGTCACCCGGGGATTGTGTAGCTTCCCAACAGTGAAAGAATAACTCTTTCACTGTTGGGAAGCTACACTATCCCTTAACAATTATTGTTCAAATCGGTTCAGTATTTTGGGGCCTATTCGGAGCAAACAATCAAATCTTTCCTCTTTATAATATTAGTATAGATAAAAAAAAATATTTGTAAAAAGTTATGAGCTGTTTTGCAAAAGAAAAGTGTTGTTAAAGACTATCTAGTTTTTCATAATGTATTTGACCTAATATTTTCTTCACCTGCATCTCTTGTGAGGCAAGCAGAGAGGAAAGAACAAAATAAAATGTTTTTTAAACTTTGCTTGGTATATATCCTTTTTGGTTTCCACACAATTTGTCTTTCATTTCTTTTAACACCCTTTCAAAAGTATAAGGCAGAAAAAACTTTCTATTCTATCAACGACATTGGAATTAAAATTTGGTCAGAATATTAATTTCTCAAAGCTAAAAATGTTAGGTTAGTCCACACAAAACCACTCATAAAAATCATTCTAAAATCTTCGAAAATTCTATTTTCAAATTGTAACACCATTTTGGAAAGTAATAAACAATAATAATATTACAATACCTATTGTATCTATGGTAAAAATATCTTTTGTCTAAGACAAACTTGTCTATGGATATTGTAATAATTATTCTCTAGTCTCTTTAGTTTTTGTTATTTTAAATAAAGAACAGTAAAAACACAGCTAATATCGATAAGACATCAAACACAACATCTGTATAGGATTAATATAATATATATAGAACACTGAAACATTAAATAAACAATATATATCGGCATTGTTAATATAACAATAATAATAATAACACAGTATTATTTGTAGTATTCTTATGTTTAGTGAAGGGATATGTCGGGGAGAGGGACAGATCTTCACCTTTTTACTCCTGAAACAAAAGATACAATAGGTTAGAACAGGTGCGATTCAAGGTTACTGATAGGAAAAAATTAATTAATAGTCTAGGTGTTTTAATTGCATAAGTAATGATTTGCGACTTTTACTGCAGATTGTCTTATTTTCCAGTTTTGCCCCATTATATCATCTTAAGAATACAGAGAGGAAAAAAAAACTCTTTAACTATGAACAATATTGTGCTACTTAAATTAACTACTTCCACAATAATCTTAATTAGTTTTAAAAACATTTTTGAAGATGAATAAAGAAATTAAAGACGAAAAGGTCATGAACTCATACATAACTCTCACAATAAAAATAGCTTGTATTATGAAAGTTGAGAAGGTCAGTTATGGGATTCGAACCACACAATTTTCGTTCAAATATCAAAGACTTTACCAGCAGGTTACGAATCATTTCAATACATTTTGAATTATTCAAATCCATCATAATTAACTTCATCTTAATGGCTGTGCCAAATGTAATTTTTTAAGGTGAAATGGCTTATATTGTACCTATTATTTTACACAATATATCGCAAGTAAGAAAACGCTATACAATATATTAGGGTTACCAATATATTGTATGGGTTTAATTATGCGTAAAAGATAAGTAAAAATAGATAGTTTCTTACCTGAGAGATCTGTTCCGCACAGTGTTCCTTCTGGCTAGTGAAGCCAAAGGTTGATGTTCATCTGTTGTAGGGTGTTCAGTGGTTCCATTATGTTCTGCATCGGGTACAAGAGGTTTCTCTGCCCCAGGCTCAGACAGAGAGCCAGCCCTCGACCCAGTGGGTCCGCTTAGGCCGGCGGCCATGTCCAACAGGCAGTTAAAGAATGACGCCTTCTGTTTTGCGGTTTGTGGAGGATTGGGTTTAGTTATAAAGAACAATGTGCAATGTTGTGTCGAGAGATATTCTCATGGGTAATTTTCCATACAAAGATTATCGTATTTATTTTAAAAAATGTGTAAAATGCAACAGCAAAGGTTTTGTGACCTCAAGAGGTAAGAGTAAGTGATCTTAAGACGTAAGAGTATGTGATATCAAGATGTCAAAGATACATCAGCTCAGCAGGTCAAGTTTTTGTAACATCAAGAGGCAACAACTTCGAACTCAAGAGGTAAGATTTGGTGATCTCAGTAGATGCGTGTTTTGTGATCTCAAGAGTTATTTTTTTATAACCTGTAGCCATGACCTTTCATGATTTTGAAATTCAAAGATTTTGTGACTTTGAGAGCTTAATTCTTTATGAACTCAAAGGGAAAATCTTTGACATCAAAGTCTATGGATCTTGAGTGATTGTTTTGCAATGTGTCATGTATTTTTTTGTGATTATTGTATCTTAAGAGCATATACATAAATATAAAATGTAAAAAGTAATCTTTTCATTTCTTATCAAGCAATACTTTGCTGATATAAAAAGCACCAAATACATCATTTTGCATAATATTGCCATTATATAAGCAGTTTGACTTTTTAATTATACACAAAACCTTTGTAAAATAAAAAAGAATGTTATTTAGAATAGAAAAACATATTCACAAGATTATCTCTATAATTATTGCACCAAAAAAAATATATTAAATAGAATTAAACTTTAAAATTTCTTAAAAATAACATCGTATAAAATAAAACTAAACTCACTAAATCTAAAATAAACTTCAGAATTCAAATTTCTACCTATGTTTCTTGATTTAATAAGAATTTAACTTCCTAACCTAGAAAATACTAACCTAATTTAGGAATATGAATGATAATGAGAATATATTTTTAAAGTTTTGAATAGGAGTTCCGAATTGTGTAAGAATGTATTATAGAATGTTTTTAAAGAAGTTTTTAAATGTTGCATAACAGCAAATTACATGCTGTGCAAAAAAATCGATTCTTCATTCTTAATTTGAAATTTTACTTGGCGCATAATATGTATTTTTTATTATTTCATCCTTATTACAGTAAAAATATTTCAACTGTCAAAAAACAGCTGTTTTCATTTTCGCCTCCATATTTAATATTTCAAATTAAGAAATGTTGAAGGTTGATTTCAAATGCTTGAAATAGTTTTGAGGTTTAGATGCAAAAGTTATCTACACAATATACATGGTGAAAAGTAAGAGTGAAATATAAAGAAATATATTTGTACAATTGTTCTATATAGTTTGGAGGAATTTGTTGTAGAATTTTTTTAAATGGATATTTTATTTAAGATAATGGGTGATGCGTCAAATTTTACAAGCTATGATTAAAATATGTTATTGATAAATGCATTTAAAATAAATGGACAAGACATAATTTGGAGAAAAATCAGTTAGTTTGTAGGTTTTATAAAAATATGTACAAGCATAAAATAAAAAAAGGATATATTTTACAATAAAAAACAAATATTTTACAAAATTAAAACATGAAAAAAATTGTAACGTCAAATCATTACAAAAATATGCAGAAGAAAAAAATAATAAAATCTACAAAAAAACAAACAGCATTCTATCTACATGAGGTAATTTTGAGAATAATCAATATACAAAAAAAAATTACAAACTATAAAATATATCCAATTTTACAGCATCATACGACTGATAAAAAATACAAGCTTGAATAAAAAATCACAACCTCTAATATTAACTTCCCCTTAAAGATTAAATATTGCAAAAATTAAAATAAAATTGAAGGTTTAATCTACAAAATACCAAAATAAAATAATAATTAATTCTATGAAATTTCACCTAAAAATTGCGGTTAAGTTATGTTGTAGGATTTAGAGAAGATGGAGAGCTTAATTTTCGGTTGAAATTAAATACAAAATATAAAAAATATGCTAAAAATATTAGTCTAAAAATACTTGAAAAATAACTATTTAAAAAACTTTTAAATTCATTTTGACTATTCACAAAACAAACACAAAAGCCAGAAAACAAGTTCATAAAAAATATCAAATTTAAAAATTACTTCTAAGCTAAAAATCTACAATATTATCTATAAATCTAAAGGAGAATCTATGGAAGTCTTGGAATGCTTTAGCTAGTTTTCTACGCTTTTTCGATTGTAACTATATTTTTCTATTTTCTATAATAATCGCTTTATTTAAGTCTAATTTAATATGCTGTCTTAGTTTTTAAATGTTAAATTTGATATAAAAATAGAGCAAAACAGAAAAACATAAAATTCTACTCAAAATTAATTATAAAAATTAAAATTAACTTAGTTTTGAAATTAATTTAATAAACATTTTTGAGATATATTCAAAAATCAAATAATTTTTCAAATAAAAAATAACAAATGAACATAAAATGTAAATATACAAAAAATATAATAAAGTAAAGTAAATATTTTTATTAAATCCTTGGTTTATTGTTTTAATCTATGGTCTAACTATTATCTAATTTTGTCTATGGTGACTATGCTATACGAAAATAAAAGTATTGTTATGTTCTATTAGCTCATAGCGTCGTAAGTATGGAATATTGAATTTTATAATATATTTACGTATTGAAATATGCAGAAATATGGAAGGAAGAAAAAGTGATAGAAAATATGCTGAATTCAATAGAAAACTTTGGAAAAGTAATACAGTTAAAGAGAAAAAATTATAGAATTTTGTGCAATTTATTTTGACATGCAGGAGTGCAATGCTTTTTAGAATAGTGGTAGAAAATTGTAAGGGAGAAAGAAAGGATAAGAGTGACAATAAAAAACAGATCTTGAATTTAAATAAAAACATTGTTTCATGCTTAGATAAAAAAAAATTAATTTAATGAATCTTAAATATAGAATCTTTCAAATTTCAATGAATGTGATTCATTTCGCAACTTGATTTTTCGGTAAACTGTTTACTATCAAAAGAATAAAGATTTTTTCAAAATAAATTCGTGAATTATCATTATGAAGTATCAATAAACTGTATTCTCAGAGCCAATTTGTAAATTTGATGCCCCACGTTGGGTGACACCTTTTTGTGTAAATTTTTTAATCTATAAAGGTAAAAACATAAATAATTTACAAAGCATTTTAAGTACAGAAAGAGATTATAATTTTTTAAATTTTAATGACTATGTTATTGGATTTTTCTCTTTAAAATGTTATTAATACAGTATATATATATTTTGTAAATAGTTAATAAAATTATTTGGGATAAATTTACCCAAATCACACAAATCAAAAAGTTTATTTGCAACTAAATAAAGGAAAAAATGTTTTTAGATATAAAATTGATAGAAAAGAGTTTCTTCAAACAAAAAAGATACAAAAACAAGACACAGTAAGGTTCTACAAGAAATATCTGCATATTTCAAATACGTAATAAATATGTAGTAGTAATTGTATTGCAAATTGTTAGCATTTAATTTGATTGCATGATAGTTGATAAATTACAAAAAATATGCACAGGCATAAACGAGATGCTGATGCGGCAAAAATAAAAACTATAGATTGTAATAATAATAAATAATTAATAATATATGTTCAATTCAGGTGCGGTCAATAGGAAAAATTACAAATCATATTGTTGAAGAGAAAAATTGATGAATTGTCATATTTAATCATCTGCTATATTTGTTTGAAAATAAAGAATAGCCCTTAGAATCTAATATTTCAGTAAGAAATTTCTAAGGTCAACTGGCTAAAATATTTTTCATTCCACGGTTTTAATTCTAATGTGGATTGGTTTGCAGCATAGTTTCGCATTTTTCTTTCCAATCTGCTCTATCCCGTGTGAACTTCTTCCTCCTACAGAAAGCTGCATATACCCTTGCAAAGATTTCTAGGATACAGAATGTCAAATTTCTAAGCCACTTTGATGGTCGACCAGAACGCAAACAAATGTTTACTTCTAATATCTTCTCTTTTTTGTGAAATCGTAATATAGAAAAACACTTTTTACGTGTTGAAGAACTGGATTTTCAATAATATTGAGAGCCTGATTAATGGAACGAAGCAATCGCAATTGTTGTGCACAGCACAAAAAAGAGTTAAGGATGAAGAAAATAAGAAATGAAAGGAAACAAGGAAATTTCTTGTTTATCTACAATATTAAGGTTGCTTGGGCAATCATACGAATGCAAAAAAGTGAAATATAATATTTATCTGCGTGTGATTTTAAGAAAATTTGGATAGCTCGTCTATGAAATTGTGCGATTGATATTTATATTCAACTTTTAGATTTTCGAAGAGGAAACACTATTAAGGTTCATTTGAATTTAAATTAAAAAATAATATAAAATAAAAAACTCTGTTTATTTTTAACTAGTTATAATTCATTATTACTGAAGATGGGCGTATGTCCAAAAAACATTTATAATCTAAAAGAAAAGTATACATATTCATGAGACAGTAAAGTGGAATTCCAAACAAGCATGGCAGACGAAATGTTTGACTTTGGAACGTTGTTATAAATAAAAATAATAATAATAAATATCAACCAAGCATTATATAATTATATAATAATGAGAAAAAGTAGTAGAAGTAGAAATAGATATAATTTAAAAAATAATAATATATAAATATATAATAATGATAATATAATTAATAAAAAGAAGAATAGTAGAATGAGTAAGTTAATAATGTAACCGAAAAAATATAAAATAGTACCGCTTGGTTTACAGCAGTGGGACTATTGCCTGTGTACTCCGCCTGTGGACGCAATAAACAACAACACATTCCATTGTAGGGACGGTACAACATACATACACACACCAATATGACTTCCAATAGGGGGGGGGGGGGGGAGACATAATATTAATAGGGTTTTACTCTCTCTATAAGGTGAAGTAAAGATGGTAATAATATATACACACACACATACAAGTAATAATAATCACCCAACTAGACAATACAAATGCAATTCTCACACATATAAGATAATATAAAGATTGTGGAGGTGTTAAAGACCCTATTCTTCAGGAGGTAATATGATTCTTGGATGGGCCCTTGCGGTGGTTTTGCTACAAAAAAATGTCTAGTTATTTTGTGATAAAAAAATGGAAAAGAATTACAAAATTAATGCCATATTTCAAAGTAAAAATTATGCTCTTGTTTTGTTAATGTAATAAAATTGAGCTGCTAAAATAGCTAATAATCAATCTTTCGAGTACTCAGTATATACAGGAATCAACATCTCAGCAGGAACCCTTCCTCCTTTATATACCTACCCATGTTTTTTATATATGTTTGTAATATTGATTTATTAATATTGTGTTTGGTACCTATGTTTTGTTTTGTTATGATATTGTACCTATGTAAAAAAATATTGTGTAAAAGGCAAATTTTTTTTTTTAAAAAAAAAGATATATCTGAGTTTTTGTTATAAACCCAAATACAACCTTATACACCTTTCACAGCAAGCTACTAAAAGCTTGTGTCGTGAAAGGGGAGTTTGCCGGCACCTGGGATCGAACCACGGACCCCATGTTCACGAGGCCGAGACTCTACCCCCAGGCTACCGACGATCTCCGTAAATAAATAAATATACATAATATATATTTAACACAACACTGTCTGGACACAAGCTATATTTGCTTCGCCAGAAGAGTGAATTTTTTCTTTGTGAACTTTTTTTATATTTTGTATGTAATATGTAGATATTTTTTTGTAACATTTTTATAAAAAAAAAATATTGTTTATTAATTTTTTTTTTGTCAATTTGGTTATTATGTAATGTCAATCGTCAGGTAGCTGTCACTCAATTGTGAAATTATACAATTTCAAGAATTGTCAAAAATGTCATATGACTAGTTGAGGGGTTCACAAGCAATGGCATATTGGCCCATTATTTCATAATGTACCGCACACAATGGACAAACTTGCAGATCATCTATTTTGGAATCCAAGGACTTTTCGGCCAATCGGAAGTAAAAAATGAGAATTAAAATGATCATAAAATGTGAGAATTGCATTATTTACAAGACAGATAACATGGGGAACACAACCTAACTGTCGCATATCATAAAGATTATATTTCTATGACGACGACGATGAACCTACGGGACATACGCACTTTATAAACCTAATAATAATTAATTACACAATTATTACTTTTTAATAATAACTTTCATATCAATGGCAACACAGAACCAGACTACCAATCAACACTACAGAAAGGTTCTTCTCAACTTAGACCATAATTTAAACTATTTAATAAAAAGGGAACTATCACAGTAAAACATCAATAACACACTGACGTAATAATGCTAAGTACATTCTTATAAATAGCACATATTTTTTATATGAAAAGAAAATCATAATTAACGTGATAATTATACAAAACAACTGTCAAACAATAATAAAAAATATTTTTGTGCTTAACTTTAATGCGCAATGCTTAATTGTCAACAATGACATTAATACTAAACCAGAAACCTAATACAAATATTTTCTGAATTAAGGTTCCATAAACGTTATCGCAATATATATTTTTGTTTCACACCAATGACATCAATATCATCATGCTGTTTCCCTTGCAGGGTAGGTAGAAAGAATCGAGCAGTTTTTATTCCTACCCTTGCGAACACTTTTCTATATTTTGACAGTTGTTTGCATTATTTTCGAATAAAGAAAAGAACATTCTATCTACCTGCACACAAATGACAGAATAAATTAAGATGAAAACTAATAAAAAAATACTAAAGTTTATAAAATCAATTCTAACATTTTGAACAATAAATTTAGAAATATTGTTTGTACACAGCCAATTGTATTTTCTTCCAATGACTAACAAATATATATAAAAATAAATATAAAATAATTTCCCACACCAAAATAAACAAAAAAAAAATATTGAATAATTTGAAGGTTGAGATTTCAAATTTGCAAGTTGATAAATAAATAAATAAATGTTCATGAGCCGTATTGCTGTTTCTATTTACTAAATAGATATCTTAATTGTGGGGAACAGAAGCAAAATCACCACTCTTAATACTTTTTTAAAGGTAATTATTGTTTGTGGTTTCTCTTTCAAACCTCAACAGATTACAATAAGTAGATTTTAGAAAAAAGACATACAAATGTATAAAAAAAATTGACTTTAAAATACATGTTAAATGCAAAACCGCCTCTATACAGACATCATCTCAAGATGCGCAATACGGCTATGGTAAAAGATGATCATTTACAAAACAGTGCAACATTAATGCACCGAATAAACCATAGACAAAGATAAAAGAAAAAAAACAAAATTGAAAATACAATACAACTAAATATTGATGTTTCAAAAAATGAATATGGTAATTTTAAAGTTTTTTTGTTTTTACAAACGACAACACTCATACGAACACTGAGTACAAATGCGAAATATCTACAGAAAAAAAAACCTCAATATGTAAAATATCAATCTTCATTATTTACTAATTTACACATTTTGTATTAAATTCAAAAAAATTACAAATTCCCATATTTAGTCATACAAAAAAACTTTGATTTAGGCAAAGAAAAATAATTTCTAATTTTTTTTTCATGGATTCAGACATTTTACATTTTGAGGCGTCGATAAATGAAATAAAAACGAAAAACGATATCTAAAAATATGTACAAATTATAAAAATTAAATAATACATATAAAAGTATGTGATTTCTAATTATTAATACTGGCGAGAAAATAAATTTAAAATATAAATTACGTAATGAGAAAAATCAATATTTTTTTATTCAAATATGATAAAATATGTTTTTATATATACTTAATATTAAGAAAAAAATTAATTCAAATAAAAAAAATAAGTGTCTATCTGTGTTAAAATAGTGACAGAAATTAATTTAATTATCTACGCCATCATGGCATCACCCACAAAGGGAGTGGTGAGTTGACTAACTGCTGCATGTAATAAGCATACAGGTTGTCCTCTATGTAAACCAATAATAAGATATTTAGGACGGGTGGCAGTATACTTCATAACTGCTGAATTGGAGATGTTTAATATCTCATTTGTGATATTTTATCAATATATGCCTTTTCTGGGATACTTGACAACTAACAGAAAAAGTGGAAGTTCTATTTCTTCCTTTTACAGAAGCCTGCTTTAAGAACTTGTAGAAAATAATGGGAAATCAATTTCATTCCAGACTCTCAAAGAGAAAATGTTTTATATTTCTGTCACATATTTTAACCCAGCTACAGGTTGAAAAGATTAACAATCTTCCAGCTTACCGGTATACCCGATGGTTCCACTTGACCAAACCTCGTTGTTCTCCAACTTTCCAGTATTAAAAGTCCCGCGTATATCTTCCCCACAGTCATTTTCCCAGCGTTGAGTGTGTCCACCTTAGGAACTAAAAGATCTAAAATCTTCTTTGCTTGCAACGGCCAAATGTGACTGATAGTCTCGCGTAGTTCTTCATCTGCTTGGTCCATTTCTTCCGCTGTAAATATAAATTGGTAAAAATTGGATAATGAGTGGATGTAGGAGAAGTGTTGTGGATAGAATGCATGTAAATAAGTTGCAGTTACTTGAAAATGTGGAGAGAATGGAATGATAATCAAAAAAGTATATTTATCTGAAAGAAGGGGGATAACGGCCAATGTGGCGCAGAGGTAATGCTCTTGCCTTGGAGTCACGAGGTCCCGTGTTCAATTCCCGGCCAGAGCAAAATGAAGAATGACCCTTTTCAAATTGTCCTGGGTCTGGGTGTTACATGTATGTGTGTCGTTGCGTTAGTACCCATAATACAAGATTCATATTTTAGTTTGGGACTAACTTGATCAGTGTGAATTGTCTATTCAAAATAATAATAATGGGGCTTGAACATGTGGATCAAGGATGGCCGCGTGTTGAGAAAAAGAAATTGGCATGCATGTATTAGAAATTGTATAAATATGGAGGGATTTATAGAAATGTGTATGATAGTCGTTAATTTTTTTTCAATTAATGGACTAACAGTTATTTAATTTTAACTTCATAAAAGATGAATCTGGATTTGAAATAAACCCAAGTAAGGTGGAGCAGGATTTCGACTCGGGATATCTTAATTTAAAGTTTAAATCTCTATCACCAGGTTATAGACCACCTCGTAATTGTTAGATATCAGTTTCTTCTAACATCTTCTTCTCCATGTGATATTGGTCCACCCAATGTTGGCTCTCACTTGTGAGAATGTGTCCATATCTAGACAGTCCGAACAGCTTTTCAATGCTTTGTAACTCTGTTCACTTGTATGTATCAAACAAATATAATATATTTCGATGGTTTAAAGCACAGAAGACACATGTCCACATTTGACAGTTTAGAGAAAACAGGGTTTGAAAGTTTGAGATTCAAAATTAATTAACTAATTTTAAATTAATTCAGAAGATGTCCTTGGTGGAAATGTGCTTTTTAGGAGTCAATTATGTCGATATTAATACATTCTCAAATATCTTATGTGACATGTTACATCTGTGCACAAAAAAATGATAATTTAAAAATGTTTGACATCTGGTTTTTGTTAAATATTTCGATAATGATATAAGAATTATTGGTAATTATGTAATCAGGACATAGACGACGTTGCAACCGATCTTGTACATATATTAACTCATTTAAAGTTCGTCGGTAGTCTGGAGGTAGAGTCTCGGCCTCGTGAACAGGGGGTCCGTGGTTCGATCCCAGGTGCCGGCAAACTCCCCTTTCACGACACAAGCTTTTAGCTTACTGTGAAAGGTGTATAAGGTTGTATTTGGGTTTATAACAAAACCCAGATATATCTTTTTTTAAAAAAAAAAAATTCTACCTAAATAGTGGACATGTGTCTTTTGTGCTTTAAATCATCGATTTATAAAAAAATCAATTTTTTTTATTCTTTTTTTTTTTTTTTTAAAAAAGATATATCTGGGTTTTGTTATAAACCCAAATACAACCTTATACACCTTTCACAGTAAGCTAAAAGCTTGTGTCGTGAAAGGGAAGTTTGCCGGCACCTGGGATCGAACCACGGACCCCCTGTTCACGAGGCCGAGACTCTACCTCCAGACTACCGACGAACTCTGATAATATTCTCACAGACCTGATCTCATTTTGATGCTAAGATTTTCTCTGATGAGTGCAAAGAGTGTTGTGGTGAAATTGACCTTCCCCTCATCATCCAACGGCATGTTCATACGGATGAGCTTCTTGTACGCCAGTCTGTTGGGACATTTATTGCCAAACCCCAGTGGAGGATCCATGTTCTTCAGCATGTCATACATTTCCGTGTAGTGAATCTTGCCACTGAAAAATTAAAATTAATTTAAGTCAAAAGAGTGGATAAATACGAGACACTTCACTTCTGAGATATCTGGATATGATGAATATCACCATAGAAAAATATATTTTAAATCAGCCTGATCCGATTCACAAGCTTTATGACACTCATTGATTGACATTGCTGATAAGTTTGGGATGTGTAAGGGTAATAACACTTCTTTTGTTTATTTATTAATTTGTTTTTATAATATCACAAAATATGCAAAATTATGTTTTTAATGCTAAATGATGGATCTACACACAGACAAAAGCAGAGAATATTCACTCAATCTTATCTTATGAAAGCTTAAATTGCGACCTCGGCATATTAATGTCGGGATGATATTCATGAAGAAATCACCGATGCAGCTAATTGACTGATAAATTTACCATTGAATCTATGGGCCCAGAATGTCAAATGCAATAAAAAATATGAAAAATATTCTACTAAGAAATTGAGGCAATGTTCACTCAGTTTCAGATGCTTTGATATGAAAGTAAAGAATGAATAAGGGTGATTTACTTACGTTGCATTCGGATCATATTCAGCCCATATCCTAACAAACTCATCTAAATGATGAGCTCCCAATATACTGGAGTCTCTGGTCAGATAGTCAAAGTTATCCATGATGACGGCAACGAAAAGATTCAACATCTGTAATAAATAAATTAATGCATTACATAATATAATTGTCAGACGTCAATAATTCTGTAAATACCACCCTACTGCTGTCACAGTATTAATCTGTGACCTAAAAAATATCAGAATCCTCGATTGGAGAACCATGTCTACACAATGCAACATTGTGTAGAATCTAATCGGAAGAAGTGAGAAAGGTGTCCCAACGCTTACGAATTGGCTCAAGGCTGGCTTAAGTAATCACTTTCGGTGTCCATGGACAACGTTCACCAATTCCACCATTCTCACTGTCACGATGTAAGGTCCACCAATCGAGAGACGCTTTATGCAAACCTTAGAAGCAACCGTCTTTTTGGGATCTCATTTTTCAGATCTCAAATAGATTGCGATCTCATGTCTAAATGGCGCCGGAACAATTAAGTTCAATACTTTATCGGCTGCTAGTTCGACAGTGTATGACATATTAATTGGGGAAAAAATCAACATACATAGTGTATTTTTCATCTGACATAGAGATATACACTCTTCTCAATATTAAATAATGGATATCTATAATTTGAGCATATTTTTGAAGCCAATATAAATTACACCATAAACATTTTTGATAATTACTCTCTTTTAACATTATTATTTTCTGTTATTACCCATTCTCTCTAAATTCAGACGGCCTTCTTCTCTTTCCTTTTTGGTGCATTTAAAGATGTTAACAATTTATACTCCATTGCGGAGCACACTGGATGAATAACATAATATTCTCGCTGTATGTATGAAATGTAATTTAAAAGGTTTTTGGTAAATTTTACTGGTTTTTGACTTGTGTTATATTGTTATCTGTAGTCATATGTATTTTAAAGATATCTCTTTCAAAAACATTACAAAATAAGTAAATGAATATAACGCCGGTTAAAAAGAAAAGTGACAATTCAAAATGAACAAATTTTACAGTACGTGCATTTAAAGTTATTTATTATTTTATTAATTAATACATTTTTCTTTAATTTCACGAAACATATGGCCCATTAAATGTTAATGTGGACATATGCTATGTGAAATTACAGAAAAACGTATTAATTAATAAAATAAATAACTTTAAATGCACGTACTGTAAAATTTGTCCATTTTGAATTATGTCACTTTTCTATTTCACCGGCGTTATCAAAAATATTTTGAATGTTTTTTAAAGAGTATTCTACAATGCACTACTTGATTGTGAAGTGCATCGAAGAATATTCTTTAAAAAACATTCAAAATGTCTCGAAACTGTTACATAGTTAATCATTCAAAATAGACGACAATTGAAATATACTTACCAGAAATGAACAGAAGAAAATAAAGCTGACGAAATACGCATATGCCAACGTAGACCCGCATGTTTCATTTGGTGGTTTGTTTGCTCTATCGTCACACTTTGCCTTGAGACATGATAACATGATGTTTGGCCAAGATTCACCCGTCGCGCACCTACACAAACGCCAAATTAAATATTAAAATATATGCAAATAAAGAAATTGAACCGAATGATCTCCAATTCTTATAAATACCTGTATATAAATTCCTAGAAATAAACTATTTGTTTATCTTTTGTAAGATCTTTAACAGTATACGCATTTTGGTAATCAAAATTTTGATTGTCAAATTTTGAATATAATTTTTCTATAATATTCCCAGAGAATCACTTTGCAAAACCAAGTGAATGAATGAATGAGTTTACATTTTAACAGCATATTACAAAAACCGGGTAGCCAGCAGACTAATTTATAATTAGACTAAAGATGGCTAGCAGACTTATGTCTTATATATGATGGGCTTTGAAAAAAAAATCTGCTTTTTACAGTTAAACATTGAAAATGTACAAAAAAATGATAGAAATATGTTGAGATACTTCAGAAGGGAATTAAAAAAAAAGAATTGATAAAAAACTTTAAATATTAAGTTTCTTGGAAAGTTTTGCTTATAAGGATTTTAATTAAAACACATTTAGGATTTTGAAAATACTCAGAATACGGTATTGAACTGATCTACATGGAGAAGAAGGCAGAACCCATCATCATGCCGTATTAATAATTACCCATAAAGAAGTTCCATACTTTATTTGCTTATTTTACATTTTGATTACCATTTGCACACTGTTCTATCCTAATAAATATAATCTATTCAACGAGAACTTAACCTAACATTACTAATCTGCACCATTTACGTTATAACTACAATACTTGTCGACAAAAATACTGTCATTTTACAGAAAACTATTGAAAACCTTTAATTTATTGATTTAAACTACCTAGATATGAAAAATATTTAATATACTAAACTACACAAACTTGATTGATGTCTTATTGCATCTAAATTAAAATGTAAAAAATATTCTAAAATCTTTAAGATCTATACTATCTATTGAAATTAACGGGGTGTAATACATTTTCAATTGAGGGTAATTTTTCTACGAATATGTTATAATATTCTTGTTAAAATCAAATATATATGATATAACTAACCTAACCGTACATTTCTTACTATTTTCAATATGATCTACAACTGTCATTTTGTTATGTACATTATAATAAAAAGACTAACTACTGTCAAAGATTTTTATTCTATTCTATGTTCAAAGGCTATCCACTCGTTCAAGAGTGACCAGGGTCAAAGACCATCAAAGTGATTTTTTCAAGTATTTTGACACAAAGGCTAACTATTCTAAACTGCATATGTTTTTTTATCAGTTTATTACATAATAAGTACATGTTATATATTTCAATTATAATACAAATAAAATGCTTCATGATTTAGTCAACAGATGTCATTGCTTAACTTCACGATGATGACATAAATGTCTCTATCAAATTATAGCAGTGAAAAAAATCTATTTATTTGAGATAAATATGTTTTATTTTTTGATATATCTTTACAGAAAAATACTACGCTTTTCTTTTTAAAAGATAATTCTGGGTTTTTAATAATTTAAATATACCCCAAACACCATCACAATAAGCGATATGCTTGTGTCAAGAAAGTGTAGTAGGTTAGTGGAGATGGATTAAAAACTGGGATCCCTTGATTAAAGGCCCAAGAATTTGCTAACACGCTAAAAATCATCTCCATAAAATATAATCTTTATAATTTTTAATTCAAACTATTACAAAATAGTGATCATATTTTATCAATACTGCTCTATATTGAATAAATCATGTAACATTCAAGTTCAAGTATTTCAAATTCAAGACAAAAAAAGGATCTAACATTCAACACAATGCAACATAACACGAAAGTGCATGGCATACACAAAGCGACATACGTTTTGCTATACACAAACTAAGAAACAATTATCTACATTTTATTGAACATACTTACGTGCTTATGACATAATCTCACTTTCTGACATGTTGTTTTGATTCAAAATTAAAAAAAAAAAAACGCGATTTTTTACAAATCATGTTGTACTAACTAACTAATAATAGCTTCTGTAATAAGGCATACCACAAATAAGGGATTTTTGAATTTAAGAACTTCATTGCTAAAATAATTCAAATCAAAGAGAAATGATTCCATTAGTATTTGAAAAAATAAATTAATATAACAAGAAGCGCGCGCTCTTATTTTAAATTAAGAAGAAACGAATTTTGAAATATTTCTAATGACAGGTGTCAGATTATTAATAAAAAAAGATGGCTTCCGAATAACAGCTGATTTTTGACATTTGAATTTGATCCTCAATTGTCAAGTTCTCGATTCAACACAAAATACTATAAATGTCTTGTGAATGCGAAAAAAGCATTTTGTATAGACAACTATTATTTAGATAAAGATAATAAAATGTGAGTGATAGAGAAATTAAAAAAAGCCGTATGTTTGTTTATGGTGTACCTACTCATAGTGTCGCTATGTGTCAAAGAGAATGTAACAACTATTTCAAATTATTTAAATAAATTCTAAAATCAAAATGGTGCAGAGAAAAACAAACATTTTACACATGCAAAACAAACCTTTGAAAGATTTTATACAGACCATTGTTGAAGTGTGAATGAATTAGTTTTGCGTAGTTTATAACAATATCAAATTTGAGCTAGAATTAAAATTTCTCAAAAGAAAGGGAGCGATGATGGATATGTTGAGCGTAAGAATAATGCAACAATGACAAAGAGGATATATCTATCTGAAAGAGGGGGCGTGAGAAAGCATGGACGTCCGAAAACTATGTGGCATGATCACGTGGATCAAATTCAGACAGTAACACAATGAGTGAGAGAAATTGGTGCGTTTGTGAGAGAAATTGTATGTAAATGATATTTTGTGAATACCGATTTAAGAGAACTTAGAGAAATGAGTGAGAGATATATTCAATTTAGAGATTCCACAGACAGATAACATAACATAACACGTATAAACAATTCACACAGACCGAGCTAGTCCCAAACTAAGATATGAATCTTGTATTTTGGGTAATAACACGACGATACACATATATACAATGCACTGAACACATATACATGTAACAACGAGACCCAGGACAATTTGAAAAAGGTCATTCTTCATTTTACCCTGGCCGAGAATCGAACCCGGGACCTCGTGACTCAAAGGCAAGTGCGTTAGCCTTCGCTCCACACCGGTCGTCCAGATGTAGAAGATGGAAGGAATATGAAAGATAAGAAAGGAAAAAGGGCAAGACTTAAAATGAAAGATTTATTGTAAAAAAAAACTACTTCTAGCTCAACTTTGACTCATGTTCACAAACTACACACGTCTTATGTGTAAATGAGTAGTAAATATACTTCTAAATTATAAATGTAAAGATGTAAGTATGTCGGCGGCATAAATATATTCAAATGTAAGTACTGATTCTAAGAGAATGAATTGTAGAAAGTTAATATATATAATGTATATCAGCTAAAAGTAAATAAAACACTGCAAAGGCGTAATTATATTTTTATATCTGACGAACAGTAACAATAATAATTGTTAAATGTAGAAAAAATAATAAAGAATAAACCAAATGATCAATCAAACTTGTGAAATTCAGATAATTTTTATAGGAATATTATTTTTCGATGTAGATTCAGTAGGTTGTACAGATTTAGGACAAAGGGCTTGTGGGCCGCTTCGGGAGGAGACGCTAACAAAGAAAAGTAACAACTCTGTATGTTAAAAAACTTTCTTTGGAGTGATCAGAAGTTTTGGAAGTAGCAATAGACAGTCGGGATTTCTAGAGGAAGTATTAATATGTAAAGGCTGTTGGCTTAACTGGGATAAGGGAAAGAAGATGTTGATGACAGTAAACATTTGTGCAGGATCAAATTATTTAATGTTTATTTAGGTGACCAACTATGACAACAAAATGTAAAAAAGATTATCGAAGAATTCTTCGGGTAATTTTTAGAATTTCGTAAATATTTGGAACTGAGTTATTAGTGAGAACTTAGGATTAAATCATCTATTGATATAAAAGAGCTTTAGGATAAGAGAGTACATTTATTTTATCTTAATAAAACAAAAATGGCTATTCAATTGTTATACAAGTTCGATTGTTAAACAAAAGAGACAAAATAAAACAAAACATCAAAAATAAAGAAGAGAACTGCGGAAGAGACAAAAAAAAAGATGATAATTATTATCATAAAGCGTAATAGTAATATTTCAATATAAATTAATAAATTGATAGAAAAAAAAAAACTAAACGAATCCTGAGTTTAAATTGTAGATATATATATATATATATATATGTAAGATAAAATATATCATGAGAGTATATAGTATATATATATAAACAATATTATAGATATATGCGAAAAGATCTTTTGTTAGATCATTGAATTTTAGTTTTATCCTTACCTAAATAGTAACATTAGACCTTGTATGAAGTTTCTAAAATTGTTGTGTCGCGTTATCGAGGAATCTGGTTCTTCCACATCAATGTTTCCAAACACCTTTGTGTCGTTTGCGTTAAAGCCCCGCGGCATTGTACGTGAGAGAGAGTGTGTCAGATACAAAAAAGAGAAAAACAAACCAAAAATAATATAAAAAAGTCGTTTTTCTCAGACATTTTCATTGTTATTCAATCATGATTTTTTTTCAACACAGCGTTTCTTAAATATATATATTATATATGTCAAAATATGTTCGAATAAATCAAAAAATAGATGCGAAACAAATATATATATCGATATGTGAGTTATATATATTATTATAATTAAAACAAAATTCACACACATATATATATATAAGTAAATGTTGATTTTCAATCATATATATATATTTTTTTCTACTGAAAACAGGATGTCCAACATAACATTAATAATAATGCCAGAAAAAACACAAATTTAGAGTTTAATTAACAATGTCATACTTTCTACTTGGGAAAATACATTCTTCATGGATCTATAAACAATAATTACACACATTGTCTATGGTTAAAAACAAAAGAATGTTGACAGAAACAAAAAAGAAACAATCGTTCCGTAATAATAATCTATGGATTCCTAAAACACACACACACAAATAGTTAAATTTTACATTATAGTAGGTATGTTTATATACACAAACATGTACAGTTAAAAAATAAAAGACTGTTTTATCTAACGGTTATGTAATATTAATAAAACAAAAAAAATAGGTACTAAAACACACCGACGACTTCTGGCAATAGATATTTTGTATTGTAGTCAATATTCTGTATCTATGATTTTGAGTGTAATCTGTGTATGTGTGAAATTTTGATGTAACTTAATGTTTTTCGTTCTTTTTTTAAATCTTTTTTGTGTATTGTCATTTTTGGAATTTAGAATGTGTTCTAAAATTGTATGAATTTTAAACAACAAAAGAATTTTGTGTCTTTAAATTTACTATTATTTTTCATAGGTGTCGAGTGCATCAACTAAATTTTTGACGGATAATCATTTTGACAGGTTTGTACTAAACTCTCTATGGTGTTGCACAACATTTATGATTGTGTCTAGTCTATGGTACATTTTTTTTATCAACTAATTGACATTGGTTTTGGTTAACTTTTGCAGAAAATTAATTAGAGACCATTGAAATATAAAAATTAATCTCAGTTTGCAATAAACTCATATACATTCCAATGTACTTTCACAGCTTAAATAATATATTTATGTAGCGAAAGTGGAGTTCGTGAGCAGTAAGAAGGTTCAAATCATGGATCTCTCAATCGAAAGACTTAGACTTTAGCATCTGGCCACCAACTGCCCCTAAAATATTTTTTTAAATTATTCTTGACAAAATGCTCAAAAAAAGAAATAAATTTCTAGAAAGTAAACATGATTAAAATATATGTCTTATGCTGCATAGTAAAATATTAGATTTATTTTTAATATGACATTCATATTTTGCAAATTTTCCAAGTTAACCAAAATTCTTTTTTTTCTAACACCGACAAAACAAAAATAACAAAATGAAATGAAATGTGACTAAGCAGCCTCTAAAAAAGGGTGAAAACATTATTTATAATAATAATCCACGATACTCTCCCATTATCTATGGATTGTATTATTTGGAATAAGAAGTGATTCCAATTATTCTGTTTGAATAATGATAATTTTGAGACTAATCAAATCAAAATGGTGAACCTAAGACAACAACCAATTACAGTATAAATAAGTATTCTAAAATCAAAATAAAAACATTCCGTTGCCGAATTCATGTTGTGTGTGTGTTGCAGCCAATTTTTATATTTAATTTGGTGAAATATCTGTGAAGTGTGTCATTCGTGTGTCAACAATAACACAAAAACTAACAATAATAATCTTACTCACTACGTTTTCAAATAACAAACAAAAAAAAACATTTCCATAATCATTAAAACAAACAAAACAAAAACACATCAATAGTTAAAAAAAAAACATGGCCGCCTGTCCGCATATTAATTTGTCATGACCACAACCATAAACAAAACAGCAACAAGGCATTATTATTATTAGAAATATGACAAGACAAGATAAGATGGCGGGCCATAGACAAAATTATTAATATTTAAAATGTCAACTTGATAGGGGGACAGCGGGCGTATCCGTCTCACCGAAATAGCAGCAAGAGAGCCCCAAAGAATGTTTGAAAGTTGTTATGTCTGTTGAGGGCTTCGAAAGGGTCTGAGTGAATGTTCCCAAACACCTGCGTGAGGATAACAAGAAAAACAAAAGCCAATCATGTAAAAAACAAATAATGAATGTAAATTGTGTTGCCATATAAAAAAATATATTAAAAATAGTATCAACTACTAATTAATTTATATCGTCTCTTTAAATTTTTTTATTAGTCTCTTTTGAATTACTAAGCAACTCTTCATTATCTATTCCTGTCGTCAAATTTGAATTAAAATAATTGAAAAATTAAATATTGTAATATCAAAAGTATGATTTAGTATTGCCCCGTTTAAAAATTATAACTGCCATTATTTATTTTGCACACACACATTTTTTTAAACAGTTATTTTACAGTTGTTTAAAAATGATTTGAAAAATAAAACAGAAATTCTACCCGTCAAATTAAACAACAATAAAAATTCAATACCTAGAAAATACATTGAAATAAAAGATTAAATTCCTTATAGAAGTTAATTAACTATCTAATTTCCATGAATTCTATATATAAAATATTCTAAAATCATTTTAAAAAATATCTAATTTTGATCATTACTGAAAATAAATAGGGATTCTAAATTTACTGATTTAAAACAATAGACCCAACAAAACGAAAATAAAAAACAATTGAAACACCATTATTTTATGCAAAGAATGTCAAACACTAAAGGCATTTCTCACTTCTTTTGTTTCTGTCAAAGTTGGGTCTAAAAACTATTCAAATTTGTTCTAGAATAACATTTAAACTGTACCTATTCACAAAATCTACTTTAATTGTTCACATGATATAAGAAAATAATAAAAAAAAAACAAAAACTTCTATTTTACCAATGATTTCAACAACAAAAAAGCTCATAGTATGTTTACAAATATTTGTTATTTTGACATAAAAAATAATAAATACAACAATTTCAAAACATTTGAATTGTTAACTCGTTCAAATTTAGAACACACAAGCAGGATTGACATAGACAATAAGAGTTTTTTCTATGCATTGCTATGTTATTGATCTACCATAGATTAAGTGAATATTCTATTTTTGAACGATTTATAGACACCAATTCATAAGCAAGACAGGGATAAAAGATATTATTGATAGAAGAATCTTCTTGATATTACAGTATCTGTATTGAATGTATCTCAGTTGACAATAAATCCAGTTTGCGACCAATCATAATTGCAAAAAGGTTTATTGCTATCATATTGACTATCAATATATTCCATATTAATAGCAAAAGACTTTTTTATAGAATGTTTAGTAACTAACTCAGGGTGTTTATCAATTGAGATATGGCAGAAGATGTTTGAATTAATATTTTGTTTATGAGAAATTGATGATAGAAGTACATAAGTTCACATTTTGCTTATGGATTGGTGATTACTGTCAGATATTAATTAGTTTTTTAAAACAATTATTACAAATATTAGAATAAGCATAAAAATCACATATTGAATAGGCACATAATGCGTTCAGTTATCGTGATAAAACAATTAAAAACAGATTTTCATTTGTTTTAAATTCAATCTAAGAATGTATTTTTAAAGAATGTTTTAGAGAGGGAAAATATTGTCAATTATGATTATCTAACAATAAGGTTTAATGAGATTTGGGTAAAGGAAATATGCTGCAATTGCGCAATACGCACAAATGGATCAAAATATGCCAAGTGTTTCTGGGTAGCGTATAATGGAAAGGGCTTTTCCATAGAGTGTGTGCAATTTTTAAGTGATTTGATGCGGCGCCTGAAGATGTCTAAGAATTAGAAATGCCTAGAAACTAGATTGGATTATATTGACAAAAAGTGCAAAGTTCTTCCTAAACATTTATATTTATATGAAGAAAAATATTTTACTTTCTATTTATTGCTTCTGCTTATGAATGTTCAATATATCTTTATGCCTATTAATATTTAATAAAAAATACTCAACGTGTTTGAAATTTGAAGAAAACCTGCAAACGAAGTCCGGGGACAACTTTGCAGCTCCTATACTCAGAGCTTAAGGACGGGTCAAACGATCCAAAGAGCTGAGTGTGGAAGCTGCAAAATTGCCCACAGGATGGCGCTGGCATCACTCCATAGACAAATTAACAGAAAACAAATTGACAACTGTCAACATGACATTAATTCACATAACCTAACAATGTTGGTTTTGATAATGCTGAAAGAAATAAATTTATAATAAAAATATGAGTCATTTTATTTTGTTCAAGAAATTGCTGATGATCAGTGCTAATATCGAAAAATATATACAATAAAAGAAAACATATTATTTTCTACTATTTTTCATAAAAAAAGTTAATGAGGTTTTATTGTAAAGAAAAATAACTGCATTTTCTTGATACAAAGTTGAAAAGAACAAATTTTGAGTCTTTGCTTATTTCATCATTCGATGTCTTCTTACTTTATATGTTGAGCCTTTTCAAATAATAAATGTTTTCACCTTGTAGTTCAAATCATAGGAGAAATTCTAGACTGTTTTCAAATTCATTCTTTTCATCAACTGAAAATGGATTACTTTTCAAATTGCCATAGCTCAGATTAGATAAATAACACACCAGATGTCTTCTCAAGGGTTTTAAATAACTCAATGAATAATGAATGAGTGTTATCTGTCTTTGTTTTCTCTTTTAAATTAAAAGATAACAACTGATGGTGTTTTTAATTTAATATTTGTTGTGTTCGTCTAATCTTCACTGATAATTTTTTTGTAAAGAAAACAAAATTTACTCAAAAATTACGAATAATTGTAACATTGGCTTGAAGATATTTGCAAAAAGAGCTAACTTAGAGAGAATTAAATTTGACATCTCGTTGTTACAGTATTAAGGTCTATTTATCTATCTAAACCGTTATAGAATCTTCCACAAGTAGGGTAGTCAGTAATCTAACTGCAAGTAATAAACATGTATTCAGGTTGTCCTTTTCAACTTAACAAAAAAGAAGACATTCAGGATGGATGGCCGTATACCTCATTCCTGTTGAATGGATGTATTTTTTCGTTATAATATCTGCTTTTTACAGTTGGAGGCTCGAAAAGTTACCGAATTTCAATATTCGGGTTAGTTTGAAGATATTGAATTTGCCTCTGTAGGTTTTACTGTATGATTTAGATTTTTGGGACAATGTACTGATTAACGTTATAACCATGTACTGTAAGGTTTTTGAAGGAATAAAAAAAGTTATATATATATAGCAAATTTGAAAGTTTGATCCATCAATTGAGTTATGATAGTAGTTAAAATGATGTAAAATTAATATTTGTGATGAATTAGTTGAACATACCTGCATTCCGATAATGGCGTAGATGAAAAACAGCATGGCAATCAAAAGACAGACGTACGGTAAAGCCTTAAAGCTTTGCACAAAGGTCCACAGTAGAATTCGTATAGTGTAACCCTGCCGTAAGAGTTTTATAAGACGTGCGGCACGAAATAACCTCAGAAAACCAAAGTTGAAGCCCCATAAACTACTCTGTAAAACGTAAAGAAATCACGCAATTAATAGACATATGGAATATTGCATCACTTGCACAAGAAAAGGTCATTAAATAATAGAACAATGAAATTTGGGATTCATCGAATTTTAACTTTTAATTGGACAGATTCATTGATATGGGAATTCTAAGGAGGCCCTGTCACGATAATAAAATGAAGTCCAAACACACCAAACGCATTGCATTTATTAAATCTTTTTTCAAATTTGAATATTTCGCTATTAACTCGCTATAAACAGGAGAGAATAACAATTCAAGTATAAATTGAAATAAATTATCACCGACTGAGATTTTACAACAGCTCCAAAACAAAAGACAATCAGGACCATTCCGTTACCACAGCAATACATACATTTAGTCTAGTGATGTTGAGTCTAACATTATAAGTCTATGGAAAGATCAATCTACCTATTTATTCCCAAATTCCGCATTCCTTGTGCGTTTGGCAGAGAGAAAAGGACTCCAAGCCAACATGTTCATACACACTACTTTCGCTTTCTCTTAATTTGATTACTCTTTATCAACACGCAACTGTGCTTGAGAATTTCTATACTTTCTTACATCACTTCTTCAATTTACCTATACTGTAATGGTATGTCCCACAAGTGGGGTAGCCAGTAACCAACTGTATGCAATGATCATGGTCATCCTCTTAATGTCGTCAAAATATAAGACTTTCAAGATTTTGAGGACACCCCTTCTTAAAAATTCTCCATTTTATTTGGTATTCTTTTATCATTCATTCATTCCACATGTACAAATCGGAGAAATGTATATAATGAATTCCTTTATGTACAGTTTACTTACCCCTACTTCTTGAATTAATGCATCTATGATACTGCCCAATACTGTCACAAAATCAAAAGTGTTCCACGGATCTTTGAAGAAATTCTGCAAGAGACCACAGACAATATAAACATCAACACTACACCATAGACAAAGTAAATACAGTCTCTTTCTAATTCTGCAATGAAGTTACACTTATACCTGTATTGTGTCTCAGTTGACGACAAAACTGATTGGGTAACTGATCATTTTTGTAAAAAAGGTATTTTGCTATTGTATTGACTATCTATGAATTCTATTTCAATAGCAATATACCTTTTTACAAATATGTACCATTACCAATGGAGTCTCATATTCATTGAAATATGCGATACATGTACATAGATTTTAAAATTTAAATGATGGAATTCGGAACAATTTGAAAAAAAGTAGCAAGATTTGAATTCTGTAATTCTTGCTTGTAAGACTTGTTTTAAAATGTAATTTAATTGGAAACTATTCTTTATGTTTTTTGTTTCAGTAGTAAAATTGCTCTGAATTAACAAAAAATGGCAGCAGTTCAACGGAAAAAGACTGTATTCGCTTCGATTAAAAATGATGATAATTGTTTTCAATGTCTTGTATGATGAAATAAGGAGTTAAATTCACTAAATTTATTAAAAAATTTAAATTAAATCTATCCATATCATCACATTGTTTTTTAACGAGCGGGGTCCCCAGAAGACCCACTGCATGTTCCAGGCATTTCCAACACGAGCAGCCAGCGAAATGACTGCATATAATAAGCACACAGGTTATCTTCCTTGTACCTTAGCAATTTAAAACATTCAAGACAGGTTTTATAAGTTTCTTAACCATCTTTTAGTTCGTCTCCCGATTATTTCATACATACAAGTGCATTGTAGAAAAATAATTTCTAAATAAATCTACTTTATATCAATAAAGTATGCTACTTTATAATTAAATTTTAATTCAAAGAATACTTTTTGAAAACCGAATCTATATCATTACGGCATCTTGTAAATGAAGTGTAGCGATTGGACAATTGATGCATGCATTAAACATGTAGACTGTACTCTTTGTGATTTAAAACTAAGACTTTTAGGTGACACAGAGAGGACAGCTTGTAAGTTTATTACTTCGCTAGTACTACTCCACTTGCGGGATGTGCCGTGATGGTATAGAGAAGTAGTAGTGCAACAACTTTCAAGATGATGAGTCACAGCTGAATTGAAGATATTATATGTGTCGCTGAGTTTCGAAATCCGCTATAACACATACATTTGAATGTGTTATAGCGGATTTCGAAACTCAGCGACACATATGTCTTATAATACTGTTTTATGAGTGGCTACCTAAACTACAGTTTACAACAATCTTTGGATGTAGGAAAACTCTCAGAAATAGGGGGAGATTTATTTAATTCCAGGAAATTTACATGAAAAAAATAAAGTTTTTTTTATAAAATAAGGTTTATAGTTGAATTTGGAATACAAATGTAGAAGTTAAGTTTCAATGGGCAATCTATTTTAGTTTGTCTATACAATCAAGAAATCTCTCAAAAGTGAAGTAGTCAACTGTGTCAACTGCACGTAACAAACATGCAGATAGTCCTCTACGTGCTAATAAAAGACAGGACAATAACGATGAGAGGCAAACGACAACGGTGAACTGAAGATAAATGCGTGTTATAAATTAATATGTAGATCATCCTTATCATGCCTCAGATGTCAAATAAATATTTGCCTCTCACAAGCCACTCAAAAACTTTGAAAAAAAAAATGATAGACCAATTCTGTTATGAGACCAGCAGGGCTACTCTTGACACAATCTAAATACGATCTTAATCTAGTCTTGATCTTGATCATACGACGCACGAAGGGACTATGGTCAAAAACACCGCGCTAATTAATTAATTAATGAAAAATCAAGATTGTGCTATACAAGATAAAATTTGCATTGGACGTACGGCGGATGCAAAAACTTCATTGCAATATTAATTGTATCTTCAAGATATTTCATTTTTCTGTGTCATGTCGCCCATTTCTGTGTAAGTAAGTTAAGTTTTGTTTACTTGTAAAAAATTACGTACTGTTCTACAAGTATTCAGAATTGTAGCCTTCTGTAGAGTGCTAAATGTTGCTTGTGGTAGTGCCAATGTATTTAAACTATTGAAAAGATTATGTGGTATGATTCCTGTACTACATAGAACTATCGGCACTGTTGTAACATTTTTCATTTTCCAAATTCATTTTATTATTTATTTTTAAAAACATATATCTAGGTTTTGGTTATAAACCCAAATACAACCCTATACACCTTTCACACTAAGCTAAAAGCTTGTGCCGTGAAAGGGGAGTTTTGCCGGCACCTGGGATCGAATTGCGGATCCCTTGTTTATGAGGCCGAGACTCTACCCCCAGGCTACCGACGAACTCTTCTTTCTTTTTTCTTTCTTCCTGCAATTCCGTGTTTTTTCTCTAATAGTCGTAAGAAGATTGTGGGTACTGGGAACAGCAATGTCTTTTATGTATGTGCATTCTGCATTTTTGTCGTTTTCATTATTATTACAAACAATAAGACAATTCTTGCTAGGATCATTACAGCTGAAGGCCAATGCGATCCTAGAAGATAACTTTAGACGACAAATTCAAATAGACATCCTGATAATACAATTATTATAATATTCTCAATTTTCTTAATGAATTCTTTGAGTTTTTTCATAGGAATATAGACCTTAGCACAATAATGCAAAGCATATTTTGGTCGAATTTGGTCAAACAGTTCACAATTGTCTTTGATAAATTTGGTCTATAGAATTGAGATTGTGTTGCTATATTTAAATGATTATAGATTCCAATGCAAATTTTACCATTTCTAAAGAAACAAAATGGTTCTTTTGGTAATTTTAACTACGATGGTTCTGAGGTGTAACGTTTTATATAATACAATAAAAGAAAATAAGGAAAGTTAGGGGATTTTAGGGAAAAACTATACATAAAAGTGTGTATTAATAACAAATAAAAATATGATTCAGAATTTTAGTAGTAAGATAGGTCACTAGTAAAACTCAAAGTCATATTTTTGTTTGTTATTAATAGAAATTGAGTTTTACAAAATAAAAACTGACAAAATACTACTAAAGTGTGTGGGTTCACTTGATGAAAAATGTATCTAAAAGAAATCTAAAAATATAGAAACTATATCTAGAAGTACTTTTGTTTTTATCAAATAGAAACAAAAGGACAATGACAAACCTACAAAAGATGAATATATGTAAAAAACAAATGATTTAATGATTTGTTTTTACCTACAATGAACACAATATAATAATCGTGTTTTTCTACAAATGGCAAAGAAAAATGAGTAATTTTTAAACTACAAAAATAATATTGTTGATTTTAAAGATATGATGATTTTATGACTTGGTTTAATTAATCTAAGGAATACTAGAAACCATATTTCAAATTAATAGGACATAATTATTATGTTAGTATTAAAAATTATGAAATTATAGTAAGACAAACAATTCTAAAACTATGTAAAGTAGGTATGAAATAAATTGTAAATACATTTTGTAACTATATAGGTTTTAAAACAATATTTGTGACATGTTCAGAGAAAAAGCTATTTCTCCGTAAATTAACAATTAGGGTAGATATAAAAAAAACAATGAAAAAAGTATTTCAAAAAAAGATGAATCTAGGTTTCAGATTAGCCCAAATACCGTTATAGAAAACAATGATACAGTTGTGTTATGAAGGTAGTGGAATCGAACCAAGGATTGAAAATCTTATACACCACCATCAGGTGATAAATCACCTCCAAGATATGAACAAAAATAAAGAGTCTAATATGAAAAATTATGTTTATGATTTGCGTTGACTTTTAATATTACAGAGCTCTTATTAAAACAATATTAGAGTGTCACTAGTGACTCAATTGTGTCAGACAAACTCTGGAAGGAAGGACTTATTTCTGCCTTGTGTCCTCGAAAAAAAAAATATTATTGGTTATCAATAGTATAAGCTTGGAAAGCATTTTTATATTTTTAATGAAATAATTATGTATCACATATTTTTGTATATAAATACTTAAAAGAAAAAAAAAACTCTTTAAAGTCGTGATGCTAATAATGCCTTTTAAATAATTAATATTTTTTTTCTGAACATGTCACCAAACAAAAATTTGTAAGTAACATTTGGTCAAAGACAAAAATTAAAATCATAATTAGTTCAAATAATCATAAAGTAATTTAATTTCATATTAACCAAAACTGAGCACCGTCAAGATAAGTTAATCAAAAGTTTAAATTAATTAATCCGTTAACAAAAAGTTAACTCTGCTATTTTTTGAATATGTCACACAAATTACTATCATTAAAGTATTTTTCACAAGATATAAAACATACAAAAATGGTCACCAGCGTGAAATAATTGCAAACTTAAGTAAAGTAGTTCTTCATCGGTCCTATTTTAAAAAGGCAATTCCTGTAATGCTCAGGTACGCAGATTTACACTATTTGCGATCTCCAACAATAAAATAAAGACGACAAGCGATTAATCGATTCCCAAGCCAAAATAAAGGTCGCAGATTCCCAGAACTTTATGATTTTTTTATACTATGTATTTCTATTTTTGAGCTAGCCAGAATTTTGAATAGGGTATAGGATTTTAAATATATGATGACCTCATCGGTTAAGTTAAAAATATCTGATTCTCAAAAGAACTTTTTTTAAGTCACAATTTACAAAATTTTATAATTTCCTTACACTGAAATTTCCAACTCCCGCCCCCCCCCCATCGCCATATTTTCAAAATGTAATAGGAACTTGAAATGTTTAATACTCTCCTCTGTTTCGTTATGTAATATTTTCTGGAATCTGGTATTGTTAGTCAACTTATCAAAACTGAGGATTTTTTCTTTAGAAGTATGCGCACAATTGACCCTAAAACCGCTTGCAATCAACTGCTTGCCCACCCCAGCCTTAATGGATAAAAGCTTTGTAAAAAATATCTGTAGTATCCCCTCCCATCTAAGTTAATGTCAAAGATAGAATGTTGTAAGTTAGTTTATTTAAATGTAAATAAATTATCAATGCTCAACGTTGTGTTAGTAACAATAAAAAATACAATTTACTTTAGTTTAAATAGTTTGTCTTTTTCAACCAAATGTTACAGTTTTAATATTTTGTACATTACCTTGCATCCAAACGCAACCAACTTCAAGATGGTTTCAATTAAAAACAGCAGGGTGAAGATGAGATTCATAAACGACAGCGTATCAATGAATACGTATGATGCCTCGTGAAACTGATTATTCATTTGCAACATAAGACGTTGTCGAGGAACAAAAACAAAACAAATCCATGAAATTTCGGCAATAATAACAAAAGTAATATTTATAATTTTTGCACACTTACAACACACAACAAGATGGTCGCAACAATGTTCCAATTTTGAAAAATGATTGTCAGGACATGAGTTGAGAATAACATTCTACTTTTGAATTGTTGAAAACATTATGTTGCCAGGTTACTGATATGTCAATTTATTTTATTAATTAAATTTGTTAAGATTTTACTTATTGATTGATTTATTCACACAAGCAAAGATAAAATTACATTTTACTGTGCCAAAACATGGAAAAAATTGAACATTGCGAAAAACAACAGCATTTATCTTTACAGTATGATTTTGTTTTCTTTTGATGTTTTGTTATACAAATATATATTAATTTGGATGTTTACTAGGCTGCTCGTCAATATGTTTCAATAGACATATAACTTCATAAAGATTTCGATATCAATAAATAAAAAAACTGAAACTTGCAGTAATATTATTGACTTCATCTTCAAGAAAAAGAATATTTAAAAAAAATTAACATAATAACCTGGCAACACCAAGAATATTAAACCATAGATACTTTATCTATGACTTGGAATGAAATGATTGGCTGAATCTGCAATTTTTGTCTATGAAATTGACCGATATACAAGAACAGTCACTTATAATTTAAGAATTTGATAAAATTTTATGTTTTTATGCCAAAATTTGCACAGATTTGTAATTAAATCAGTTCTCAAAACACAATTTGGTTATCTTTGTTTACCCCGTGTGATCATGTGATTGTTAAAGTTCGTTTTGTTGATGTTTTTATTTATTTTTTTACTTTATTTGATAGAACATAATATACACATACGTTGTTTTTCTATGTTTAGTAGTATACTGTATGAAATACATAATATATATACCTATATATATATAATAATTAAAATAAATAAATAATAATAATTCTATAAAACATGCAAAACTAACTAAAAGCATGCAATACACATGCAACAAAACATGCCATAAAATATAAATACCAGTTATGCATAAATAGCATGCAAATTTTTCTTTATTTTTTCATTTGAACACAAAGCACTCATTGTCGAGTGATTTGTGTAACATGCAATAATTAGACAATGTACTGCTAAACGGATGACTTATGCAACAATGTTTCAAACCATAAAAACGTCAAACTGAGATAATTATTGATGTTGTTGTGCTGAGTTAACGCAATGTATTAACAATAGATTCAGTTGCTCAATTATTTTACTAACAATACAACAACTTTTTTTTGGCTTGATAAATTGTTACACAACACAATCCAAATATAATATGTTTTTATATATATTCTGCTTAAATAAAGTCTCTAATTATGAAGTTTTGATGTAAAATTGAGTTTGTCATAAACCCAAATATACCGTTGAACACCCTCAAAGTAAGCAATATGTGTTGTGAAGGCTTAAGTATGTCGATAGTGGGATTCAAACCCAGTATCTTTCAATCAAACTTTTGAATAATATTTATAGGTGGTTAATATTACACTTTAATAAAATAAAGTCAGCTTTAGCCTATTCACAAGTTTTATAGCACTGCTATTATTATTATTATCATCATTTAGATGTTTTTAATTGATACCTACTTAAAAAAAATATTAACTATTTTTATGAGTATTTAAATTAATTAACAAAAAAATTGCTACCTAATTCATGCATCTCTTAGTCAGACTATTTAGCCAGTGTTAACACTCATAGTCCGTATTAACACACTGGCTAATTTTAAAGGTCCAAGGTTCAAACATTTTTGCCTTGTTAAAGGTATGACAAAGTATTTAAATGTTACAATATGTTTACTTTTTGGTTATTATATAAGACAAATATAAAAAAAACCTCACAGCTTACAACATGCTTGCATTGTGAAGACAGAGTAAGTTAGCAGTATGACCCGGGGTATGCCCATTAAAAGTACAAAACTACCGAGCATCTTTTGCTTATATATTTTTTTCGGAGCAATAATTGGGATAGATTATCAGCAGAATTTGAGCAACTAACCCATAGTCAGGCAGGTTATATTGTCGCTCGGCGTTCAATACCAGGAATGTAACAATTACAAAATTTTAGAGATTTAACTGAATAAAAGTTACGGCATCACCCGAATGCATATTCGCGGTTTTGTTCCATACGGCATTCTGGCAGTTTGGACAATATTTGGGGAATGTTTTGTATACACAATCGCGCATTTTAACATTCTATACCAATATAAAAAAAAAAAAACTGTGTCATCTAAATTGTCGAATTCGCAATATTGAACGCCAAGCGGCGATGTGTTCCATTAATTGCCCCAGAACAGATTTTGGTCTAGTGGGGCAATATATTCCATAATGCTGTTATTAGTTATTTTTTGTATGTAATGTTTTTGGAAAATAAATATTACACAAAAAAATAATAGACAAAATTTCTTCAGCTTAAATTTTATCAAATATTTGAGAGAATGCTCAATACAATGTCACCTAATCCAAACAGCTTTTTTTAATTGAAATTAAGAATTTGACGTTGCTATTTTTTTAAATATCTTTAATCAAAGATATTTAAATTTTACTATTAATAGTTTTGAATGGGAAGTTATATTTGAACCTTATACCTTCTACACCAATAGTTCAATAATGTGCTATGATAAATAAAAATGCTAAGTTTTTTTTTTAACTAAACACATATTCTAGATTTGTTCAATCTAGTCTTGGGCTGTTTAATAAAGATAGTGATATAAAAAATCTTGTAAAAATATACTTTTTAACTAAACCATGTGAAAAATGGTAAAACTCTTAGAGTCATAGACAAAATTCATAATTATGACAACGATTTTATTTACACTTGAATTAAGATTTGACAGTGACACTTATAGTTTATTCTAAGCCAGATTTAACATAGAACAAGATAATATGGATAATGGTTTGACCGGATAAAATTGAATTTTGACCATCAGATGTTCAGTCATTTTCGCAATTTGTTAGTTGCCGGTTTGAATGGATTACCCATGTGGAGTTAAGATGGAGAGTGATAGCATTCTGAAAACCTTTAATAACTTAAATACAAAAATTGTTTTATTTTCTTAACAAAATTTTCAGATTATTTTTCTATACACAGTATAATTACAGATGGACTATCACAATTTCTTCTAGACAACCATAACTATCCCAATTTTGCTAAGACAATGTATTCAAAAGAATCATGGATGTGAAAATTTTGAATGAAAACTTCACCTTCCAATCAGGAATTAAACCCAAATGACGCAAGTTGAAATTAATAACTATCCGATGTTTGCACACATAGTAAAACTAAATCTAAATCTATCATCTATTTTTGAAGGATTAACTATGTAACAGTTCGAGACATTTTGACTGTTTTTAAACGAGTATTCTACAATGCACTTTTGTTACTTGATTGTATATATAGATCGCGATCGATTTCAGATAAGCCTGATAAGCTAAATATCTGTTTCGCCTTTAATTTGAACATAAGTTTAAATCATTCTTATTATGCACCATAATAAAAACTTATCTAAGAGGTCTAAAACCTAGCAATTTTTAGATGTTCGCATTCCATAATAAACATATTTTTCAGTAACCCTTTCATCATTCATTCATTCCTCATATTCAAACCATCTCAAATTATATTACACAAACCTCCTTTAAGTTCAGTTCACATATTTTTATATGCATAAAAAATCAGTTAAATATATTAAAAAAAAAAAATTACGGAATCAGTAAAAGTAAAATAATTCTATGACATGTTTTGCATAATTGTAAGTGTTCACAATTTATACCTGATTTTTGAAACATGTCTTTGGGTGTTTAATTAATAATTTAAATAAAAACTGTGTTTACATAAAATGATGTTCGATATTCATTTAAACTTTAAATTATTATATTTTAACTAGCTGACCCGGCAAACGTTGTTTTGCCATATACCAACATTATTTCTAGATTACTAATATCACTATTAAAAAATAGGGGTTGATGGTAGAAGGGTGAAAGGGTTAATGCCTCACCATAAAAAAATTAAAATTTAAAATTTTGTCCAAAAAATAAAAAAAAAAATCGGGGTGGATCACCCTTAACTTTTAGGGGTATGAAAAATATATGTTGGCAGGTTCTCAGACCAACCAAAATTTCATCAAAATCGGTCCAGCTGTTTTGGAGGAGTATGATAACAAACACCATGACATGAGAATTTTACATAATAGATTAAAGATTCCTAGGTTTGTTATTTATAAGCCTAAATTCAACCTCAAACAACTTAAAGCTAAGCAACATCTTGTCATGAGGGCGGAGTAAGTCAGTAGCAAAATTTAAACACTAAATCTTTTGATTGAAGTCTGAGATTCTACCTTCAAGCTACAAACTGACTAGATCTTGAAAAGTATCTGTCAAAGTATTATAAGGTTTATAAGGTAAAATATTTTTATTTTTTCAACTAATTTGTTCCAATGATAAGTACCACAAATGAGAGAATCAAATACAATTGAAAATAAAACAAGTGTATATAATACAAACTGCATTGTAAACAGTTCCACAATTTTCCACATGTATGCGTTGAAATATTGTTAACTCTATTGTCAACACTTGCAAAATACTACAAAATTTGTCTCAAATTAATTTACTTATATATTTTATTTTATATAGTTTTTTTTTTATTTTCAAGGCAAAGCATCCAAAATTGAGCTAATTATGTATATATACATATATATGTATGTTTGAAAAGGTGTTCTCGCAGAGCATATTGTACATAATTATTATCATTTTTTTGGGTAGGTACTCTATGTACATAAGTCTTGAAAAAGACCATTGGCTGTAGGTGTGGGTGGAGGCAGCAGGCGTCAATAAGCAACTCACTCATCAACACCTACACCGTTGAAGCCTGCCAAACCACTTCAATACCCCAGCTGACGTCAGGTTGAATCTTGCATGAAACGTCGGGCAGAAGCCAACGGTCTTTTTCAAGAAAAACTAAAAAGTACTGTATTTAGATTATCCAAAAAACTATTTATTTATAGTTTAAAAGTTTAGTTTAAAAACTATCAAAATGGCCCCACATTTTTTCCCCTCTTTTTCAATGATATTATCAATCTATTTATATCCTTTAGGCATCCCCCACAAGTGAGATAATAGTCAGTGATTTAACTGAAAGGAATGGATTTTAAATTTTTCATTGCTAATTTTTTTTTTAAAAAAGATATATCTGGGTTTTGTTATAAACCCAAATACAACCTTATACACCTTTCACAGTAAGCTACTAAAAGCTTGCGTCGTGAAGTTTATCGGCACCTGGTATCGAATCGCGGACCCCTTGTTCACGAGGCTGAGACTCTACCTCCAGGCTACCGACGAACTCGTGGAAGTTGTTAAAAATGATAGATTTACGAATAATACTTGTTTTTTTTTTTCAGGAAGACACTCAAAAGTTTATGAAATCAGTGGGATGATAGTAAATTTAGGTTCTATATAAAATATAATTTACAAATATTTTATATGGTACATACACTCCAAAAGTAGTCAATTTGAGACAGATTTTATTTTGCTAAACTAAAAGATTACCTAACAATACAAACAAACATGCAAATATTACATGCACATGCACAAAAACATACAAGACACATGCAGATCTACATAAATAACCACATGCACATGCAATAGACATCGAAATAAACATGCGTATATTTAAATGCAAAATGCACATCATGCAAACATTGATTTCATGTTAATAAGCCATGCCAAGCATTATATAAAAATAAAATTACATGCGTGAAGTGCAAGTTTTTGGGAAGAGGAGGGAATTCGGGGGAAGATTATCTATCGGAATAGTTTTTTTTTTATATTCTACTACTCAATATTATTTTTTTGTAAGAGGGATTTGAACAAAAATGTTGAAGGAATGAAAAATTATACAAAATAATATAAATGATCTTCATGAGATAAATTAAATATGATGAATATATTATTATTGTTCAATAACATACTCCATCTTAAATGTTCACCATATATTCCATAAATGTTCACTATATATTCAATAAATGATAACAACAAATTATTAAATGTTCAATATATATTCAATAAATGCTTGCCAGAAGTCATGAAATGTTTAGCACATATTCTATTTACTCTCTAAAAAATACACATATTTCTAAAATATCTTGTTCATCTATTCGATTTTTTAGATCAATAATATTTTTAAGATATTTTAAATTTGTGTTATCTTTATTTATCTTTAAACCAAATTAAAATCAAACAACATTTATACAGCTGAATTCGTAGGCAAAACATTTGATATCAATAAATGATATATGAACAAAAATCTAATGAATTTTGGTGGGTAAAACATTTAAAATGTAATATATTCACTTACCTGCATCGTAAAATACCTTATGAACTAGTTAATCTTATGTAAACCTTCAAACAAATACTGGAGAATTTTAAATGTTCGCCATGTATTCAAATTCCAATTTTTTTTTAATGAATGATAAATACGATTTGTGAAATCATTTTTGTTTGAAAGTCATAGAAGAAAGGTCAATGATTTTTTGCCATTTTCATGATACATGCATTTTAAAATAATATGTTTATTCAATCATATAGATATATTTTTAATTATTTTTTGTACATGACCAGTTTTTTACATATTGAAAATGGCATGAAAATCAATAATAAAGTCTTATCTATTATATATAATTCATTGAGCATTGCAATCATTGAAACAAATAAACAAAATACCAAAAATAAATAAACAAATCTAATGTTACAACAGTAACAAATATAAACAATAAACACTATTTACTAAGTAGGTACTCAATTTTATAAACAAAATAATAATAAAACACAAATTCATTTGTTTTACAATTCAACAGAACAAAAGAATGGTACCTACATATCTAATAAGTTTTAAAATAATTAAATACATAATTAAATAAATCTTATTTAAATTTCTGTGTTCTAAGATTATATGTGTGTAACTTAAAGATATATTTTGTAACTGATTTTATTTTAAATGCTGGGCATATATTCCTGTATTCATAAATAGCCAATTCAATATAATGTTTAGACAAAACATAAAGAATGAGATGTTCTCCAAACAAATTTGAAGATTTGGTATTACAAAAATTGTAATATCTCTGTTAATAAATATTACACATAAATACATTTTTTTTATCTGAGAACATGCTCAATAGTAGCTGAGAGTTGGTTTAGAAGGCATAAGTTTCCCTATTGCTTATGTGGTGTAAGGATAAATAGACAAAAAATGATATACATAATTAAAAATGCTACTATAGTATCCTATAAGTGGGATAACCGAAAATGAAATTGATAAATATTTATTGGACATTAAAAAAAAGAAACACTCGTTTTGTGAGGAACGAGAAGCGGTTTTGTTGAATTTCTAGCAAAACACACGACAGGTGATTTTGGACAGAAAACCACAGAACACAAGACTATTTAACTGTTGATGTAAAGAAAACAAAAATATACACGTAAAAACAATTGATCAAATAAAAAAAAAACTACATTTTTTTTTACAATAAAGATTGTATAAAAGAAATAATAAAAATACTAACAAAACTACTAATTACAGGTAGATATCCATTTGTTAAAATTTATTTAAAGAAATAATATAAAAACAAATGAACTCACACAGACACAATCTATTGTTACGACAGTAAATAAAAATTAATAATTTCTATCATATAATGATTGCTCCGCTCAATATGAAAAGAAAAAAATTAATTAATTATATATGGAAAAAAGGTTTCCTTGCTGTTTTCGTCATTCGGTACTTACTTTTACCCCATACGCTAATATTTTCATCACAGTTTCAGCGGAAAACATACTGGTGAATGCAATATTTAAATACTTCAAAATGTTGGTGTACATTTCATTTTGCTTATTGTACTGTTGTCATTTTTGAAATTGGAACATACATTTGAATTTACAAATTTCATTCCGTTCCATTTTTTTAAATTCATTTGTTTAGAATTTGAATTTCGTTCAGTGGATTCATTTGTTTTCAATTTCGTAAATCATTCCATTTGTTCATTTTCAAATTTTATCATTGATTTATTAATTCCATTTTTTATTTGACATTTTCATTGTTTTTCAAATATCATCATAATCATAGATATTTCATTTATTTTTTGTTGTATCAAATTCAAATTCATTTGTTCCATTCCGTTTTCAGTTGTTTTCCAGAATGTGGTGGTGGTCCAATCAGCAAGCAGGATTGTAGGAGACGGATGAAGTAGCATTTGTTTTGTAGATACGGTTATTTGAATGTGTGTGCAACACCAAAAATGAGGTGTTTATAAAAAAAGAAAAATCAAAACAAAATTTGTTAGAACAAAAACTTTTTATGTTAATTTTGTGTTACATTTAAAAAAATAAATATTTTTTTCAATATGATATATATATTATTAGTATACATTAAATTTATTAAAATGGATGACTTGCCATATAGATAAAGAAAAACAAATGCAAAAGAAACAAAAGAAACCTAAAGCGTAGTAATAATGGTGCAACATTCGTTGAAAAAAAAATGTAATTTATATTCATGATGTTACAAAAAAAAAACAAACACATAACAGGATGATTACACGAGACATATGATTCAAACAAAAAAATAATATAAACAAAAGAATGCATTCAATACTCAAAAAAGATTTTGAATAAATTGGGATTTGTTTTGTTCTTTTTTCAAATTATTTAAAACTGAGCATTCCGACATAAAAATGTGACATTCTCCTAAAAGTGTTTCAGCCATTTGATAACAGTGATACATTTAGTGATGTTGTGATAAAACACTTTGTTGTGCAAAGCCATTCAACATTTATCGGTGAGATTGTGCGACTTTTAACAGCATGCGTGTGAACCAATCAAAATACAAAAGACACATGAGGCATGCAGTGATTGAACAGAACACAATGTGAGAGAATTTAAAATAAAAATTGTAACCAATCAAATTTAAACCCTAACAACTTACAACCAATCAATACACAGTGTTCAACCCATAGATTTATTTTTAAAACATTTCCACAAAATGGAATCCTTAATTTGTATATTAATCCTGCATTTTGAATATCACAAATATATTCATTTACAAACATTCATAAAATGTTTAATGCCTTGCAATTTGAAGACTGATTTTTTTTAACAAAATTTATTAAACGATATTCTGAAAAATATTTCTTGAGCGATATGTTCACTTTTCTGCACTTAATGGCATTAAATACATTATTTTTTGTCAACCTTTTTATTAATTAAGGCAAAAAAATGACAATATTATACATTTTTACTATGAATGTCACTTTCTAAAAAAATGTTCTTTTTTAGAACAAAAGACTGTTAAAAAATATATAAGATTCTAAAATTCCAAGTTTAAATTTAAGATGTAAATTACTCCAAAGTAACCCCAAAATTATAAAAATTAATAGATATGTTTAAAATAGACAATACACAATGATTGAAAGATGGCGTCAAAGCATTTTGAAACGAAAAATGTACATTAGTTTATAAATTTATTTATTATAGTAGTGAAATTTTATCCTATTGATGAAATTCAGATGAATAAAAACCTTTTTTATAATCTACAAGTAATTTAAACTTTTTGTTAGCGTAACTTATTGAAAAACAAAGCTTATTAATTTTTAGATAAAACATATTTTTAAATATTGCAACATTGAAGACAATACTCTTGCATCAATCTATGACTTTAAAAAAGTATTTCATAGAAGTACATTACTTCTAATAATCCATGATTAAAATAAATGTTATGAATTTATGCAAACACCTTTCTTCTATGAGTAATCAGATATTTGAAATTTAATACAAAATTGTTTATTCAAATAACAATGAACTTGATGTACATTTATCCTAATTTGACAAAATGCTTTTTTTCACGCGGCAATGTGAGTTGGTAGTAACAACATTACTGATTGCATGCATTTTGATGTGAAGAAAATATTAGTGAGTATGATGACAACACTGAAATAATAAAATGAATAACAACAAACAATCAAACAAAAGAAAAACAACATGCAATGTCGAGTATCACTTGTTTTGACAACAGAATAATGTATCAATTAATGAATTCATGTAAAATGCATCACAGCCCAACATGCAAAAACATTCCGTGATAAAACATTTTGTGTTTTTCATATCTTAAAAACACTTAAAAAAAACATACACACACATTCAGAGTTAGTAGGAACAGATTAAGATACGGGCAATATTGCAAGACATTATATGTGGGGATTATGATTTTTACAACATGGCAAACCCATTCCAAAACAATAAAACACCATAGATAAAAAAACCAAAGACATTATACATCACAAGACTGTGCAGTTATTGACAAAATTCGAGCAAAAATATGCTTTTTACCACTGCAATTATAAAGTCTATATTCGTATCACGTAAAAAGTAAAGTGTATCACGTGAGAGAGAAAGTGTTAGGGTGATGTCACATTCTAACGTATTGCCAGTATATAAAAAATATATAAACCTTAGTAGATTTATAAATTAATACTAACTAGGCATGAGTTAGAAAGGGACAGTATCACCCTAACATCACTATCTCAGGTGGCACATTTTACAAGGAAGTGTACAGTCTTGTAATTTATAATGTATTTGTAAAAAACACACACTATTATGTCATTATTGAAACAAAAAACAAACGAAACAATAAATCATTCCACAATTCCCAATACACAAACAAATCATAATATAAAACACCAATTATTTATCATTCCAAAATAAATGAAATAAAAAATAAAACAAAATAAATCACATATTTTTTATAATATTATTATTATTTTTTAAAATGTGTTAGTGTTGTCGTGTTTTGTATTTCATGTGTCAAATTTTGAATTAAGAATGTGTTCCGGAATCGAATGTTTGTTTTAATTAAAACCATAGACAAAATGTAATAATAGGAACTTTTTGTATTGAAAATTTGTCTAATGTTTTTAACATATTAATTTGCAATTATATATTTAGTGTACACATCAATAAATCTCATTAAAAATGTAAAAGCGTGTCTGTTAACTAAACAATTGAGGCTTGATAATAGCATGCAAAAAACAAAAGAATACTAAATAAAAATTTAAAAGTGTTCTGCTCTAATATTCAATTTCAAAAATTGTTATTTTTATGGTAATTAGGTTCCCTTGGTGTTTTGATTAGAAATTCAATCTATGGCGTTTACATACAGACTTCACATAGAACATTTAAAATGAGATTTTAAATGTGTTGCCTGAAGTTAAAAAAACAGTGTACAAAAACAGCATGCATTATTTTTGTATTCATGTAATTTCTATTCCATCAAATTCTTTAATTTCGTCTATGGGTTTTCCTTTTGTGTGATCGTGTTTAGATGTAAATAGGTGTATGCGTGTAAGAATATAAATTTTAGATATAAAAATATATGAAAATAACCTGAAAATCATTTTTCGTATTACAAAATATAACAATAGTAAATTTGTAAGAAAACTATAAATGTAAATTTGAAATTCAAATAGAAATGATTCCATTCTAAATTTGAAACAAATTTAAATTGTAGAAGTCAAAGATGGCACAATTATAGATTAAATATTTAGATTAAGAAATTTATTTATGTTTTCAATAGATTATTTAATAAAACAACATGTATAATAATACAACTCTTAACTGAAAATAAACTAATTGTCATAAAAAGTTATAATAGATGAAAATAAATTTTAGAAACAAAATGTAAAAAGAAACAATTGACATTGAAGTATGTTTTCAGAACGGAATCATTTCTATTCATTCAAAAAATATTAAAATAAGAACCCAGATAATTCTTGAGCAATGTTACCGTTTTGCGGAAAGAGTTAATACGGAAATCATAAAAGATTGTCTATGAGGTAATCAATGTTTTATACACGCGATATGTCCTTTATCCTACATATCTCAATTTAATGGCTTAGACAGGATGACACATATAACCATTATACATTGTCAGATCTCTGTTTCATATAATGGTACAATTTTTCAAAATAATATTTTTAATTAAAGAAGATAAAATAGTATAACCATTTTGCCCTAAGTTTTTTTTAAACATGAATCTAGATTTGAAATAAACCCAAGCAAAAATACCCCAGATACTCTCACGCGATGTTTGGAAGAGGCCTATATTCAGCAGTGGAGAGATGGCTGACTAGTAAGTAAGCAGTACTCTCACATTAAGCAATACGCTTGTTTTGTCAAGGTGGAGTAAGTTGATTTAGTATGTTTGATATATGCAGTAATCTCAGATATAAAAAAAAATATTTTCATCAAATACATTTTCAATTAAGAAATACAAAAAAATAATGTTTTTAGAAACAATTGAATTATTTACACAATATTAGCAAAACTTGCTATTTTTTTACTATTTTGAAACATATTTAATATCATCTAAAAAAATTAAAATTACAATTGTCTGGATTCTTACGGCAAAACGAAAATAAAAAAAAAAACAATTATTTTCTGTAATATCAACATTAAAAAAAATATGCTTGATAATGACATAATATCTATCGAAACCTGATATTAGATTTTAAATGCAAGTTTATAATAAAGTATGACTCCAAACATTCATGGTAATATAAATGTATTGGTCAAATCTTTGAAGACAAAAAAAATATTTATTTTTGACAAAGTTTGATATAATTATCAAATCTGGATTTGGAATAAACTTAATGATACACAAACTTCCTCACTATAAATGATATGCTTATGTAGAAAGGTGGAGTGAGGGTTAAAAACAGAAAATACAATTTAGATGTTTCAGTAAATTTGACACAAATCTTACTATTAAAAAAATAAATTTTATTAGTTGCTAGTAATATTTGTATAACGTATTCAAATATTTTATATATATCTTTAAAAATAAAATAATATTGATAAAATAAATGTTGATATTACAGATTTTATAAGAACTGGACTGTGTATTTCTAAAATTAATGTGGTTTTATGTTTTTGGAACTCTTAATAAAAAACTTTTAGTAGAGGTCCAATTTAGATGGGAGATTTTGATCCATTCGAGAATAAAAATAGTAGATCTTATTGTTTCTTATATGGTTTTCCATGAAATATTCTTAATTTGTCAATCTTATATTGTGAAAATGGCGGAATTGATGATCGTGTCTACAGAGATCAAAAGTGATTATTTAGAGTAAATTTAAAAGTGTTGGGATGTAAAACATATTTTGAACCACTCTAGATTAATCATTCCAGTTGATTACACTCACCGATTGTCAACCTATTTGAATAAGTATTAACTAGGTAGGTATGTTGTATATGATACACATACATATGTGAACTTCCTTCCCTGTGTCATGCACTCCTAAAGGAAGTTCACATATGTATGTGTATCATATACAACATACCTACCTAGTTAATACTTATTCAAATAGGTTGACAATCGGTGAGTGTAATCAACTGGAATGATTAATCTAGTGTGGCTCAAAATATGATTAACATCTACACTTCTAGTAAGTAAAATCCAGTCCCCGACATCCAATTGTGTCAAAAATTCATGGGATGTCTTTCTCAAGAAGAACACAAATGGAAAGCATGTAAAAAATGTCTTATCAAAATGTGGTGTTTTGCAAATACCTGTCTTCTACAGGGCATTACAAGAATAATGGAAAAGAGGGTGAGATCTATTATATTCAGGAAAGCCCACGGCAATAATTTTTGTCAAATATCCAGATTTTAAAACATTTCACAGTTCAATTCTTATATAATATAGAGTCAATTGATACGACATATAAACATTGACATATATATTGAAATATAATTATTTAAGTGTATATAATGCAAGTGTGTATATACCTTCATCATTAGAAGTAACGTGTTGAGTACAATCAGTATCATGATGAAGTATTCAAATGGTGTTGATACGACTATTTTCCATATCTTATATTTAAAACTCGATCTTTTACTCGGCATATACCTCTCAAGAGGTCTGGCACCTATCGTAAAGTCTATACATGATTTCTGTAACAGACAAAAACAACAAAAATATGTTACAGTAATCTCCAAAATGTACATTAATATGATTCATAATTCAGTAGATCCAAATAGATTCTTTGACCCTAATCACATACTGAATCACAAATTTCCCAATTGCCGTTACAATGATTTTCGTAACCCAGCTTTTACTACTTATATTCAAACTTTCCAGCATTATATATATAACGGAGAGTATTTAAAGCGCCATCTTTGTGCCATAGCACCTCGAGGACGCTGTACATGATAATGTTCTATCTTCAACAAAGTTGTCTGTGTCAAGAATTCAAATTTAAATACAAAAACCTTATAACACATAATCTCAGATACATAATAATATGTATCCGCGTCAGAAATAAAAATAAAATAATGCAATATACACAACAGTCACAGTTCATAAAAAAGTTTGAAAAAGTAGGTCTTGAGGTCTCTCTTAAAAGCCTGGAAGTCAAAGTTAGGACCAAACTGATTACTGCGTCAAGTTAATGATAAGTTCTGAGAGCTACAACCGTTTTATTTTTCTTGCCATTATTTATAATCTAATCTGAACGAGAATACGTTTGCTAAATTTGCTACATCAATTTTTATTGTGTATTGCGGAATTCATTTAAATTATTTTTTATTTATTATGTTAAAGTTGAAATTTCTGCATATTATAATAAACTTGTCATCAACTAAATAAATAAAACCGAGCTTTTATCATTTTATGTTTTTTTTTATCCAATTTTTCACACTAACAATAAGCCATTAGCTGTCGCAGGATGAATTGATGACACTGGCGGGCCAGATTTGGCCCACAAGTCGTAGTTTGGAGACCCCTGCTCTAGAGATTAAAAGAGCCATGGTCTGCTACTTTACTTGGTCCATCCAACTCATTGAAACTCTTTTTCCAGGTGTTCAAATCGGCATGATTCCAAATATATTTACTTACATTTGATGGACGAACAGCTCTTGTAGATCTTTAGCTTAAGAAACTATAATAGATCTCTAAGCTTTTCGATCTTGGGCAATCGCTTGTCACCCGGCATGGTTAATGAATTAAATTATTATTATTATAGTGTTGTTATCAGCCAGGCAGCTAAGCTGATATGTCTCATCTCAACACTACTGTCACAATAACAACCATCAGGCCCAACAAAACTATCAGTGTTCAAATTTGAAGATTCAACCAGCTCAGGTGGCAAACTATTCCAATGATTAACCACCCTGTTAAATAAACAGTAATCTATTTAATATTTTGTTTTGTACCTGATTCTTATCTATTTCTCCGTCCTGTAACTCAGCCTCTCCCTGCTCTTGGAAGGTGATAATAATGAGAGCCACGAAGATGTTAACGAAGAAGAATGGAAACACTACAAAATATACTATGTAGAATATGGACATTTCTATTCTGAAGTTCTGTATTGGACCCACTTCAGTATATGTGGCTGCCATTGAATTCTGTAATACACTGGAAACATACAAAACATATATTAAGACGCATTATTTATATAAAAGGTGCATTTGAAATAAATCCAAATACACCCACAGACACCCTCACATAATAGTAAGCAGTATATTTGTGTTGTGATGGTGGAGTAAATTGAAAGTCAAAGACTCAAAATCCATTGAGCATTTAAAATATACTAGTTATAAAAAATATGACATTCAGAATGGTTGGCGTACCTCATCACTGCTGAATTGAAGATGTTAAATATCTCACCTTTTTCATATTGAAAGGACCCTCCACACACCCGGATATCTCAGGAGTCAAAGACTCCTATTTATCCGCACTTGCAAACAAAAAATTTGTCCTGACGGGCGAGCCATATGGGCAGCCTGAATGGCCGGCCGACCAAATTCGCCTCGTGGGAATCTTTTAAACTACTGTAAAACTTTCAATATCCCCTTAAGGTAGAGAAACATAAATATTTATATTTTTTATTAAAATAATACAAGGATCCGAAATGCACACATAGGAAAAAAATTAATAATAAGTATACCCAATAATCAAAATTTGGTACAAAAAGCAGAAATATCATGTCCAGAAACTATTAAGGATCCAAGATAGAGAGTGCAGGGGTCACCGGTACCAGAGTAATGTGAAAACTATTCTCCCTCCCGAAGGGGACATCCCAACCAATGCTACTCTCCACCAAGGGAGACAGGACACATAAGGACTCACCTTTTACAGTAGGATACTGGAAAACTAAAAGAAAAGAGTGGGAGATCTACTCTTTACCGGGAGCACCACAAGACAATTATTTATAATTGAGCGGCGAGTTTTTTTTGTATAATAATAATATCTACATAATAATGGTTTTCTACAAATGAGGTACCCAGATGACTAACTGTATGCAGTCACGAGGTTAAAGTCTCCAAAAAATGGACTTTTGATTTGATTTCTTCATAAAACGACAATTTTATAATAAGTAACCTAAGTTTTTAATAAAATTTGTAGTTTTTAACTAAGCGTCATCATAAAATTGTCAAATAACATACATCATGTATAAATATTGTATAATCTAATTGTACATTTCTGTATGTGTATTCGACAAAAACTAAATTTTACACTATAAACAAAAATCTAAAAAAAAAAACAGTGCAGTGTAAATGATTTGTAACCGAATAGTTGATATAATTTAACTTACTTTGGCCATCCTTCTCCAGTTTGCACAGCAAACAGTGTCAGCATAGCCGTGGCCACATTGTCATAATGAAACGACTGTGTCCTCCATATCCTAAGCTCTTTTGTTGGCAACATTGTTTCTGTATCATACTTGAAAAAAGAACCCCTGAAAAACAAAAGAAACAATCTCAGTTCTAATATTTAAAATAAGAACAATATTCAAAAAGCATATTCAAAATATTATGAAATTTTTGATTGGACGCTGACCTAATAGAAAGTAGAATCATTTTGGAACAAAAATTGGCAAAAAAACTGTTTGATGAAAGGGTACTGAGAAGAATGGTTGGTAAAACGTTGCAAATAGAATAAGTAATGAGGATATTAGGAGAATGAGCGGAGTGTTGTAGACACAATGTGAGTAAATAAGTTACGATGTTTTGGACATGTGGAACAAATAGATGATATAAGGACGACAAAGAGGATATACTTATATGAAAGAGGGTGTGTGAGGTGAGAAAGCGCAGGCAGCTCTGAACCGTGTGACTTGATCACATGGATCAAATTCTCAAGAACGGGCGTGTGTTGTGTGAGAGAAATCGACATGAGTATATGAGAAATTGTTTAAATACAGAAAAAAGATCTACATGGCTTTGTTTCTCTCTGTCTAAGGCCTCACTTCCGATACGGTATGAGGGTTTAGGATAGTATAGTAATGTTTATAATTTTTTTTCTATTTCACAGATGTGATTATAGCTGATAAACTATCATAATGTCTTCTAGATAACCTGTGTTTGAATGTGAATATAAAATAAGTAAAAGTGTTACTTACTGGCACTCCTTCTTGCTGTATTTACTCGAATCGGTGCAATGAAAAAACTTTCCATTAAATAACTGTACAGCGATTACAGCGAAGATGAAATGGAACAATATATACACAATAAGAATGTTTATAACGTTCTTTAAAGAGTTCACAACACAATCAAACACAGCCTTCAGCTTGGGCACTCTCTTGATGGTCTTCAAGGGACGTAACACTCTTAGCACTCGCAAAGATTTGATGGTTGAGAGGTTCTTTGCTGACCCTGAGTTACCCTTGTCTCCCCTAGAAATAAAATTGTTTATTAATAATACATTAAGAGATAAAACAATTTTTTTCATTGCCACAGAGAGAATACCTCATCGCTAAATAATATATCTATGTCTAATATCTTGTAAATCTATAATATAGATACCATCATCATATTTTCAATAAGTGAGCAAGTTAGAAGTGGATAAGCTCAAACTAAAACTCGAAGTTATGTTAATTTTACATTTGCCTTATGATGAGAGCGGAGGTTATTGAAAGCAGGTTCAAAAATCAATTAAATCGCAGTAATATTACTAAACACTGTGTTTCATTTTAATTTAAATGTATTGTTACTTACATCATATCGAAACCAAAGCTGACTGCTGCACATATAACTACAATGGCATCCATGATATTCCAGAATTCCCTGAGATACGAACCCGGATGCAGTACAATACCCAAATCTACTATCTTCAATAACATTTCTATGGTGAACACTCCGGTAAAGGCGTAATCAAAATAGTTTAAAATTGTATTTCTGAAAACAAGCAAAAAAGAATTAGTAATTAGTTGTCTTTGGATAATGTTAGAATTGATTTAAGATATACCTACCATATTGTTAAAGTAAATTGATTCAGTTTTTATGAGTGAAGTTTTCTCAATTTGAATAAATCAATTTTGAATGAATAATGACTGACTGTATTTATTGACTAAGAATTGATTAAACAATTATGGACAATATATATTGATTGGCTATAATTGACTGAATTTCATATGGATTGATTGAATAAACAAAATTTAACTGTTCTTGATTTGCTTAGAATTGATTGGATATTAGTTGATTCTATAGATTGATTGACTTAGAATTGCTTGAATAATGATTCATTCTATACATTGATTGACTTAGAATTCATTGAATAATAGTTAATTCTATAGATTGATTGATTGACTTGGAAATGATCACATAATTATAATATTGTATTCTGTATTTAAATTGATTGATTGGAATAGATTAAATAATAAAAAAGTCATATGGATTGATTTACTATGAATTGAGAATAGACAAAGCTAAGAATAGTTTATGAATAATTAATTGTTTAGATTGATCGTTCAGCATAGGTAGACGTATGTTAAGATGTCAGACAACATTATATAAAAAAAATGTTCCTGGGATATAATACCTTATTATGGTTATATAGAATAACAGTATAATGAGAATGTTTGTTATTATATTACCTTGCACTTTTCTCTTCTACAGGATCCTCGGCAGCTAGAGCTATGGAACTGAGAGAGATCACAATCATAATGAAGAAATCAAAATACTGCAAGTTCACCACCCAATGGGCCGCACGACGAATTCTAGAAAAAGAAACCAATTCATAGAAATATGTTACTTGATGACCATAGAGATGTAATATATGTTTTTAAATATGAATAATAAATATATTTTTCCGTAAATTTAATATTCTTTATTTTAATTATATCCCTGAAGTTCAAGTCTCCCTGAAGATGCCTACAAGCATAGGCGAAAATGTTTGGATTTAATATCTAACATAGTGGAAATTTAACAGTGTTTAATTATATTTCTGCTTAATTTAGATAAAAAATGTACTTCCACAGTATAAACACAAAAACTCTTGAATTATTATGGGTACTAACCCGACGATAAACATATATAAATGCTTCAAACATAAATGTAACACCCAGACCCAGAACAATTTGAAAAAAGGTCATTCTCATTTTGTTCTGGCCGGGAATCGAACCAGTAACCCCTCAATCAAAGACAAAAGCGATACTTCATTTATTTTATTTCATTTATACTTCATTTATTTTATTATAGAAACATTAAAACGTGGTAATGCTCTTATGGTGTAAAAGGTGGTACTCACGGATTGGTTGGTGATAAAATGAACATGGAAGAATATGGTAACATTGGCTTGGGTCCATCTGTGATGTCTTCCTCTTCTTCTTTCTTAGCTTCCTCTTTCTTCTTACCCTGTAACAGAAACATACGTTTCATTATCATACACTCTGCAATATAAACAGAATTTAACAACTTCAAACATCATAAACTTGATTATTGTAATATTTTTATTTTATTAAAAACAAAAACTTAAGGTGATTAACCTATTCAACGGTAAATAAGGCATATGCCGATCAACTAATTCAACGGTAAATACGACATATGCCGTATTTGAAACGTGCGTCACCTTTGCTGTTTATGGGATATACCATAATTAAATTTTGTTAAGATTCGTGCGTAAAACCAAGAAACACGTGTTTTAATGTTTGTGAATTATCTTAAAATGTAATTTTAATAATAAGATTAAATTGAGGATACAAGAGTATTTCATGTAAAGCGATTCAACATGTAAAAGGTTAAATACCAAAAACAGCAATCTCCATTTTATCACAATTTGAAATACAATTTAAAAAGACACTGAAGAATAAGTATACACCAATCATAAAATAACATATTTTTTTTAATGAAGTGATGTAACTGGTAATAAGCTTATATGAATACACAATTTCCTTGCTTGTACACTGTAAGCAATATTCTTACATATAGAAGGTAGAGTAGATCAGTAGCAAGATTTGAACCATGGACATTCTGATTGAAAGTCTAAAAGTGAACACTTTCTTAGTCTACGATGTTATTCAGTATCTTAGAAAAATCAAATTGTCAAGTTGAAAAATAGACTGTCTAATAATATCAATAAGAGTATCATATAGAAGTGGGTTATTAAATAGTTTTATTTATTATTTGTTTCAATATAAGGCTCTCTAATCATTTACAAATATAAGGTTACAAAATATAATATTTACAATGCAAATTACACAATTCAAAAATACAATATTAGATTTGAAACATAAATAAAAATAACTTTTATAAATATAAAAATAATGATAGGTATTGGTGTTTCTTAAATGAATCAGATCCAAGAGAAAATTTGGATCTAAATCGCATTATGAATATAGATTACAATTATTTAAAAAAGAAATAACTTCGGGTCTGTTAACTTTAAGTAACTGTTAAAACAAATGTGGGTATATAAACAAATATCGTTAACCCTTAGTTAGACTATCAGTTACTAAGCAAAAACCACAGTTATTTTTGAGGATTAAATATTAATTTGACATTTCTAAGATACCTACTTGTTAAGATTCTGGATTAAGAAAGCATCAAGAGTGATGCTATCGATACATAGCATAAGCCAGGGATAAGCAAACAGTCGATCACCAGCAGTTTTAGGGTCGATTGCAAGTATACTTCTAAAGAAAAAAATGGTCTTTATTTTTGAAAAGTTCGCTAAAAATACCAGATTCGAAATTCTGAGAAAATATTTTTCAATAAAACCGAGGGGACTGTTAACATTTTAAATTTCTATACTCTTTTGAAATTTAGAGTGCAAGGCAAATTGTAGATTTTTGTGAATCTGATCGCTTGTCGACTAATTTTATTCTTGAAGATCGCCGATGGCATAAGTTTGCCTACGCCTGGCATAAACTTATTGATCGACTTTATATTGTAAACACATTAAAATCACAACATCGAGATTGTAAAGAAAATATATCATGATAAATGATAGACAATCAACAGTATTATATAATCAGAAAACAAAACCAAACGAGTAAATTAAATTACGACATCGAAAGCAGAAAACCTGAAAAATGTATTGTTGGATTAATAAAACAATAATAAAATATAACCGTTATGATGGGTTTTTCATCTGAAATATTAATTACAGAAGAATGTAACAAATAGGTTGACTGGAAGATCTCAAATACGACGTTTAAATGAAAATAGTTTCTTAATTGAATAAATTGAAGGATTTCGTAAATGATTAGAAAATGAGTTTAAATTCACAATGTATTTAAATTATCACTTGATATTTATATGTAGATCTGCGACCGGTTTCGATACGCTAGTACCATTCACGAGCAGAATATAAACTGAGTGCAAAAACAAAAGAAGAGTTCGTTAGAGTTATGTGTGGCTAGTGGGTAGTGGGGTGGGGGTGGAAGTATTATTAGAAAAAGATTGGAGGTGGGAGGAATCAGGGAAAGAAAACATTGAAAGTAGGGGAGATTTTTGTGGTGTACACCACAAAAATCTCCCCTACTTTCAATGTTTTCTTTCCCTGATTCTTTTTCTAATAATACTTCCACCCCCACCCCACTACCCACTAGCCACACATAACTCTAACGAACCCTTCTTTTGTTTTTGCACTCAGTTTATATTCTGCTCGTGAATGGTACTAGCGTATCGAAACCGGTCGCAGATCTACATATAAATATCAAGTGATAATTTAAATACATTGTGAATTTAAACTCATTTTCTAATCATGTCGCGTAATTATCACATAGTGAATGCCAAAAACATCGAAAAAAAAAAAAGGATTTCGTAAAATTGAATCTTGTTTATACCGATGTACTTGGATGCGTTGACAAAACAAACATTTATAAAAACACGTCGATATCGCTGTTGCATATTCAAAATGGGGTATGTAAATTTAAAAATGTTTAGACATTTCTAGAATAAACTGCTTATAATGACATTATAACCATTTTATAAAGTGATTCTTAGTATCAAATATATTAAGAATGCCAATAAAAAGTCAAAACAACAATTTTATGCCCTAATGAACAGTTTTTAAAGAGTATGCCTAAATAAAAATGTTCGCACATATCTCACTTTGAATATGCAACGACGATATGTTAATTTTTATATCATTAAAAGGGCGATCTGTGTATTCACTGCATGTGGGAGTTAGTCACATGTGAGGTAGTCAGCAAACTGCTGCATGTAAATATACTGATAGCCCTCTTTGTGTCGATAAGTATAAAACATTCAGAACAGATAGCATCCTTCATCACTAAATTGAAGATGATATATATCTAATCCGTGATGTTTTTTGAACACCTGCCTTTCATATGACACTTGAAAACTTGTGTTGCGATAGATTTATGGCTGTTACATTTTTCTGCTTAGTAAAAAAAAAAACAATTTAACACAACATCTAGTAATAACAAAAACACATAGAGAAATTTGAAAAATCTAAAAACATTTTAAACATTTTTTTACATACATCGTTTAGAATCTAATAAACGAAAACTAATTTTGTATGAAAATGATCAATGAATGAAAAGATAAAAGAACATACGATTAAACAAAAGATAAACATTTTGTTTTTCTAAACAGAAAACAACAGAAGACTTTTAAAATTTTAAATATAGTATCCGACGTCTAAGAATAGAATGTTTGGACAGTATAAGTATTACATTTTGATGTTTCTAAACATTCCTACTAACTCCAAATTTGAAAACTAAAAAAATGAATCTAATTCATAGACAAAAGATTCAATTTTATATATAACCATAGATATTTCCATACATTTAAATAAAGGAACTTTTAGTTTTTTGTAAACTAAATATTTGAAAAATAAGTAAGTACACCAAATTTTAAACAAAATCTAACATTGAAATAAATGCTTTTTGTTTCTTATAAAAAGTTTTTTTTAAGCACCATAATCACATATTTGTAAGCCTTGTTTTATACCTATTAATAATCGAATTTGATTCTTGTAGTATATAATAATTTTTAAAAAATAAAGTACAACAAAATGTGCATTCAAAAAATATCACGCTATCACATTCACTGTTAAAGAACATAGACAATATCAAAGGCAAATAAAATTTAAAAATAGAAAAGTAGAATTTAATTTTTGAATATCATAATTGTCTTTGGTTTTTTACTGTCTATAGCTTTACCTTTCTATGGTGTACAGGCGTATCACCAGTCAATTCAATTCTTAAGGGTGAACCATCGCCAACATGCAAGGCTTCCATCTCCTTTTCGAGCTCCTGATTGGTCCAATTCGAATTTGTATTCCGGAACAAAGCCAGATTTTTAAAAATAAAAAAACAAAAAAGAACATAACAAAACAATGGCCGATGATGGAAACAAAAAACAAAATAAAGAAAACGATAAAATGGATGCCAAAGAAACGAAATAACTTTACTTATTATTCTTTTAATAAATATAAATATTTTTATTTTTCATTGACATCCAATGTTTTTTTGGAAGGAGAACAGACAATTTGGATACTAATCGTTCCGAGCTTGAAAAATATTCTTAAATTTTAAATAAAATCAATCTCACTCTTTCTGACAAAATGCAAAAGCAAAAACTATTTGATAAAGGAATAAGTTGCCAGAGTAAAAAATAAGTTGTAAAAATCAACAGAAGGCTTCCAAATTGTAAAAATAGCAATTAATTTATATAGCATATATTTGGAATAACCTAAACATTTGTGATAAGTTTATGTTTATACACAAAATATATTGTCATTGAGTTTTTTTTTTTATTTTTCAAGCTCAAAAAGAAACATAACAGGGTAGGTACATTCATATTCATTCAATTTTCGTTTCAATTTTCAATTCAATTTAAATTGTGCAAAAATGTATTTTGCCATTCTGTGTTCCATTCAGGAACACGGGAAGGAGACAAACAAAAAAATAAAAACAATTTTATACTAAACAAGTCACTTCTCTCCACACTAGTTTTACACCCGAAAAATGATATGATAATGAAAATTTGTTCATAAATGTGCTGTAGCATAAAATAACACTAAACTAAGTCTAACCTAACCTACAAATCAGTCAAATGTAAAAAAAACTGTTTAATTGTGAAATGTCAAACGCGTACGAAAAATTAAAATAATTAATTATGTGCTCAAAAAACTTCAAAAAATTCCACAGGATTCTTATTCTCCAGGTAAAATACTACACATCTATATAAAAATAATCCCAAATAATCGACGTTTGGGTACATTAATGTTATCTGAAAAAATCCCATATTTGTTAAGATTTTGTAAACGTCTATGGTCGCGATGTGTCATAAATAATTTGACATTAATAGATCGGTATGATGATAATTTCAGTTTGTGAGTAAGATATCACTTAACCAGTTTTTTTTTTTATTTAAATAAAGAATATGTACCAACATAATTTGCACAATTTAAATTTTTATCGCAATCGAAACTGGAGAATTCTTACAATACATGGAGTTGCATAAGACTTGCTGGTTAATATTTTGTTGCACAAACACAATGAGTTTAGGTAATATGATGAAAATGGATTACGTACAGCAACCAAGAGTAGAAGTGGAAGTCCATTATATATGATACAATTTTAAGTATTTCATTCAACAATATTACTTATGTATATGAATTAGTGAATGATGATTTTGTATGCCACATAAGATATGTACGAAAAATACTCATATGTACAAATTTAAATACTCTATAATTGTTTGGTAAAACGTTGCGGGATAGAGTAAAGAATGAGGATATCAGGAGAATGAGCGGATGCGAGAAGAGTGTTGTGGATAGAATGCTTGTAAATAAATTACGATGGTTTGGACATGTGGAGCGAATGCAAGATGAAAGAATGACGAAGAGAATGTATTCATCTGAAAGAGGGGGTGTGAGGAAGCGCGGACGGCCAAGAATGAATTGAATTGATCACGTGGACCAAATCCTCAAGGTTGGGCGCGTGTTGAGTAAAAGAAATCGGTGTGCATGTATGAGAAACTGGGTGAATGTGGAGGAAGCGAAAGTTTGTAAGGATAGATCTATATGGCGTTCCGTTCTCTCTGCCTACCCCTCCTGGGACATGGCATGAGGGTATAGATAGATATAATTGTTTGCATCAGAGCTAAGTATTGATTTGTCAATCCATAAACTCATTCACTGCAGATTTTTTTAATTGAATAGTATATATCCATCATTTGATTCCGTAAGTAATGATATTCTGAGCAGGAAATGTCACATAAACTGATTATGTTTTTACATAAGCTCAGGGAATGAGATGATTAATTTATTTCACTCTTTTTACACATCGTCAGTTACACAACAAAATCAACAAATCAATTTACAAAAAAAAATGTGTTGATATGCAGTGGCAAGATTATCACATTGTATTTATTAGTGATTTCTTCCAACTAACCATAATCAAAATAGTAAAAGAGTAATAAATTCACATTAATATCAAAAATTATTTGCCTTTACTTCCGAAATTTCAATCATTCAACATGACAAAATGTAAATGTTCCGTTTTGACAAAACACGCAAAACAATATATATTCAATGTCCATACAAATCTGATGACATGTTGTTATATAAACTGTAATATCTCTGACAATCAATATGGTATATGTAGCTCAAAACATTCCTAAAAGACGCAATTTCTTATAGAGCACATTATTTCACCTCTGTCTTGTCAAATAAGAGTGTCTATTGTGAACATACATATAAACATTTATATACAAACGGACTAAAATATTTATAAGATGTTGCATTCAAAATTTCCCCAGTTAATTTTTGTTTATCGAATCTGTGTATGAGTATGAATCGTACATACACTATATTGGAAGGTTCGTAAACATTGACACATTGTGTACGTGTGTGTGTGTGTATGAAATGTTGACAAATAGTCTTAAGATGGTTTCCCAATTACCTGAAGTTGTTTCTCCTTGTCTTCTTCCTCCTGCTCCTCTTCTGCGGCTGTTAGTTCCTGAAAAATTATTTTAAAATCGTTAAGAATATATTCAACATAAAATATAGATAGTCATATTACGATTGGGGATCACAAGGTTATTGAAAAACTTTATGGACAAAAACAAGGATAATTTTCTTTGACTAATAGCAAGAATGATATCATAATATCAAGAATATCGTGGGAAGAGTTAATTTGCTTGGTGGAAGATTGTTTGGCCAGAAAAAAGGTTTTTTTTTAATTAACAATAATTAGTGTAGAATTGGTAATGATAATATTTCTAAATAAATATTTCATTATTAAAAACAACAACAAAGTTTTAGTGCTAAGAGGGATGATATAATATTGATTAATTCAATATAGCAGTATCAAGTATGTGGATGGAGTATAGTACTCACTTGTGCGTTGGCCAAGTTATCGACGGCGATAGCCAAGAACACATTGAGCAGCGTGTAGTTACCAAACAGCACCAATATAATGAAATAGAGACAGTAGATCATGTTACCACTCTGCGACCTGATGCCGTTGTACATCACCTCGTTCCAATCTTCACCAGTTAAGATCTATATAACACAACACATATACATTACATAACATGTAAAGACATTATTAACACAGATTGGGCTAATTCCAAATTAAGATATGAATCTTGTATTATGGGTACTAATCTGACAATGCATAGCTATTTATAATGGGCTAAACACATACATATGTGACAAAAATTTCTTCCATAATGTCTGTATGTTGCGATTTTACTCCAAAGATACTCTAGTAGATATTGTGTCAGTACCACACTTACAAACCAAAGTAATTTTGCTTGAAATTCCAAATTTATTGGACATATTTATTTGTATTCGTGTTGGAATTAGATATTGCTCAGTAGCTGGAGAAGCGTCTATAACATCATCCACTGTGCATTACCTGAAATACGGTGAGCAGAGCTATGGGAAAGGTGTTGAAGTTGGCTGCCGGCGTCTCATCCTCAAAGTTGAACTGCCCTCCAAAGAGTTGCATTCCAAGTAAGGCGAATATCAGAATGAACAAGAAGAGAAGGAACAACAGTGAGATGATGGATCTCATGGAGTTCAGGAGAGATATCACTAAATTACGAAGGCTGGACCAGTATTTTGTAACCTGAAAACAAACACAATCATAGTAGCCACAATTCAATTTAAATATGATTTTGTTAGAAATATCTATGGTAGATAATATGAGGGATGTTTTTCTATGGTGACAGGTGACAGCTTGGGTGTGGAAGAGAAAAAAAGAGATGGAGAATGACAGGAAATGGAAAGTTTTTGTCAATGGTGGAAGCAACGCAAGTTGACACACAAAGTAGATGTAATAGAGGATTCAAATCAATTCAAATTTAAAGATCTTTTGCTTTCGAGATAATAGTTTAATTGACTTGACATTCGACTAACATTTGCATGTGTGAAAGGCAGATAGGACTAAATGCTAAACAAATCTATTCTTTGCTTTCATTACATTCATATAATTAACACAGCTATGTATTATGTTGACACAAACGGAAAATAGAGCAGTATGACGTTTTGACTGAGAAGTCTAGGTCAGAAAGTTCGTTAGATGGAGAAAAAAGGAATTTTGACAGACATAAAAGTATTTTGAAATTTTGAATTTAGCTCAAAAATAGTTATTTTTGAAGATTTCAAAAACAAGTGTAGTTAGAAAGTTAAACATTCAAAATGAAGCTAGTAAAATAATCACATAAAATGTCTCTCTATTGTCACGCATGTTCAACAATTGAAATATGATGTTATGCGTACCTTAAAAATTCTAAGAAGTCTTAAAGCTCTGAGTACAGACAAACCAAAGGATCCTTCCTTGTACGCAGACCAAATGACCTCGAATATAGAGCCCAGGATGACCACACAGTCAAACCTGTTGAACGAGGACTCAAAGTATATCCGAGGGCCCAGGGCGTACATCTTTATCCACATCTCCATCATGAACAATCCCAGGAACACAAATTCGGCATAATCTAAAAGAAAACATATAAAATGTCAACACAAATAATAAAAATTATCAAAAATTAAAGATAACGAATGTACATGGTTCCACAGAATCTATCAGCAGAGAACAGGTCTCCCATTCTACACAGAAAGTTTTTACAATGTTCTGTAAGAGCCAGGTATTTGTAAAACATCTTAAATAAGACATTTTACTCCACCAATCCTGAATGCCTTAAGTTTTATTGGCATGGAGAAGACGGCTAGCATATTTATTGCTTGCAGTTTGCCCCATATATGCAAAATGGCGAGACGGTATGTCTGTATGTATGTCATACTTAACATTTTTTCTCCACGGGTAGGAAATATTATGATGGTGTAGATGGATATAGATACTATTAATTGATGCAGTTTGCATAGAGGGTATTAGTTTATCTGCTACCTTGTACCACCAAACAAACAAACAAATATCAATTTATTAGATTAGTTCAATAAAATAATGAAATATTATACTTACACAAAAACTGATTTAGAAATTCAGGTTGTCCATAATGTTCTACAGCAACGCACGCCGTGTTGAAAAACACAAGAACAATCACAAACCAATAAAACCACTGTGTCTTCACCATATGTCTGATGAAGAAACGAAATCTCTTCTCCGCTCTCCAGAAATCTATGCAGCGGTCTCCACTCCGTACTTTACTCTTCAGGTAACCTATATTCAAAGAAAACAACCAGAGACAAAAAGTATGTTAGTGTTGCCAGAAGTGAAAATGTTTTAATCTATATGTCTAAAATAATAATATACAAATTTACATTTTTTCACAATTTTTGGAAAAGTGTTTTTAATTATTCGATTATCTTTTTTTCATTTATATAATAATGGGATTTCCCACAAGTGGGATAACCAGTTTACAATGTGTATGATTAAACTGTATAAACATTAAGTAAATTAATGCCAAAAGCCCGGGCCAAAATTGGAGTAAGTGAAGCATCTCTTGGAACAGATGCCAAGTTGAGATGAAGTGGACATTATCAAACAAGTTAGTGTACATTGGATGCAGACGGCTTAAGATAGGAGAATATTGTAAAAAATGAAGGAGGCCTTATTCTTTAAATGGACAGAAATATATGATCTAAATAGGAAAGTATTCTTCCGGGCTGAATGGTTGTGGTCTACAGGGAAATTTATGTCCCGACATTTCACCCACAACTGGCGGGCATATGTGGACAGAAATATGCTAAAGAGAGTGATATGGATATCAAAAAGAGATAGTTTATGTCAGATAGTCTGACGATAGATACTCAAATCTAGTTTCCAATCATCTTCAACTTTACAATACAAGTTTTTGGTCAGTGTTAGGGTATTCAAAGTGTACTTGGATTCATCATTGATCTTTTTTTTATGAAAAAATTTCTATATGCAGTTTGGTTTTCAATCTTCTTAAAACACTTCTCTAAAAACGGTGATTAAAATTACATTGAGAACACAATGAATCCACAATTTACTGAAAACATATATGTAAATACACTGTTAAAAAATGTCAAATTTATTATATTAACTTTGTGTTGTCAATGTAACATTTATGTATATAGGATATTTTCTAGATCAAGTGTGAAAATATATTAAGCAGTCAAGATAAATAACAATTTACGTTTGAAAAAAGAATGTTTTATTTATTTATTTAGTCTTTACCGTACGCTGACTTTTGATTGATCTGACACATTCATATAAAAAAAATGTAATTTTATCTCAAATTCACGATTTCTTCCAACTGACCCAAGTACATTCTCATGTAAGTATTCCACTTTAATGAAATGTTTTCTGTAAGACAGATATTTATAAAACTTCAGTCATAATTTATGGACAGTTTGTAAAGCGACAGCGACATAACCTCAAATTTTAATTTCAACAAGTCAATGGAGTCTTTCGCTTTTTCTGTAGGATATTTAGTGTCCTACTGTAAAATGCAAACATTTGTTTTAAAACACCACATATTAGGTGCTGTAAGGCATGTAACATCTGCAATTTAGGAGAGATATAGACTGAATATCTTATTTTTTATGACACAGAGAGGACAACCTATGTGTTTATTACATGCAGCAGTTAATTCAAAAGCTACTTTACTACTTGTCAGAACTGTTATGGTGATATATATATGAAGATAAATATTTATCTTTATTCATTCATTCATCGCCCTCAACGCTCCTCTTGGGAGCACAGGGCAGAAACCAACTGCGTCACCTCTTTTCACGACATTCCTTTTGCTCTGATGTCGTTGTCATAGGAACGGTATATTGTAAAAGAGGGACGCCCTGCGGACGGAAGAACAGCACTCTTTTTGGCCAGGACCATCGTCTCTCCAGTATTACAAGGCTCTGCCGGGTGCGCCGGCGTATATATTTATCTTAACTGCTTACAATATTTTAGAATCGGGATTATATAAATTATAATAGGTATGTCATATATGTTTTGCGAAATCACTAAAAGGTTAATATCTACTGTAATATACTTCTAAAGGTTACTTAATAAAGATAAAGTACTTTTTTATTATAAACTAACTTTACTTACTTCATTATTAATGACGAACAAAAAAAAATGTGTAGAATTGTTTTTTAGCACTTTTTTACTTTGATGCCAAAAATCTATGTTTTATTAATATATGTAAGAAAATTCTATTTTGTTTAGTATTAAATCTATGATTCAAAGGATGAACTAGGTATGTCTGAATTTCTAGTTAGTTTATTAAATGGTGTTACGTATTTACTAAATAAAAAACATTACCAAATTATTTCAAATTATCTAAGAAAAATAATTCATTAGTAATAAACTATTTTCATATGCATTATAATATAATTATATATGTAATGAAAAATACTAATAATTAAAGAAAATTGTATTTGAAAAACTATTAATATATAATTAAATGTTCAAAACTATTTTGGATTATGTAATGTCAATTTTTACTAAATTCCCAAAATTAATTAAGTACAAAAATAAAAGCAATCACTATAGAAAAAACTATGGAATAAATTTAAATCTTTTTTACTATTTGAACTATATTAATAAAGATTATCAATACAAAACTGTTATATAAAATCTATTAAATGGTATAATTCTAATATTATCTAAAAAAAAAACTAGTTTTTTTTTAATTAAAGAGTATTTTTCAAATAATGAGGGGAGGGGGCAATATTTATGTACTAAAAATAATCAAATTATCATCTATGGTTTGGTATTTGATGACGCATTATCTATGCTTTACCTAGTATCTATGGATTATCATAAAATCTAAATTTAAAAACTACATCTATCGAGTGACATTCTATAAGTTTATATTAGATAGTGAAATTCTAAAGACACCACAATTTTTGTATTTGTGTATATTTTGTTCATTAGTATAAATGTGTATGTTTGTTATAAATATCAATTTTAAACAAAAGAATAAGTAACGAAAACAAATTTTAAGTATCGCATTCCAATTTTGAAAACATAATGCATAGATAAAGGAGAATTTGAAAATGACAATGAAAATTTTGAAATGTAAATATAAAGATTTCAAACGAAATGTTCCAAAGTCTGATTGTTATGTTGTAAAGTTTTCATTGATATGTATTTAACTTTATTACAAACTGAAATCTATTTTTTTATAATTTTGTTTTGAAAATTTTCTTCAAGTTACAGAAAACAAATTGGCTTCTAATACTTTACAAGGATTATCTTGCAAATAATCTACATTTAAAAACTTTAAAATACTTCCAACACAGCTGGAAACATTTTAAAATCATTGTAACACCATTTTGATATCTTGGTTCACAAAGAAAAAGAAACAAATAAACAAATGCATAACTGTTTTTGGTGTGTGCAATGTTTGTTTGAAAGTGGATTCACGTATAACATGTATGTGTGTTTATATAACATATTATTTTTATATTTATTTATTTCATTACATCCTACAAAGAACATATTAATATAATAAACTAGTTTTTAGACAGGTATGTCTTGTTACAATTATAATGTGGTAGTTGGAGTTGTCAGCGGTAGCGGGGGACATGTTTTTATACTTTCAGTAATATTGGACATTGTCGACAGTGTGACCAGCACAATAAAATAATGTAGCCAGTAAAAGAAAAAATGAATCAAAAAATGTCTTAATTTTTAAGTTACAAAGAGGTTAATTCAGTAATTTGTGCAAAAATTAACTGCTATGGAGAAAGAATGTCAAATTCAAATTTGAAAATAGAATCAACACATTTTTTTAATGCCTCATTAACATAACAGATGGCATTATGTGTATTTTTTTACAATTTCCAATACCACAGAGTATAAAAAAGCATTCAAGTTATATATAATTATACAGTATTCAAAATATTTACAAAATTGTCCAGCGTAATACAGATATATATAGATAGTCAAATATAGTAAGCCATTATATATCTTCCGATAATGGTTCTTATTGGGGTTTTCCTATAAATATCAAGCAAATACTCTTGCGTTTTATAAAGGGAAGAAATAAAACAAATTAAAATTGTTATAAAACAAATTAAAATAAATAATTCTCATTAGTTTTATCTTAAATTTAATAAGATCATTCACTAAGGGGACTTTGCTAAAGGAGTTTCTAGTTTAAAATACTTCTGAACTTTATTAATGTTTGATTAATGTAATAAAACAAATAAATAAAAATAAATTCTATCGGGTTTCTTGGGTATTTTAAACTATAGGACAATTAAAAAATGACAACATTTCTTATTTTAAATGAATTTAATTCATAATAATCTGGAATTCGGGTGTTTATTGATGAAAATAAATAAAAGAAAATTAATTTGAAAGGTATTTTTATCTAGAATGTTTTCTGTTTGACACATTTTTCTGTTGATTTTAAATATTTGCAAATGTGTGAAAGAGACAAGTCTAAAGTGAAATATTTTAAATGTTTATGAAGTGAATCAAGATAAGATGTTTTTTTTGCATTAATGTTAATTCTAAGTGGAAACATTATTTGTAATAGAAAATATTGCCATTTTTGTCACTAACAAATACATAACATAACTCTATGTCGGGAATATGGGGAAGGACAAAACAAAAAGTGTGTTAAATTCATATAAAACTAATACTCAAAATCAAAACATTACAAAAAATAATAAATAGTTTGATAATACCCGTCGTAACGCACGTTGTGACGTGATCTATGGATCATTGGGTTTAGATTTAGAGGGAGAAAGAGATAGAAGGTAAAACTTGTGTGATCTCGTGACAACAACAACCATACCTTGCTTTTTCTTTGGAACTGAAATCATTTGTGAAAATAGAAAGAAAAAATATATGTCAGAGAAAGGGACAGAGATATAGTAATAATAGTAATTACACTACAAACATAAATCTTTTCAGGGCATAGACAATAGAAGGGAGAGATATAATCAAGATCTTTTATTTTATTTTGAAAAATTCCTTCATCAATGGTTTTGTAATTCTATTCTTGTCACATTTGAATTTGGAATATAGAGAAAAATATTAAGAATGTATACATTACATTTGTCAAAATGTCAAATCATCTATGTATTCTAAATATGCGCTATACGTGGCTCACACAATTTTGACATGTCCAACGTCTACAATAAGAAATTACTACATAATATACACAAATCACAGTTGTCAATGTGAACGGGTTGAACATAGTTTAAAAATTCCAATAATCAAGAATTTGGAGGAAATTTCCACAATCATTAGTCAAATGTATTTTTTAACTGTTACTAATTTTTTTAAGATTACAAAACCATAGATGGATATTTTTCTCTATTAAAAGTCTCCTATACTGTTTTCGAACATAAAATTAATAAGGAAAAAATGTGTTCCTGCAATTTTTGTGTTTTGTGCGAAAAACATAAAATACATTTAGATATATCATATCTTTATAGTCTAGTAATTGTGCCAATTAAAACAAATGAAATCCAACATCCTATTCCAATATAAAAAGTGCCAATCTTTGATTATTTAATTATAATGAAACAAAAGAGGACAAATTAGGTATAACATTTGAAATTATTTATTTTTGAATTTAGAAAGGACTTAAGAATCATAACAAGAAGAATAAATTCTAAAATATTTACTTTAAATTCATCACAAGAACAGTTATTTGTTTGAAACTGGAGTAGAAAATTTTTGAATATTAAATCTTATGTAATTTCTTAGTAAATTTGTCATTTGCTAAATTTTTTCTATGAATTTAAGAAAAAACTATGAAATTTGTTTAAAAATCTATTGAATTGAAATGAATAGTTGAAACACGAAAGTAGTAAATTTAGTTCTAGATGGAAATTAGAAAAAAAAATAAACGACTTGAAATGAAAATAAACAAACTGTTTTAAATTTTTATAATCTAATTCTCTACAGACATTTAGATTTGTTAAATAAAAACATCTAGATGTTTTAAAAAAGAAATCAAAAACACACACACATAGATATTAAAAAAAAACAATATATTTTATACTAAGTAAATAATTAACACTACGAAACATCTGATATTTGTAAATAGCGGTATTGATCTTTTTTTACATTACTTATTTATGGTAGATGTAATAGATGTTTTGTCTGTGGTGAAAGATATGACAGTTGGAGTGAGAAAGGGAAAGAAAGGTACAAATGATATTAGTCTGAAAAAGATGAAGGGTAACCGGAAACGGAAAATTGAATGATAGAAATTGTAAACATATTTTTTGATGTACCTAATGTATGTATAGCGGCCATTTTAAGGAGCAGTCAAAACAATTATTGTAAATCTCACAGTTTATCCGTGCAAATTATGAGTGAAGGATTTTAATCAAAATATTTTCCAGCCTTTATTCAAAGTATAAAGAATCAATATATTTTTAAGTGCACAATTGTAAAAAGCAGGCCTTCAAAACATCCTGTTAAACATATTTAACATCGTCAATGCAACAATGATACAGCATACTGCCAGTGTCAAGCTAAAATGATTTATTTTTATTGCACAGAGAGGATAACCTGCATGTTTGTTACTGACTGCGATTGATTCAGTAGCTATCTCACTTTTTTGTATACAGTAATGATAATGTAGACAGAATAGAAGTCAAAATTTTGAAAATAATTCTTTGATTCTAATTTAAATTATAGAACAAATTTATCTGTTCATTTCTTATCAAATGTTTCGCAGATGTTAAATATATGCATTAACTGGTTCAGTACGCAATTAGTAAAAAGTTTAAAATTATTTGTATATTCTCACCATCATCCCCGCAGTCTTCTTCTTGCTCCTCCTCCTCAGTGTCTGTGCTTTTACTTTTCCCTAAATTTTTGAGCTTTTTTCTTTTCGCCGCCGCTCTTCTTCTTGCTAGAAAAACAAACCAAAAAAATATTGAATGGTTTATTGTGTTGTTGCACAAATTGTTCTATAATTGAATAAATAAAAACAGGCATTTATTCCACTATAAATTTATTATATAGTATAATATGGAGTACCATAGGTCTGGATGAACATTGTATAATCTGCAGGTGCCTATATACATATAAGTACATTTGTATACTTTTAGTATGTGTTAGTATTTATACTTTTAGTATATTTAGTAAATGTATATTTGTACCCATTTAGACTGATTGTTTTGTGCTTGCTATTCTTAATGTTTACAAACATATACATACATCTTATTTTTATTTTGTATCAACATACATATAACCATTTTATTATTTTTATTATTGTATATTTGATATTATATAAATTTTATTATTAATGTTTTTGCGTATTTTAATTAATTATTACTTTATTATTCATAAATTACGTGAGTTCCTTAATTTAATTTTATTGATTGTGATTTAATTTAATTTTATAAGAGTTTTTATTATTATTATTATCATCATATCATTGAATTATTATTGTTATAAGTATCATATTAATTTCAATTTGTTAAATAATTTATAACTGTTATTTCAATTAATCATATTTATAGCATTATTAATTTAATTTTAAAATTATTATAATTTCATTTAATTTCAATTTATTGAATAACGGACAATTGTTATTTCAATTAATCGTATTTAAAGTGTAATTAATTTTATATTCATATTATTTTTTACTATTTATTTATTATTATTTGGAATTGTTAATCTCAATATATTATACATATTATATTCTCTAGTTACTCTTTGCTCTTTGCCACTATGAATCATTCTACACATTGTTATGTCATTGTTTTATCTAGGTATATATAAATATTTTATTTATTAATTATTTATAATTACATTACAATTGCATACATCAATAATAAATATATTTAAAAAAAAAAATTATGTTAACATGTAAATAGCTTTTAGCTGAATATATTTCAGAATAAATAAATTTTGTTTATTACACAATAAGACATAGGTATATTGCTTTTCTTTTTAACTTTTTATAAAATTTTATTTCAATTCATCTTGAATACAGATAATGTTTTTGTTTTGTTTTCTCTTTGACACATCTTATGTGTAATTAGAGTAAGTGTAATATATATAAAAATATATTTTTAACTGTTGTAACACTGTAAAAGGCAAAAGCCATTAATTGTTTCAAATAAATAAATAAATAAATGGACACAGAATTTGATCAATTTGTTTATAATAGATAGGTTAATAAATAATATTTTGTATCATTCCCATACCTTCAATTATGTGCATTTTTTCCTCTTCCGTAGTTCTTTCTTCAGCTAAAATTACTTCCTCTGAAAAATTAAAAATTATGATTAAATTTTACTCCAACAAATATTAAAAAAAAAACACATGGTTTCATTGAAAAGACAATGTGCTTTCTTCCATATTTCCCATTCAACAATTTATTTTATTCTTCTATCACATCATCATTTACATAAAATCAACATAGTAATTTACATAAAACATACATATGTTTTTATGTAAATTGATATGCAGTGTCGAGATTACCACTATATAAGTGATTTCTTCCATCTAACCACGTTTTCATATTCAAGTCTCAACTGGTCAAATTTAGAAATAACCTCTTTATCAGTCGTGTATTACTGTATACCTTAAAGTAACGTTACTAATTCAGTCAGCTTTGATTTTTATACAAGCTTTCATTCTACATTACAAAGAAGCAAACCTCAAATGTAGAAAAGAATTAGATTATTCACAGAAGATAACATAGAACGTAGTCATTATAGTATCTACCCATAGCACAAGTGTATGATTACTATACCCTCACGCCCTGTCCCAGGAGGGGTAGGCAGAGAGAACGGAACCCCATATAGATTTATCCTTACAAACTACTTTTGCTTACTCAACATTCATCCAGTTTCTTATACATGCACGCCGATTTCTCTCACTCAATATGCAGCCGTTCTTTAGAATTCGATCCATGTGATCAAGCCACGTGGTTCTTGGACGTCAGCACTTCCTCACACCCCCTCTTTTAGATAAATACATCCTCTTCGTCATTATTTCATCTTGCATTCGCTCAACATGTCCAAACCATCGTAACTTGTGTCATGACCATATTAAGTATGCTACAAACAGTTTTAAAGAGAATTTCGAATGCCTTTGGCTTGTCGTCCAGTACTTTAATTGGACAAAGCAATTTGCAGATTCTAAATGGTACAGTTGTGAGTTCAATTCTCATCTGGAGAACTACCAAACAAGTGACATTATTTTTTCTAAGCCTTATAATATGACAGTTTTATCCGTTGAACATACATTCATGTTTACAAAATTGATAAAAATATGCTTGTCCTACTTACCCGCTTTACATATCCACTCAACATAACCGTTGAGCTCTCTTTCTAACTGCTGTTGTCTTCTCAGTTTGAGAAACTCTTGTCTATTTTCTACTTTCTCTCTTTCCTTAGCGAATTCTCTACAAAAACATAAGTGAGAAACAAACGGGTCAGGGAACTAGCGATACAATACAATATTTAAATGTAACAAAATATATTCAGATGTATCTCTATGTCAGAGTGAAATTACTCTATTTATGTTGACAATTGATATATGTGTTGTAGTGTGGTCTTTATTATGTCTTTCCTGATGACTTCTTTATTTAATTGTAAAAATATCATATTTAGTGACATTCATAGATAAAAAGTGTTAAAATTTGACATATTTTTTATCTATGCAATACAAAAGATATCATTTGCAATACAAAAAAGTTTACACCTACAGCCAATAGCAGTAATGATCCACAACAATGATCTTTGATGTTAGTTTCATATTAACAAACATAATAGACCATTAAAGGTCACGTGGTCTTGTCTATGGATTTGCTTTTGCGTGGGGGGCAAACAATCAAATTGCGCAAATCATACTTGTAGGATGTTATGCCATAAGAGAAAAAAAAGAAAATCAGACGACAAAATTATAACAAAATCGACACTGACAGTTTTTTTTGATTATTAGGTATCTATTCTTTAGGCGTCCCACCTAATATTACACCGTAAACACTGTGAATGTGTTGTGTTGGGATGCCTGATGCCCCTCATGGATTTTTCTGTGACGTCATCCTTTAATGGTCTATAATTTGAGAGACAGTAAGTAAATGTAATTTTGTTGAAGAAACTTTAAATGGCCACACTGAAAAAATGATATTTGCTGACATAATTTCTCTCCAACGTAGAGATTTTCAGATACGAATCAAAATAGTGGTGATAATAATGAATGTCTGATGATGATTTACGTGTAAAATAATAAAATAAAATAAAATAAAGGAAAATATACAAAACTAAATAAAAACGAACTACAGTTTCAGGTAAATTATGGAAGTAAAACTTAAAAACGGGATTTATTCAAGTATTAACACTCAAACAATAGACGAAAAGAAATAAAAAAATACATAAAATCAATTAAGTATAAACAATAATAAATAATGAAAAACATTTTAAAACATGAAATTCATTAATTATTCTGATAGGACAACCCAGATTGTCAACAAACTTGATTCGTTTTGTGTATCAAATTTTGATGCATCTTATAAATAATTTATGTCACAAATTACAATTCGTAATAATTCCTATGACAAAATACACCCTTAATGTGACAGAAATCATCTACAAATAGACGTCAATACTACATACATAAATAACTACCTAAATATACAACCCAGATACAGACAAAACCATAGTTTAATTTTGAAATTCAGAATAATTGAACTTAATCAAACTTAACAAATCAAATTACACACCACAATTTACTAACTTGATAATTCATAGACTAAAAACCCAGATTGTAAAAGTAATATCCTAGAGATTATTATTAACATTAATTCAAAACCCGGATTGTCCAAAGTAAAATATTTACAATATGTATTGCTTGGTAGTTCAATAATAATACAGACAAGACAATCTATGATACAAAATTTAAATTGTTAATAATACACTAACTCAGATTGTCAAAATTACAGAAATCTGGGTTTACTTAAAACATAGTACTCTCAATAGTATTAGCATTACTAGGAATCTTAACTATGCCGAATAATACCAATAAACAAAACTAAATTGTTTATAATACACTAACCCAGATTGTCAAAACTACAGAAATATGGATATACTTATTCATGGTTACTTATAACTTTAAATGTTGTTAGCATTAGCAATCTTAACTATGATGACTAACCCAGTTTGTCAAAACTAAAAAAATAAACTGGTTTTAGGGCTTACAATCTTTAATATGTTGAACAATACCTGCCCTGGTTATCCAGTTTATATAGGCCCCAAAATCTTGATTAAATTGTTGACGGACGCGTTGCTTTTGAAATTGAGCGCGTCTTTCCACTCTTCCTCTTTCATTGGAGAATTCTCTACATGGAGATATTTTTTTGATACAATAAAATGAAAAAAAAAACAACAACAAAAGGAGTAAAACAAAAAATAAATAAACGGTAAATAAAACAAATGATGATAGTATGAATGAATGATGAGATTCAATAATGAAATAAATATTGTAAATTGTTAATTCAGTCAAAAAGGATTTATTTATTTAATCTTTTTATTTAATTATAAAAAATTTCATAGACAAATATATTGAAACTTAATAGACCATTAAAGGTCACGTGGTCTTGTCTATGGATTTGCTTTTGCTTGGGGGGCAAACAGTCAGATTGCGCAAATCATCCTTGTAGGATGTTATGCCATAAGAGAAAAAAAAGAAAGTCAGACGACAAAATAATAACAAAATCGACACTGACAGTTTTTTTGATTATTAGGTATTCTTTAGGCGTTCCACCTAATATTACACCGTAATCGTCTGTTGTGTTGGGATGCCTGATGCCCCTCAATGATTTTTCTGTGATGTCATCCTTTAATGGTCTATGGTGTGACACTATGGTCAAATACATAGATTGATTTAAATGGAATTTGTGACATATTTGTCTTCTATGAATCAATTCATGAATTTGTGTTCAATATTAGCCTAATTAACCAAACATTGTAGATTAAACAGATATACATCTGAAATACAATAAGTGTTAATAACTTACCCACTGAGAACACCAAGAACTAGGTTGAGCATGAAAAAAGAGCCCAAAACTATAAGAGGCACAAAATACATCCAATTGAACATGCTGCCCATCGAGTCATTCATCTGAAAAATAGAAATATAACTTTTAGTATAGATTCCATTTCAATTTTTAAGTATCTGGCACTTAATGTTATCGGAATGTTACAAAATATATAAGAAACATCAGTAAAAATATTTCGGTGAAATGCGCCTTTTTGACATCTTCTTTTCAGTATATTCCTATCCACACCTGGATAAAGATCTCCCCCATTTTTTCTATACTTTCTGACCTGAGCCATTATACCAATATAATCGATGGCTTAGAGCAGCCGCGGCACACTGGTGTAACATGGTCATCAGTTAGTGTGCCACGGAAAAAAGTCAAGGTTTTGTAAAAATAATACACCTAAAAATAGCTGAGAGCTATAAGAGCGAGATGCTTTGTTAAATAAACATTGATTTTTTTCTTTGGTGTACCTCTAAAATTTCTTGATTTGATAGGTGTACCTTGAACACAAAAAGTTTGCGGAACAGTGGCTTAGAGCACAGATGTTGTTAGTACAATTTTTGGTAAATCGAGATACAAAGATATGTACCCAAAAAAAGTATTATCTCAAACATTATTGTGCATGAATATGGTAAGCTGTAAATAATAAATCAGTGATTGTGATAATGTATTAATAAAGTCTTCAAATTCATAAACAAAGCAATAGTTTAAGTTTCAAAATGCTCCCCTGTAAAATCCCTCTGTGGCACTTACAACATCAGTGTTCTAAGCCATCGAATTATTATTCGACAAATTCATTTCTTTATCTCAATTGTGGCCTCTCCAAACTTTTGATGTGATTTCTCAGTCACTGTTCCAGGAGTCTCTTTATCTTTCTCATTCAGGTTTTTAGCTACACAACCTGCTTATCACCATTCTAACCTTGCTACACACCATAAGAATAGACAAAGAAAACCAAATTGCCAAAGCCTTTTTGACTGCCAGATGATTTTGCTATTTGATTAAAATTTTACTAGGATATTAAATAAATTGTTTTTACCCAATACAATATGTTGGTCCATCCCTCCATTGTAATACATTGGAACACAGTGAGCATAGCGTAACCGATGTTATCAAACGACGTGATCCCAAAGTTGGGCCCCTCCCAGTCTTCACGGCATACGGAGACATTCACGTTGCATGTGTGAGCACCCGAGGGGGCTACACTGCCATCGTCGCCGTAGCACGGAGTCTGACCATCGCCCTCTTTGAAGATTTTCACTGAAAACATTAAAAAATATGTTTAAAAATGTCTTATATATATATATAAAACAACATACATCACTCTAAGAGTTCAATACAATACAATTCAAAACAATTTGTTTTGTAAAAATTAATTAATTTAGAGATGTTAGTTTCTGGGATCAGGGGATCAATATGAAAGATAAAACTTTACACAAAAAGACATCTCTATTACATTTTATATTCTTTTTCAAATTATTTAATTTCTATTTCTTATACTATATCTATCTCAAGGAGGCCCAATAATAAAAAGGTCCCCCACTCTTCCAAAAGTTTGCGAGTATACTATAAAAGGAACGTTTTTATAAAACATCATGTTTGGAGACAATAAAATTATCAATTCAGTGACGAGGTAAAGCCAACCATCCTGAACTTTTATTGGTACAGATAGGAGGAATCGTATGTTTATTACAAACATTTGGTTCGCTGGTTACTCTACTTGTAGGAGATGCCATAACGATAGATTTCTTATTTTATGAATACAAAATACATACAGGCTAGCGCCGTATTTTGTTGAATAAATAAATTAAAATGAAATTAAATATAAAAGTAATACTCACATCTATTTTCTATATTGTAACAGGTTTTATGAAGAACCCCGACGTAAAATTCCAATCCTATAATGGCGAATATAACAATGGCAAACAACACGAGCAATCCTATCTGAAGCAATGGGGCCATAGCCTTGATGATTGACTTGAGCACCACCTGCAAGCCTGAGGGGGTTGGCAGAAAGACACATTGTGCGTGTGCGTAAAGAAAACAGGATGGAAAGGATGAAAGAAAGGATGGGGAGGATAAAAAGATATGTATTAGTAAATATGTTGTTAATGTTGTATTATAATTAGACCGTGTTATAGACAATTTTACTAAAATAGCAACTTATGAAATATTACTGTCAAACAGATAATCAAGAATTTATCTTCGCCTTGTAATTTAATAGAATCAGGTCTTCAAAACCACAGCTGTCCCCCATTGATGGGCATATTACTAGTAGCTAGGCATCGTCCTAAATTGCATCACATTCACATTGTACGTCATCTTTACCCATGTATTCCAACTTTGAAAGAGGCTTTTTACATCTTGTGATACTCTTATTCTGTTTAGGGCTTTCATATATTTATTTATTAACCATCAGTTATGGTGTGTGTGACAGTATACAAAGTATGTATTGCAGATGTTTGCCAACTTTGATGCCCTCATGCGAGTCTGAGCACCATTATGGGCTTCAATAACATTTAAATTCTTAATTAACAATAGACTGATTGATGCGTATTTAATACACATACATAATAATAGAATTTAAAACAATTAACTATGAGATTTATATTTCAGTAAATTGCCATAACAAAAATTGTCCATCGCACGGTAGAAGTTCAAAAATAAGTGAAAAATTAACAGCAGCCTTAGTCAATACACATTTTAACGTTATGTAGTCGTTCGACTATAGACGAATACATAACGCCAAAATGTGTTTCGAATATGGCTGCTGGACCTTTCAAACTTAACACACACATTTTCACAGTAAAATCTTGATTCTTTCTCTCAGAACATGACCATCCATTCAGTATTTGATTGATATATTCTTTCATGTTATCACCATTTCATTCAGCCTATACAAAATCCATTCACATTTCAAATTAAGTAATTTACCAAGAATTATAAAATATTGTTACAAAACTACATTCACACAACACACAGCTGATTATGAAACTAAAAACTAAATAAAGCTAGAGTCTACTTTTGAATAATCTACATATTGTATTGTACTAAATATTAATTAATCTAACTTATTAATCTATGTGTGAATTTAAAAAAAAAATACTATTTCGAAAATTAATAATGTGTAATATATAGTTTAGGTTTTATTTTGGTAGAGGAGGTTGTAAATTACTTTACAATAAATTCAAAAGTTATTTATTTAAGAATGTTGATGACAACCAGATGCCCTGGAAAACATTGTCAAAAAAGAATTAGGTCAATAGCCTTGATAATACGATTTCGGACTTCTAAATAGAAGGTTTGTGATTCAAATACAATTGTTAATCTATTTTACGAGCTATTGCGTTATGTGATAGTGTTTAGAGTTTATCAGGAAAGAGTCTAAGGTGAAAAAAGATGTGATTAATATTATCTATAAATTGAAGTAACAGAAAAATGTATTTCTAGAAGAAAATCTTCATTTGGTAATACATTTACGGATTATTTTATTAACTAGAGTTACAAAATGAGATATTTTTTGAAAATGTTTTATTTAAGAGTTTTATTGACATCAATGAGATTTTATTTTATGAAACACAATTAGATGCTGGAAGCTGGATTTTTGCTTGCTTAGAAGTGTGGATATTAATCAACCTATTCAGATAGGTGGATTAGTGAATAACACGCATGCCTTGCAAGCGAGAGGTATTTGGTTCGATCCTCAGTGTGGGTAAAAGGGTAACATGTTCATTTTTGGAGTATAAATTAATGTTTAAAATGAATCCTTTGGAAATGTTTAAACTTATTGTGTTTTTTTCTGAATTTTGTTTGTATTGTTGTTATTGAACTCACTGGGTATTCCGGAGACCAGCTTGAGGGGTCTCAACACTCGGATTGCCCTCAGTGTCCTCAGATCCACCTCCGGACCGGACTCGTCGGGGATCAGAGTCATAAACCTGTTACGAAACAAATAAACAGACACACGACTAACGCTAGTGAATATGTCAACAAATACACTACAACTAAAATATCCTAGTAGGTACATGAAAAACACTAGCCTAAAATATTTTTTAAGTTGTACATGGATAAACTATATAAAAATGTATGAAACTAAATATAGTAGAAAAAAGACAGAAATAATATAAAATTAACTATAAAAGAAACTAAAGAAATTAAATTAAAGGTAGTCAAAACGGAATAAAACTATTCAAAAATAATAGTGGGAGCTATGTGTGGTTGAAAGGAACAAAACCTTAATAGAATTATTTATGAAATTAAAGATATGTTTCAAAAGGAAATCAAACAATGTAAAATGAAACTAAACATACGTGATAAGGAACAAAACTTGAATAAAACAATTATTGAAACTAAAGATAAAGTAAATAAGGCACAAAAATTGTGTAAAAACATTAATGAAATTAAAGATATGTTAACAAAATAATACAAAAATGGTGTCTGAATACATATGTTAAAAAAGGGCAAAGTAATAAAATGTCAACAAAAATAACGGAGATTTGTTTAAAACTAGTGAAAAACTAATTTTGTATGGATTTGGTACAAACTTAGCACATCTAAACACTCCTGTTTATGATTAACATGTATGACATCTAAATATTTTAGAACTAATATAATTTTTAACTAAAAAATGACCAACATATGTGTATTTTAACCTAATATTCCGATGATTTTCCACTTCTGGCAACACATAGTACTCAATGCTCATTCATAAAAAGAATAAAATTCAAATCATTCCATCCACGGACATTCTGTTAATTTGAATTCTTAAAACTAAAACACATTATATCCATATTTTTATCAATTAATACAATAATTTGAAAATAGAACTATACATCTACTGATAAAATTATGTAATTAAAATAAGGAAATAAACTAGGATTTAAAACAAAAATAAATAATTATATGCCATAGACTGTTTATTTAAATCTAAAAACTCACCATAGATTAAATGATAGATATAAAAATAAATACATTAATATTTATCAAAAGCTATCGGATATAATCCTTAAAATCTAAATTATTAATGAGACATTTCACACATTAGAATCTATTCTATTTTGATTTCAAATCATGAAAACGTCTTGACTATTTCTATTCGGTAAATACACTTTCTATAGAACACAGTTCAAAATTTTAAAAACTAGCGATAATTCACACTTAAAAACTTCTAAATCAAAGGTATATCAAATTCTCTATGTATAATTACATCCAAAAAACGCTCTTAATTAAACTGACCAATTAGAAATGCACAAAAATGATAGAATGGTTTGAAAGTGAAAATATACAGATAAACCAACTGTCAAAATTGTACATTTTCATTCAAATTGGCAAGTGTTCTGTACGTTTTTCGGATGTAACAATTGCTAGCGTTTTTTAAATCAATTTCTATTCTAAAATAGTTGAAAGTCTATTGTAAACTTTTTGAAAAAAATACAATCTATTGTATTTTTTTAGTAAATACTATTGTTTTATTGTTTTTTCTTTCACTTTGATCTTACTTGGTATTCTGGAGACCAACTTTAAAGGTCTTAAAACACGGAACGATCTTAGCATCCTGAGATCCATATCCACATTTGTTTCGGCGAATATGGTCATGGACCTTCATAACCATAAACAATAATATGATATTTTAAACAATTTAAAAATGGAATAGAACAAATAAAAGCAGAGGTTATTAGTGTCAAAATAATGATAATGAAATATTTAAAATTCTTCTTTGAAGTGAGAGCAATTAGAAAAAGTGGAAAGCAGTTTTTGTCTTTATTGTGGGTAAATAATAAATAGCCTAGGGTGGTGGGGTAATAAATAATAATTTTTAGTAGGTGCACAAATAATTTAGATGAAAACAATTTTATATATCAAATGCTGCTAACCATCACAATATTCAAAATGAAAATAAAGTGACTCTAATTAGAACATGAGAAAGTATATTTGATATATTTTGCCTGGAATATTAGAAAGTTGGTTCGTTTTTTGTATATATTTTTTTATAACTTTATTTATTTATTAAAAACAATCAAACACCAAAACTTGTAGAAATAATTTTAGTTTGAGTGGGTGCATCGTATAACAATTGATTTAATCAGAAATAACATTATTTTGTGTTATATAATTTAAGTTATAATTCTAAATATATAATTTACTACGGCTTTTTGTATTTTATGTACAAATATATATTTGTACGTGGGAGCGAGACTACACTATGTGGAATTTTGGCCAAAGAGATTTATAAATATAGAAGTATAGTCCTTGTTTTGCTCTTTTTGATGATATATTCATCTGTCTTGAAAACGGGTTATATTTTGTAATATCCATTAATAAAAAAATATGTAAATTTTTTATAAAAGTCAAAGCCATTTCACGCGATATGTTAAAAAAGTGCAAGATATGATAAAAAGCAATTATTCGCAATAATTTTAAGTATATTTTCGTATTAACTAAAGTTTGAGAAGTAAATATAATTTTGTTGAATAAACTTTGAACGGCCAAACTGAAAAATGGCTTCTATTGAGATAGTGTAGTTTCGCTCTGGCGTACAGATATATTAAAAAAAAACTCATTGTGTTGGTGTTTCTTTGTTTTCTTCCATTTTCTTAGATAATACTGTTACAAATACTAAAATTATTGCTGAAATCTAAGAAAGACACAGTTTAAGATTAATACATACATGGTTAAGATAAAAAAGGTTGAAATAAAAAGTGTTTGACTTACCCTGTGACTACAACGAAGAAATCCATAATGTTCCATATGTTCCTTAGGTACGATCCTCTATGGAGTACGAAACCTAACGCTAATATTTTAAGTGATGCTTCTACGCAAAATATTCCTAAAAAGTAAACCTCCGTCGCTTCCTGTAACAGACAAACAAAATAAATATATATTAGAAACAAATTTATTTTGATGTTTTTTGTGAGTGAGTGAAACAGAACTAATCAACTTATCGTCGGCTCAATTTTAATACACCCTAAGTCATTTTTTCGATTTCAAATTTATGATGGATTCATGTTCCGTTTACAGTAATACAAATCTTTTTTTTTAAATTTTTCAATTTTATAAGATGTTTCAAGTGGAAGTATAAACTGCGTCGCAAATAACCAATTCAATCCAAACGATGATTAAAAAAAAATAAGTTTTTTGTTCTTCCTCTCAAGTTAGATATAAATGACTTACGGAGTATTAGAATTAAGCCGACGTAATATTGTACATTAATATGGAGGGGCTGTGACTATTACCATAGTGCTATACCATTACGACATATCTTACAAGTGAGGTAGTCAATGGACTAGCGGTATGTAACAAACATGCAAGCTGTTTTCTCCATGCCCACAAAAAATTTGGACATTCCGGATGGATGACAAAACTCATCCCTGAATTTACAATGCAAAATGTCTTTATCTTTTCAAATATCTGCCTATTATAAGACACTCGAAAACGCATGGAAAAGAGTGAAAGATCAATTCTTTACCGGATGCTCCACGGAACAATTATGATATCTCCCAAAAATGTAATTAGAAATCCAAAAGAAAAATTGGTAATGCAACCAAACACATTGATTCACTGTGTCGGTGTTTAGGTAGTAGAATTCCATATCGAAAAATAAAACAGGTGTTTTATTCTACTAAAGATTTATTTTGTGAGAGAGACGTCTTTCGTCTTATGAGGACATTGTCAATCTGATTGTCAATCGGATTGACAATCAGATTGACAATGTCCTCATAAGACGAAAGACGTCTCTCTCACAAAATAAATCTTTAGTAGAATAAAACACCTGTTTTATTTTTCGAAACACATTGATGTTGCAAAGCATTGATTGTTTTTTTTTAATGTAGGGGTAATTTTATGGCTTTTCAGGTATAAAGAATGTGCAACACTTAATTATAAGTTTGAAAGAGACCAATAAAATCTTAATGGTCTGGAGTGAAACAGCATATTAATATTATTATTAATAATAATTTAACTCTCTTTTTCAAGACACGGAGAGATTAAACTGTATGTTTATTGCATGCAGTAAATAGTTCACTGGCTACTCTACTTGTGGAAAACACCCAGTTAGTATATATAAACATTTTAATTTACTCCACACTAGACTTTTTTTGATAATTTGGTCAGCTGTTTCAAAATTACATGAATATTTTATTTATAAAAGTAATAAAGATTTAAATGTGTTCTTACAATCAAGACATTTGCCGATTACTCCGATGCATGACATTATCTTGCGTTCTTTTAGATGAAGGCAGATAAATGCAAATACCAAAACTTTTAACATTTATTGACAACATATTTTTATCCAAACAAAAACATTTTATCATTGTTTGCAAACATTGGTCATATGGGTTATGCATTTTTATAAACTTTTAATTTTAAAAATAAACACTTGTTTCACACAAATTAATACGTTTCAAATACTTTATACTAATTTTAATGATAAATATTTAAAAATAAACAATTAGTTTGTCAAAATAAACAGAATTTCAAACGCATCTCAACTTCTCAACTGTCAAATCAAAAAACACGGGAACTGTCAAAATAGGTACTATCGATTTCGCAATCTATGGATTTGAGCTTTTTATAAAAAGTACTAATGAAATGAAAATTACGCCACACAAAAGTTCCGGCTTTTTTATTAAGTCTTGTCTTTTACATATTTTCTGTCGATTGGACCGACGAAATTTATTTCCAAATGGTTGTCAACGTTGGGACTTGGGACTCGTCAGGACACGTGAAAAAGAAGAAAAACTGGATGATTTTTGGCGATGGATTCCAGTGTTTCTCAACTTAACTTTTATTTAAAATATGTATTATGAGTTTTCCCGTGGAGCAATCGGCAAAGAATTGATTTTCCACTCTTTTCCGTACGTTTTCGAGTGTACTGTAAAAGGCAGGTGTTCAAAGAAACAAACAAATTTTACATCTTAAATTCTCCAATGAGGTTTACCACTCAACCTGAATGTCTCAATTTTTTGTTAGTGCAGAGAGGACGGCTTTTATGTGTGCTACATACGGCTGGTCTGCTGGCTACCCCACTTGTGAGATATGCCGTGGTTTAGTGTAATTGAAAGATGCACAACATCGTTGAAAACTAATCCACTGGAGCCTAGAGAGGAAAGAACATTCTCTTTGCAGAAAGAGTTGAAAGAAATGTACAAAGGTTTACGAAGTTCACATGATAAAGTAGGTAGGGTTTTGCATCTTACCAGCTTCTGCGCCAGTATGGTCTTGTCACCATATGGAAGATGTTCCTCCAGCGCCAGCACCACGCAGTTGGCTATGATGGTGAGGAGCACGGCATACTCGAACGGCGGCCATTCTATAATGAACCGCGTATACCTAAAACACAATTACATCATCATTATTATAGATTCAAATTCAATTTACTTTAGCGTAAATTGGCAATATGGACAATAGGTATAATAAATATTTTGCAAAAAAAATGTAAGAAAGCATAAATATTTGTTAACTCTTCAATCTCATCAAGTGGGTGACATTTTCTCTTTAATTCATAGTTTTTAGGGAAAACTTTAAAAAATACACGACCGCGCTTATGACTATAGTAATAATTATGCGAAAAACATATCATTTTAAGCTTTATTTTGATTATATAACACAATTTACCGAACTTTGAACGATGAAAGGATGACGAAGAGGATGTATTTATCTGTAAGAGGGGGTGTGAGGAAGCGCAGACGTCCAAGAACCACGTGGCTTGGTCACGTGGTTCAAATTCTTAAGGAGGGCCGCATGTTGGGTAAGAGAAATCGGCGTGCATGTGTGAGAAAACTGGATGAATGTAGAGGAAGCGAAAGAAGTATGTAAGGATAGATCTATATGGCCTTCCGTTCTCTCTGTGTACCTCACCTGGGACACGGCGTCAGGGTATAGTATAGTACTATAGAAGTATTTACCGAACAAATAAAATACTTCCATAATTATAAAATTGTACGAAATTGAATCTGTCTGTGTGCATATTAGGTATATTTCTCTTCTTCTTCTTCTTTTGCTTCAATTAGGAATATGTCCTGTGATTCTCGGAGCCTGCTCCTGGGAGGTGGATGTCCAACTGTCCCTCCATCGTTTAGGTGGTCTTCCTGGGGGTCTGTTTCCTGTCATGCGTTCATCTGCTGCTATTCTCACCACTCGATCTGAGCTCGCCCTCCCCACATGATCTCTCCAGAAAGTATATATTTTCTCAATCATACATATTTTTGTGTTTCTTTCAATTGGTGATTGAAGAATAAAAATATTTACAGAACCACTTGCACAGTTCTTGCCACTTTCTCAAGACATCATATTGTTAGTAGATAATTATTACGTTTAGGTGTTGTAGCTTTCTCCCATTTGCCCCTCAATATTTGTGGAATATTTTATGAAGTCGAGTGAGTCGGATATTTTAAAAATCCCCTACATATTTAACACCCCTTTATTCAGATACGTACAGCTGATGTTTCTCCCCATTTTAAATGTTTTATTATTGATAAGTAATAATAACTATTATTATATTATTTGGATAGGAACAAAATAAAGGGCTTTGTCATCTTTCTTGGCAGGTACGTTACATTCAGTCAGGCATAAGAATAATAATACGACTAAGTACTTTTATTAAATCATTTTGATACCTGTTTATTAATAATTATCTCAACGTTAGTTAATACTAAATGGTCATTAACTTACTGTTAACAGTGCATTGTGCACAACCTACAAAACACACGAGCCGTCACAAGGGCGTAACCTTATTTTTTTTTTGAGGAGGCAACAGGTTTCGAAATTTGACTGTTTCTATCACGAATATCGTTTTCGACTTACTTCGTCAAAATTTTATTATAGTTCTCGATTATTCGGTAAACTTCTCTTAAACTCAACTTTTACGATTTGGTAAAGGAGTTCAACAAAATACCTATCTTAAATTTTTAAAATATAGAGGTCTTCTGTTAGCTTCCAGTTTCACAAAATTTGTGAGATTCCGTTTTACAAGATTTGTGAGATTCCGTTTCACAAGATTTGTGAGATTCCGTTTTATCCAATGTTTATCACATTAGATCTGACCTTTAGGGGGAAAGGTGTTGTCAGTACTATTTTTGTCTACTTTGATGCTATTTTTGACTCCTACATAGGATCCGCCTTCAAATTATTTTCATAACAAAATAACGAAAGTGTTATTGTTACTTCTAGATCTTGCTAAATTCCGATTGAACTTGGAAGTTCAACATTCCTGAGACTAAGGCATTTCTTCCCAAGCGGTCTCAACTTAGAATCTTATTCTGGGATTTTAGGAAACACCAAATTAACGTATATTCTTGACAATAAACTTTCGTATACACATTGAAGAGATCTCTCTCATTCACGTGGACATTTAAGAGATCGTATAAAAGCTATTTACCCGTTCTTCTGAGCAAAACTTTCGTCATTTGTTGACGATCTGAAAATTTACAAAATAATCAAAATACGCATTTTGTATGATATTTATTACTTAATCTTGGGGCTAGAAAGCATATTTTCATATTGAAACTTTGATATTTTAAATAAATACGGCTAGGGGAGCGACATCTTCCTAGTTCTGAAAGTATTTGAAGTGTGAAGTACTATTTTGATTTTACATACCTTCTGATGGGGTTCTCGTCTGAGAGCAGGAAGAGCGAGCTGGGCCCCCCGGGGGCGGCGGGCGCGTGCGGGCCGCCCATCGCGTCACCTGCCGCCCGCGGCGCCGCCCCTGCCTGCGCCGCCTCCTGCGCCGCGGCCAACCTGAAAAATACAACAAAAATTACATTAAGACAACGAAACCATTAAGTTACAAAATGTTGAGAGCCTGTGGCGATTAACACCAAGGCTCTGAGACAAAAAGGTAAAAAGATGTGACAATTCGTACCTAGATTTATTATTACAATTTAAAAATCCACCGTTTATTTTGTTATGTTTGAAGCGATAAAAGTTCGATGAAAATGTAGTAAAAGGGTGTGCTGACGTGGTGTTTATCGCCAGAATCTTTAAAGACGTATAAATCGTCTAAATATGAAGGGTACACGACAAAAACAAGCTCATTAATTTTTTTGTCGTTTTCGTGATTTAAATGCAGTTTTGTTCCCATTAATGAGTTCTTTAGAATGGTATGTATAAGTAAAATGTAAAAAAAACTGTCCCATTTCTCTGTATATCACATTGAAATGATGAAATAAACTATGTCTCAAACTTTATATTTTGTTCTACTGTAAAATGATAATTTGTCAATGAGCCTGTTTTTGCCGTGTAGGTACCCTTCATTACTAACGACGGAATCCATCATCTCAAGTCAATAGTCTTTCAATTTTGTCCGAACGACTGCATTGTTTTTATTGTTTGCCGGTACAATAACCTCTACAGGATCAAAATATAAGAACATTGATCAGCTCGTAAAGATACACCTAGCGAGACTTGCGTTTAACAAGATCGAAAATATTAGAATCTAACAATGTTGACCAGTCATTGTAACTGTCATTATAAGGTTTTGTCTACCAAATTGGTACATTTTCGAAAAGTTCACTTGTAGTCGATCGCCAAATACAATTTGTCTAAGGCTGCTGGAACTACGCTCTTTCCTTTTAAAGACATTCGTGTGGGTGTAATATTATGCGGCTGTGAGACATCTCAAATGATGAGGTTCTAAACAGAATCGAAGGAGGAAGACTCTAGCTCAAGATCATCTCAGAAAGATCCATCATATGGATTGAACACACAATGAGTCACGAGAAGCTTCTACAAGAAATAATATAAAGGATGGGGATAAAACATAGAGGGAGCCCACGTCAAGAACATCTACATACATCGCGAGGATATGAGCTGCGGATCGTATGAAGAGCTGAAGAGGATCACAAAGGATAGAACGCAATGGAAAGAAAGATACAGGAACTCTTCTTAAAGTCAAAGAAAGAGTAGAGTTCAAAATCATATTGACCGTGTTCAAGGCATTACATGGCATGCCACCGGTGTACATCTCGGAGTTCTGACAACAAAGACTCTGTCAATAGACTTGTGGTGCCGCGTAGGGGGGTCTGGCCTGGCATGTTGACCGTGCCTTCTGTGTGGCTGGTCCGTTCCTGTGAAACGAAATTACCTATGATTTGCGAACTCTGAAGAGTGTGGAGGTGTTCAAGGTAGGGTTAAAGAAAGACCCTATTGTTTAGAAGGTGTTATGATTCTTGAATGGGCCCATGCGGTGGTTTTTTCTACAAAACGGCACATTTCAAAGAAAAAAAAAATTGTCTAGTTATTATTAGAATTATTAAATATCTACGGATCCTTAAAATATCCTGAAAAGTGGTGTATCACGTTCAAAATAATTAAGTAATAAAGCTTGGGAAGGACTAAAAATGAATGAAAGGTAGTACTTCCGCATCCGACAGAAACATCCGGATTAATTAAAATAAAACCAAAATTAGACGTAATTTTAAAAGCTTGCAAGAAACAATAAAAACAAGTAAACAATGGTCAAAATTATAATATTATTATCTTAGGAGAAATTTCAACACAATCAAGGTGTGTAATTAATTAAAAGCATTATTACTTCGTTCTATTACTTACTAAATTTTATTGTTTTATTTAATGAATGGAACAATAGGATACATTTAATATTGAAGGATTAAAGATATAAACGAAGCAAAACTAAATAAAGTATTTAGAATATTTACTATTTTTTTTATTGTTTAACCGGATTAGGGTGCAGATGACAAAACCAATCAGAAACCTCGATTGGAGAACCATGTCTACACAATGCAACATTTTACACAATGCAACATTGTGTAAAATCTAATCGGAAGAAGTGAGAAAGGTGTCCCAACGCTTACGAATTGGCTCTAGGCTGGCTTAGGTGATCACTTTCGGTGTCCATGGACAACTTTCACCAATTCCACTATTCTCACTGTCACGATGTAAGGTCCACCAATCGAGAGACGCTTTAATAGTTTAGAATTAAAAAAAATATATAACAACAACTTTATTTATTTTACACAATGGAAGAGATCGCGCCTTTGCGATAAACTCGCCCTCTGTATATTGATTGTATTTAATTTGAATGTATACCTTTTATGTAATTGTTTTTTATCAATGTACAGTAAAGAATGAATAAATAAATAAATAAATAAATAAATAATTATAAATTATCTCGAGCGCTTTCAGTTCGTGATGTGCGGATGAAATGCTTTCGCCTTCAAGTCACAAGGTACCGGGTTCGATTCCTGCATGGTTACTCTTGACAAAACTAAACACGACAATCTTAATCTAGTCTTGATCTTGATCATACGACGGTATGAACATGTCACGAATGATGCTGTGCGCCGGCACACCCAGCAGAGATCTGTAATCTCCGTGATACAGGAGAGACGATGGTCCTAACTGCAGGGTTACTCTTGACAAAACTAAACACGATCTTAATCTAGTCTTGATCTTGATCATACGACGCACGAAGGGACTATGGTCAAAAACACCGCACTACCGCTAACGCGCGGTTTGCATGTATTTTTGGCCAATAGTCACTTCGTGCGTCGTATGATCAAGATCAAGACTAGATTAAGATCGTGTTTAGTTTTGTCAAGAGTAGCCCTGCTGGCCAAGGCAAAATGAAGTATGATCTTTTTAAAGTGTTATGGCCAGCCTGTGAAGATTATTTTGATTTGAATGTGCGGATAAGTAAGAGTTAACGACTCCTGAGATATCCTGGTGTGAGATGGACCTCTCTTCAATGTTCTGGGTCTGGATATAGGTATAATTATGAAAACAGTGATCTTGAACTACCGAAGGTTAACAGTACATATATGGATGTTAATTAGTATTCAGATTGTTTCACTTTGGATGATCATCCAGAGTGTCAGGGTCAAGCCTGTTCAACAAAAGTGAACATATCTGTTCATACTTGTTCATCCCATGCTTTCATTGCCATATCAACACTCACGGTTATGTTGTCTGTGGTTTGAAGTATTTTCGTAAAAAAATAATTTAAAATCATCATCATCATCATCGCCTTCGGGATCACGGGGCAGAAACCGGCCTCCTCCATTCAGAGCGTCTCTGCGCCAATTGCGTCACCTCTTTCCACGACATTCCCTGCGCTCTGATATCGTTGTCATAGGAACGGTGTCAATTTAAAATAGCAATTATTAAAGAATTAAATAAATTGATAAAATTCTCGGAAATACACAACAGTACGTTCGTTTTGTTTACATCATGATTCTGACAGTTAATACTAATTCATAAAGAATAGGAAAAAAATAATGAGAAAAAAAAATGTTTTTGGTCGATTCTGTGAAAGGACCTTTCTTCTTAATTATGTCGGGAGATAACCGCTTTCATCTGTCATCGCTAGTGATCACTATTGATTAAACGTCTATTTACACCTTTTCATTTTGGAGAATTATCCAGAGTGATCACTGACAGAGAATAAATCTGAATGCACTTTAAGGTGAAAAAAAACACAATTGAATAATATTTGAATATTTTTTTATTAGGTAGGTATACCTACAATTTAACAATTTGCGGACTCCTCAGATTATGATCAGGGTCTTGTCCTTTTTTTATAAATTTACGAACCTCATTCCGTAATAGTAAAACGTATCCTATCTGTCAATCTACTTCTACCAACTACAACTATACTACTATACCATCAAGGCATATCCCACAAGTGGGGTAGCCAGCAGACCAGCTGCATGTAACAAACATTTAAATTGAATAAAATAAAATAAGAAACATCCTAATCATAACGAACATCCAGTTCTGTAGGTCAACAACTAGATTTTTTTATAAATTAGGTTTTTGGCTTATTAGGTAACATAACACGCATAATCAATTTACAGAGATCGAGCTAGTCCCAAACCATCTTGTATTATGGATACTAACGCGAGACCCAGCTAACACATATGTACAATGCACTAAACACATATACATGTAACACCGAGACCCAGTTATATTTTATTATTGTCTTGATTGTTTACTGTTTACGTAGGTACAATGACAGCGAAAAGGTTTTTTTTTACTGTAATGCTGTTCATTGTTTCTTTTATATAATAAATAAATAAATAATAGTACAAAATGTAGACAGATAGATAATTTATCTTCGACGGTCTATATTCCTATTCTGAACCAGAAAACCAGGACCACTCTTGCAGCTCCCCCCAGATGAGTTCGCTCCACGAATTCCTCCTAGTGACACTGTCAATATTTTATCTATTGGTTTAGTTATACACATGTCATCTTTCATAAGTGAGATAGACTGCTGTTTGTAATGAACATTCATGTCGTCTTCTGCGTGCTACACCTCACCATTGTTAAATCGAAATTTTTAAATATCTTATATTATAGGTATCTATGTGTTCTTTAAACTGCTGAGATAATGAAAGAATATTATAATATTTATGTGTTATACACACTTGCAGTGTCTCTCAAACATACCTAATTGTAATATTGAAATCGTGCCAAAATTGTAGCAGTAATTTCTGTTAACTTATAATATTCACTTGGAAGTTTGAGAGCTATTAACCCGTTTATGGAGGCAGTATAGCAAAATTATTTTAAGCAAAATAGGACGAATCATATACATTTATAATATATGCACCCATTTATACGCAACCAAGGAATAAATGTTATTCCAACTCTAAGACCTGACTAGTTATACCTTATTTACAACTTTATGCCCGACTAAAATAATTATTCCTCTAAAGTTCATGCAACTGTCAAACTGTAAATTTTCGGAGTAGGTATAATTGAATAGATTTACAAGAAAAAATGGCTTTTGAATAAGGTTTAAATTCAACTAAGAATAAAACATGTATTACAAGCAATGCTTTTCATTTAATAAGTAAGAGTTAAAATTTAAAAATGTGTAGCTAGTCGAGTTCATAAATGTATTTTTCTTCGTGAGTACTTTGTGTCATTTTGTAATTTAAATCCAAACATATTTACTCTAAAAATTTACTCACAGACAATGTATTCATCATCATTAATTGTATCACATTGCTTCCCTTACGAAGTATGTGGAAAGGATCAAGTGCCACTTATTCGTATCCTTGCGTATACTTTTCGAATCCATCATTATTATACAATTCCTCATGCACGTTGCACTCCTATTTAACGTTCTCAACACTTTTCCATCCTTTAGGACAGTGGTTCTTAACCTGGGTTCGATCGAACCCCAGGGGTTCGGTGAGTCAGTCTTGAGGGTTCGGTGAAAATCATTTTAAAGGCAAGATAGTTTTGCGAGTTGGAAAAAGAAAAAATACTCCGATTATTCCTTCAAACCGCCACCACAAGTTTGAAAACAATGTTGCCAGTTTATTCTAACAATCCAAATATTACATCTCGCAACACCTATTATTACATCTGGCAACACCTATATATAAATATATACCATGTTTTGAATTTGTAAAAATCTAATTTTATTTTTCGAATTAGGAGGGGTTCGGTGAATGCATATATTGTGACTGGTGGGGTTCGGTACCCCTAAAAAGGTTAAGAACCACTGCTTTAGGATCTGATTTACATCATTTATGGCCGGTTCCAATAATCTGTCTATCATTTACTATCAGTTAAAATCTATTGTGTAACACACTTTAGGTGTACAATAGATTTTAACTGATGGCAATGGATAGATGTACGTATTATTGAAACCGACCATTAGCTGTTTAATCTTCGATTGGCTTCGTCTCCAACTATCATTTCTCACAACCACGTATAATTATTTTATCAAGTTAATTTATTTATTGGAATTGGAACACTCGGCAGAGAATTGGACTCCCACTATTTTGCGTCAATTTTTGAGTGTCCAGTAAAAAGCAAGTGTTCGAAAAAAATAAAGACATGTTTCATTTTGAAAGAGTTCGACAGTTACTTTATAAGTCGAAACCTGGTCACTATGTCACTGTGTATAGCATAAAATACAAAGTAAAACTAAAGTCAATTGTGTTTTTTTTCCATATAAATATCTAGATCTACATACAAATCTGGAGTTTCACATAAAAAAACGTCAACTGATGAGGTTTGCTACCCATCCTAAATGTCTTACTTTTTTAGCACGTAGTTTGCATGTTCATTACAAGCAGCTGGTCTGCTGGCTACCCCGTTTGTGGGGAATGCCGTGATATCATAGCATAGTATTTATTTATTTATTCTTTTCTGTACATTGATATCAAGCAATTTTACATAAAAATAGATTCATTGTCGCAAATACTAAATCAAAATAGTGTCAAATATTCATTCTTTCATTCCAAAAATATTTTTTATTAATTATATAATTCATTCTATTTTGCTCCAAAAACATTTTAACAAAATTGAAACACAATATAAATATTATAATTCTCTGCATCGCTTTAAGGATTGACCTCGAGTCCGTCTGGCAACAGATAATATCTTAACTAGATACATACAAATTAAAATATATCAATAAGACTTTTGCCAAATACTTGGATTTTTTTACTATAAAATTTATGGCAACATAATAACATAGAAATATTATTATTAGGAATAATAAGTAAACATATGAAATAATAAATAATGTTTATTTTCCTATACAACAACAGTTCGACCCTGAATGTCAGCCAAGAGACGAACTAGGATATAATATATCTACAATAATACATAATATGTTTTTTGTCTCTTATATCTCAAAGAAGGGGGAGAAATGCGGATTTCAATTAATATATTTTTAGTTAAAAACATAGGACAGTTGGTGGATTCAATGGTATATGAAAAAATCATTTTTTTTATTTATTTCTGTCATACAATAAGCTTAAAAACATCACTTCAAAAATTACAAACCATTATAAGAAATATGATAACGTCATGTCGGTTTTATTAATTTCTAATTAATCCTTAAAATTGACAAGATGGAGTATGTTCATGCGCAGGTTTAAAAACGTTATAAAATAAAGTATAAAAGTTTACAAAAATGGAAAACGCATGGTAAAAAAGCATTGAAACCATGAGCTGCGCATCCCTATAGATGTCTAACATACAATGAATGTCATTTCGGAATCGCTAGAGGACCTCCTTTCGTCAATTGAGCTGAGTTGACATTAACAGCTCTTCACCTAGCTAGAAGAATGTTTTCAAAAGAGTATTTTACAATTCACTTCTGTTACTTGATTGTAATATATTGATCGCGATCGATTTCAGCAAACCGTTGCAATATTGATGAGTGAAATAATATTATGGTTAATTTGCTGAAATCGATCGCGATCTATATACATATACAATCAAGTAAAAGAAGTGCATTGTTTTGAATGCTATGTCTGGTTGTCGTTTTTCGGGTTTGCCATGTCTAGTTTTATTATGTCGACGTTTCGGCGCACTTGCAGGCCCCATCTTCAGAATATGAACGATATGAAGAGATGGGGCCAGCAAATGCACCGAAACGTCGACAAAATAAAAGTAGACATTGCAAACCCGAAAAACAACAACCAGATAGTGAAGATCGCCATGAAAGCCTTCAATCCACTCTGAATGCTATGACTTGTATTTGGGTAATGTAGGTGAACTTTTTTGGTCTACGTTTTGTTTTAATATTGCATTGTTGTTAATATCTGTGACGACTGTTTGTTCTGAAGGATGTTATAAATAAATAAATAAATATTCTTTTAAGAATATTCAAAATGCCTCGAAACTGTTACATAGTTAATACTTCAAAAATAGAAGAATTTATGGGTTGATTTTTTTATTACAAAAAAGAAAATCTGTATATGTATCACATACAGCAGTTGATTTGCTAACTATTCCACTTGTACTAGATTCCTCGATGGTGCAGATAGATCGATACTTTGTAATCTCACCTTGTATATTATGCAGATAAATCTAAAATATTAATGAGTAAAACAATTTATAGGTAGAATAAAGTTACATTCTATTTTATTCCATCTTAATAATAATATTGATAAACGCTTTCTATTTTTAGATTCAGAAACAAACAAAACATTACAATAATAATATATTACACAAGCAGATATTATCATATCAAGTAAAGTAGGTATCACCTATTAGGTATTAGCATCTCGATATCTCGAGATCAACAAAAGTTGTGGCAGACTTATGAAGTAGAGAAATAATTACGTGCAGTTTAAAATTTACGATTCGATGATTTTGGATTGGCTTCGTGTACTCAAGATTTTTGTCCAATTACCATTCAAAAAAAAATCTGTATAAAAATATGTTATGTTATACTATTACAGCACATCCTACATGTGGGGTAGCCAGCATACCAGCTGCATGTAATAAACATGCAAGCTGTCCTCTCTGATGCGATAATTATTACATTAGCTTCGAATTTTCAAGATCATTGTCCGATTCTCAATTAGAAGTGAATATGTATAAGAAATATGTTATGCTTTACTATCACAGCATATCCCACAAGTGGGGTAGTCAGCAGACCAGCTGCATAATAAATATGAAAACTACTGTCCTCTCCGTGCCAATAAAAAAATGGGAAGACGAAATGATGTATTTATCTGAAAGAAGGAGTGTGAGAAAGTACAAATGTCCATGAACTACATGACTTGATCACGTGGATTAGTCTCTCAAAGACGACAGCGTGTTGAGTAAAAGAAATCGGTGTGCGTATATGAGAAATTGTATAAATGTAGAGGAATCGAAAGAAGTATGTAAGTATAGAGCTCTGTGGCATTCTGTCCTCTCTGCCTAAATGACTTAGAATACAGCGTGAAGTATAGTAGGTACTATGATATAGTAAATCTCGATAAAACGAGAATAATCAATATAAATTAATTCATACACTTCTCGATATCTTTATGAATGAAGTTGTTTATAACGAATATTCGAGAGATAAAAACTGTGATTCGATATAAAATAAATATATTATTATTATTATTACTCTTACAAGATTCAGTAGGCCATCTCATCCCTCTGTTGAACTGTAATAAAAATATTTTTTCGACACAATTCGCCAAACTTGGACAGACAGTAAGTCGCCAAAATTTTAGGTATCTACTGTGTACCACTAAAACCTATATTGGCTGTAAAAGAATATAGAATTATTGAATGATGTTTGTATAGGTATATTTTCCAGACTATTCTCACCCCTAAAAATGTCTGGAATAAGTCTTTAGTTCGAATAGTTTTATTTTCCACTAGTTTTAAATCCGGCAGCTAAACGTATGAAATATTAATATGAATGAAATTAAATAAGCGATATAGTCTGAGTACGTGGAAATCTCTACCAGATAAAACCGAAATTACAAAGTTTAAATAAAAAACGATATATTGGCTGAAACTGAAAAAAAAACAAGGCTAGTAATTAATCTGATCAAAAGGCAAACTTCCAGCTATTCCGAATTACGTGAGTTCACATTTGCTTAATATTTCGGTTTATCCTTCTTCTTCTTGTGCCGAATCAGCTCCTCCAACGTTGGCAATCACTCTGGCAAAACCTTCTCTATCTTGCACGACCCGGAACAGTTCCTTCACATGTCTCATCCCGATTCAGTTTCGTATGTTACGCAGTCAAGACATTTGCCTTCTACCAAAATCACGCTGCCCCTCGATTTTCCCCATCATTATTAGTTGGAGCAAACCATACTTATCTGCCCTCAAAATGTAACCCAGATATGATATCATACGGACCTTAACGTCCTTCAGCAGTTGTCTAATGCAATTGGCTCTCCTTAAAACCTCCGAGTTGCTGACCAATTTAGTATGGTATGCGAAGCATTCTCCTGTGCAACCACATCTCGAACGCTTCCTTCCAGTATACCCCGTTTATTGTTTATTCTTATCGGTTTATTCCTGTAACATTCGTGGATGAGGGAGGGTGCAACCCTGAATGTACCGGTTTACCCATATTTTCATGAATAAGCAAGCATCCAAAGTCTAGTGAACTAAATATATAGGTTTATGTTCTTTGTCACAAAAAAGAGCGATAAGTTTGCATATTTACTAGGTAACTATGTACTTTTGAGTAATACAAGAACCTAATAGATACGTATAGGTACATAATATTTGATGTAATTTCTTCCAACTAACATCTCTGCCTGTTTTGAGTTAGTGTGGAAACATTGTAATTTGTGAAGTGACAGAAACACGGAGAAGGCGGAGCGGAGATGCTAAGCTGTACATCAAATCATCGAAATAATATTATTCTATAGGTATAAACTCACGTTAGTTTTCTTATATAGACACAATGTGAGGATATTGCTTATAGAGAATATTTAAGAGTGGCCTTATCCACAACATTTCCAACATAAAAGTGTCATTCAGAAATCTAGACTCCTGAAAATGACTAAAAAATCAAAAGACTTTTTTTATCAACACGACGATTTAGCCAAGTTTATTTTTGTCTCATCACAGAAACTATACAGGTACGATAGACAACTGTAAAAGATGTTTTGGTTGTCCACGTGACACCTTTATTAGTTTATGTGCCAATTAATATAACATAACACAATGTATATATGGACAATTCACACAGATTGAGCCAATTCCACACTAAGATAGAATGAACATTGATAGATAAAATGAATATTGTATTGTTATGGATTGTAACGTATCAAAATACATATTATATATGAAATGCACAAAATATATATACCTAATGTAACACTTAGACTCTAGATGATTTGAAAAATGTTATTCTTCATTTTATCTCCATCATGAAAAATAATAATAATAGACAATATACTGCGCGTTTTGTGGAATAAATCCACTTTAAGGGCACACCATATTGTGATTCAAAGTATTGTATTTGTGTATGTGTTTTATAATATATTGTTTAGTGCATTTTTCAAAAGATGCATCTTGGTTTGTAATTTACGCACACTTACGCTACAAGCCGGATAAGACGGGATAACACTTTCAGCGACAATTTTGAGATTCGGGCTCATGATGTCATCATTGAGCACTGAATCGCGTAAAAGTGATGTATTTCTATGTATGTGTGTTTGTGTTAATGTTGATGAGAGGAAAATTGATCCAACTGATTTGTATATTGTTTTGACGTTGTGAATAGGTAATTGTATTGGTTTAATTTTGTATTGTGCTGGTAGATTTTGTTGAACGTTTGATGAAAGTACATGAGAACTGAAAGTTTGCTATTTGTAACAAATTCTTATATGTGTATTAATATTTCTAGCTGATTCTTTTATGTGTGTTAATGTTATAATTGAAATCCGACCCTCCGCACAAGCATTTAGTTGCTTATGGAGGGAGCATTTTTACTGTGTGTTTTATTGTTTTATTAATGTAATATCAATGTATACTGTGTATTTATGAATAAAATAAATATATTTAAAAAAAAAATATATATATATATTCAGACAAAATAATCCCTTCACAGTAAGTAAGCAATATGCTAAAGTCTGAGACTCTATTGATGAACTTACTTATACTGCAATAACACAATTCATGTCCTAAAAATTATACATATAAAATGATGAAATAAAATATTGTATCGACGTAATGATTCGCATCCCTTTTATGTAGGTAACGGGGCTAGGAGACAATATACATACTGTTACGTTTGGATGTGAGCCAATGATGTGTTTCTCATTGGGGTAAGTACCTACTACTAGGAGGATGTTCTGTAGAAATACATAATATAATAATATCATCCATGCATAATCGTATCTTATGTATTATTAGGTATATGAATGCGTATTTACCAAAGCTTTTTTAAAAATGAATCACTGTATGAGGTCGTATAGGTAAATTGAACATATGATAAGCATTAGTCGGCTGGTGTGATGCGGAGGCTACGATTTTGACTTTGAGTCACGAGGTACCGGGTTCGATTCTCAGCCAAAGGATATGCCCATTCGATGCATTGTATATAATGTGTATCGTCGCGTTAGTACCTACTCATAATATCTATCTATTCTCTCACACCGTGTCTCAGGTGAGGTAGGCAAAGAGAACGAAACAATACGTCGATCTACTCTTAGATACTCATTTCGTTTCCTCCACAGTCATCCAGGTTCTGATTCAAGAACCCATAATACAAGATTCAAATATATTGTTTTGGGACTAACTCGACCTGTGTGAATTGTCTATACATGTTATTTTGTTATATAAGGCTTAGAAAATACAACATCACCTAATTTGGTAAATCCCTATACGAGACTTGAACCGCAATCCATCTTTATCGCGAGTGTGCTTTGTCCAATTAAACTATCGAGCTGCATACTAAAGGCTTCAAAGTTCTTTCTTACAGAGTTCTTGAAAATTTACAGGAAAAAATGGGAAACCTATATTTCGCTGAGAACTTTATGGATAACTTTAAAATAGCATTTAACAAATTTAATGTTTAAACATAATTTTCACATTTACAATATTGAACATCTATAAAATTATAATTTTGTTCAGACATAAAATCGGAATTATGCTAATCTACGATTATGAGTGAGATGTTACTTAGCCTGATATAGTAGTTGGAATAGTAGTTATTCCGTGTTTGTGAGCAAATTTAATTGTCTATAATAATTATATTAGAACATAAGTAAGTTTATAAGCACAAAGCTATTTATGAATTAGACTTCAACGCAGAGACACGAAACTTTATCAATGGTTATACTGTATTTCATGAAAATACCGATGAGTCATTTAGAAATACGAATGTACAGTATACAAGGAATGTATGTATTCAGCCTGATTTCTAAGAATTTAAATCAATAAAACTTTATGTATGTGTGTGTGGTATGCTTAGTGAAAAAAACTTATTCCCTTTGCGATAGAGTATACAAATACCTATGTAGACGGCAGTGGCGTACTTTTCATACATGCAAAGAAGCAACGCATGCCTACAAAGCCGTTTTTTTTTATATATAGTGCATCAACACCTCATCATCATTGCCCTCAACGCTCCTCTCGGGAGCATAGGGCAGAAACCAGCCTCCTCCATTCAGAGCGTCCCTGTGCCAATCGCGTCACCTCTTCTCACGACATTCCCTGCGCTCTGATGTCGTTGTCATAGGAACGGTTTATTGTGAAAGAGGGACGCTCGAGCCGACGGAACTCTTGCGGATGGAAGAACAGTGCCCTTTTTGGCCAACTATCATCAGCACCTACGTGCCTATAAAGCCGACTAAGCATCTACATGATCACACCGTAGAACGTCACTTGAACGTCATTGTTTTCTCTGGGATCGCATTGGCCGAAGACTGTAATGGTCCCAGTAGAATATGGTGTCTCTCTGTCTACCTCATTCTAGATACACTCAACTACAATACATGCATTCAAAATACCAACGTACACTAAGAAAAATACTAACGAAATTTCACAACGAATCATTGGTACGTACTATCAGATTAGGACCAGAGAAAGTACAAACGATTCATTAGTACGAATCTATAATATTAACTTTTCGCAAACAAATCATTGGTAAATTTACCAACGACTTGTTTGCGATAAGTTAATATTATAGATTCGAATTAATGAATCGTTTGTAGGTACTATTTCTAGTCCTAATCTGATAGTACGTACCAATGATTCGTTGTGAGTATTTTTCTCAGTGTATGTTTTTAAAGTTTCATGCGTGTGTTTAATTTCACTAGATAAGATGAAATCTGGTTCTAAAATATCTATGCAAAATAAATGAAAAGATCGAAAAATTTCTTTACTACATAAATTGAAAAGATGACGATGAGGGAAGGAGTGTGGAAAGTCAGATTTAAGATTTAGTCCTCAAATAAAGATTCCATCATTAGCATAAAGGTCATAATGATAAGGAGGGTTGACGTAATGGGAGTACAAACACACACACATACACATACGCACATGAACACTTACATACTCGTATACTATTCATTCATTCGGATCTCACCATCGGCGACAGTATGTTATTAATCATCTCTTTCTTGAGTTTCTCGCAGCTTCTTATTGCGTACACTTCATTGGGTAGGTCATTAGAATATTAATTACAAAAGTATGACCAATATAAAAAGTCTAGTCCCGCCACTGGTAGACAGAGTGGTTTTATCACATCACTAAAGCTTGCCAAAGAAAATATATATACTTAACAGTTATTGCATTTAGTATGTATCATCTTTGGTTGAGTCATGAATGATTTTTTGTGCGAGTAAGTATATTTGAGACTAACGCAGTGTGTTTATGTGCACAATACACTTTTTCTTCAGCATTTCTTTTTGTGATTTGTTGGTATTTATTTTAAAAACTTTTTATTAATATAAATAAAAAATATGGTGTGAGAGTTTTACCAATCCAGCAGGCTAACTCTGACAAGATCGTGTTTAGATTGTGTCAAGAGTTACCATGGACAAAGATATAACATGTTGAAACCTAGGTCATTTTGATAAAGTATTGGTATAATTAAAATACAACATTTTCAATTTTTATGTATAGGTTTGTAATATGTTGTGTTGAATAAAAAAAAATAACGTTTTGGTACACTTTTTTGAATATCTGAAATATATCTGCATGGCTGCAAATCCGAGGGTATTAAAGGAAACATCTGATTTTTAACTTATCTATTTTTGAAGAGGAAACACTGAAAATTTATTTTTAAATTTAGGTAACAAAAAATGAAACACTGTATAACTTTCACTAATTAATATATTGCTTAGAAGCTTTTCGGACATATATATTCGGACATAAATATCTTATAACATTATTAGTTATAAGATATAAATTATTACTGAGGATGGACGTATGTCCGAAAAGCTTCTAAGGTAGACTTGTGTAAACTATACAAAGAGAAGAACTCTGGTAACTGGAATCTAGAATAGTACCGTGCGGGCATCCGAGTTTGCGAACATCTGACATTCACAGACTAAGTATGAAAGACTCTCAACAGACTACAAATCAGTTTTAAAATGTGTATATTCGTTAAATGTATTTAGTCCACTGGTTATCCCGCTTGTGGGAGAGCAGAAGTACGAGTATATAGAGAGATAAAAAAAATGTTTGTTTTCAGTTGAAAAAAAGTATATTTCAGTTGAAAAGAAGTATATTTCAGTTGAAAAGAAGAAAGTTTCTTTTTCTACTACTACTACTACTACTACTACTACTACTATAAAATGTCTTAATTTTTTTAAACACCAACCTTTTACAGGCACTCGAAAACCTATGGAGAAGAGTGGGATACCAATTTTTTACCAGGCGCGCCACGGGGTAAAAAAGTTTTTTTCAAATATCTATTAACGTAGGTAGGTAGGTACTCGTTTTCATTAAAAATAACCAAATTAATACTGAAACAAACTAGATGTATTTGGTATAGATTTAGTATGACTCTATAGACATATAAATAAGCTCTGTATATCAGCTTTTCATTGTGTTTTATGGTATTTATATTCTGCCATAGAAATACGTAATATAGTGTTATGGAGGTATGTACTCGTATATGACATTGTACTAATAGGTACTCAATGAGTCTTGAATGTTTCGCATATAAAACCCATAAAAAACCAACGATATGTGAAATACAATTGATAGGAGTGTAGAATAGAATTACAGTAACAGTCACATTAATTGAAAATCTAATCAAAATACAAAGTAAATATAGTATTCTCATCAATCAAAAAAATTAATGGATGAGTGTCGAGTATTTTAAAATCATGAGAAATAAATTGAGATGGTTTGGATGAATTGAGTAAATGAACGATGAGATAATGACAAAGTGTACGAAATTGCTTAGAAAAAGACGCTTGTTTAATAAATTAATGTGAAATTGTACAAGTTTATCAATTATATGTAAAAGTAGTAATCTTATTTAACAAAAATAATGCATTTTGAATGTTTTTTAAATATTCTACAATGCACATCCGTTACTTGATTTTTTAAAATCGCGATCGATTTCGGTAAACCTTTACCATTGACGAGCGAGATAATACAGTAATATAGTATTATCTCGCTCGTCAATGGTAAAGGTTTACCGAAATCGATCGCGATTTTAAAAAATCAAGTAACGGATGTGCATTGTAGAATATTTAAAAAACATTCAAAATGTCTCGTAACTGTTACATAGTTAATCCTTCTAAAATAACTGATATTAAAAATAATGCAGTTTTTGTGATATCAAGTAGAAAAAATTGTATTGAGAAGTGAATATTTAATTATCCATGTTTTGTCTGCATATTATTGGGAGCCCACGTTAAGGTTTGATAATAAGATAAAGTGATAAGACCACACGTGATGTCCATGATGATGTATGATACTGTGACTATTGTTATTGTCTAATGTCGATATATAGAAAGGTGGGAAACAAAAAACTTTTCTAATTATTTCGTTTCATATTGTTATTTTAATTATCCATGTTTTGTCTACATATTATTGGGAGCCCACGTTAAGGTTTGATAATAAGATAAAGTGATAAGACCACACGTGATGTCCATGATGATGTATGATACTGTGACTATTGTTATTGTCTAATGTCGATATATAGAAAGGTGGGAAACAAAAAACTTTTCTAATTATTTCGTTTCATATTGTTATTTTAATTATCCATGTTTTGTCTTCATATTATTGGGAGCCCACGTTAAGGTTTGATAATAAGATAAAGTGATAAGACCACACGTGATGTCCATGATGATGTATGATACTGTGACTATTGTTATTGTCTAATGTCGATATATAGAAAGGTGGGAAACAAAAAACTTTTCTAATTATTTCGTTTCATATTGTTATTTTAATTATCCATGTTTTGTCTACATATTATTGGGAGCCCACGTTAAGGTTTGATAATAAGATAAAGTGATAAGACCACACGTGATGTCCATGATGATGTATGATACTGTGACTATTGTTATTGTCTAATGTCGATATATAGAAAGGTGGGAAACAAAAAACTTTTCTAATTATTTCGTTTCATATTGTTATTTTAATTATCCATGTTTTGTCTGCATATTATTGGGAGCCCACGTTAAGGTTTGATAATAAGATAAAGTGATAAGACCACACGTGATGTCCATGATGATGTATGATACTGTGACTATTGTTATTGTCTAATGTCGATATATAGAAAGGTGGGAAACAAAAAACTTTTCTAATTATTTCGTTTCATATTGTTATTTTAATTATCCATGTTTTGTCTGCATATTATTGGGAGCCCACGTTAAGGTTTGATAATAAGATAAAGTGATAAGACCACACGTGATGTCCATGATGATGTATGATACTGTGACTATTGTTATTGTCTAATGTCGATATATAGAAAGGTGGGAAACAAAAAACTTTTCTAATTATTTCGTTTCATATTGTTATTTTAATTATCCATGTTTTGTCTTCATATTATTGGGAGCCCACGTTAAGGTTTGATAATAAGATAAAGTGATAAGACCACACGTGATGTCCATGATGATGTATGATACTGTGACTATTGTTATTGTCTAATGTCGATATATAGAAAGGTGGGAAACAAAAAACTTTTCTAATTATTTCGTTTCATATTGTTATTTTAATTATCCATGTTTTGTCTACATATTATTGGGAGCCCACGTTAAGGTTTGATAATAAGATAAAGTGATAAGACCACACGTGATGTCCATGATGATGTATGATACTGTGACTATTGTTATTGTCTAATGTCGATATATAGAAAGGTGGGAAACAAAAAACTTTTCTAATTATTTCGTTTCATATTGTTATTTTAATTTCCATGTTTTGTCTACATATTATTGGGAGCCCACGTTAAGGTTTGATAATAAGATAAAGTGATAAGACCACACGTGATGTCCATGATGATGTATGATACTGTGACTATTGTTATTGTCTAATGTCGATATATAGAAAGGTGGGAAACAAAAAACTTTTCTAATTATTTCGTTTCATATTGCTATTTTAATTTTTATGTTTTGAATTGAGTGATTTGATATTGTAATCAATCAAATCCAAAATTAGCATAACTTAAAATAGGTTTATCCCGTGGAGAACCCGGTAAAGAATTGGTCTCCCACTCTTCTCCATAAGTTTTCGAGTGTCCTGTAAAAGGCAGGTGTTCGAAAAAATAAGACATTTTACATCTTAAATTCAGCGATGAGGTTTGCCATCCATCCTGAATGTCTTGATTTTATATTGGCACGGAGAAGACAGCTTGCATATTTTATATGCAGCTGGTCTGCTGGCTACCCCACTTGTGGGATATGCCGTGATGGTATAGATAGAGAGAGATAGATAAAATAGGTTTGCAGAAACATTCTATGAACCAACTGAATTTCAAGGTTTCAAAAAAGTAGTGGAAAAACTATCCCATTATGAGAATCAATTAAATAGTGATATTTTTATTATGTATAGGGGTAGCATTTTTACTATCTTACTTGTTCTTTGATGTAAGTCTATAGAGGGAGGTATTTGATCTCCCCAACCCTACCTATACCTACACGTTCTTAATAAATTGTTGTTAAGTTAGGTTGGATTTTAAAAGTTAATTAATTTTTGGGCTTCACAAAAATCGCAGTCACACAATCACAGTTTGAATTGTTACTATTATTTCTATCACAGAATAGTTCATTCTATCTCCCAGAACAAATAATTATTCACACTTTCCACACTCTGTAATGGGCATACGTATATACTTAACCCTAGAGTGCTCGCGCTATGAGCATTTTGCCGCCCGCAGCAAAAAAATCGTGATATTTTTTACACGCTTCATTTGTCACGGTCAAGAGTCTTAGTAGCTGGCCCCCTGTATTTCACCGCCTTGTCTTAGTAATTTAAAGAAAATCGGTGCATGGGTGACTGTAGGAGCCATCATTTGTTGTCGGTGTGTCGCGTTTGGCGACAAATTGCTAACTGCGCGACTACTCACGTAAGTAAAATTCGTGTGTCTGTTTTTTTTTAAATAGTTGAAATATTATTGATTTTCATTGCACGTAATGTTGTATCATTTAAATATCGTAACAATATTGATATTTAGTTTGTTTTGATTAATCATTTGGGTTTTATTCATTAGTTCATTTTAGATCTTTTTAGGTAAGCAACGGGCGAAGTATACCTACGGAATGATTAAGAAAAACACACAAATAGTTTCGTGGTTGGAAGAGGAGTCTGGTTTTGAAGAAGCTGGTGAATAGCTGAGAATTCAAATCACCCAATTTGTTCTATCGGAACATAAAAAAATATCTTCAGGTGTATGTGCAGTATGTCCATCCAGGAAAAATAGAAGGACAAAAAAGGGTGCAATAGATGCGCAAAGTTACTGTGCAACGAACATTATATATACATGTGTCAGGACTGTTTTGCTGAAATACATGTCGAAGATGATGAAAACGTTTAATTTTGTTTTCAATTTTAATTTTTTTTTTATTTAGGTTAAGATGAAAATGTTGTTGAAATTCAAGAAATTTTACCAAAGTATATTTTTTTTATAATACTAAATATAAATATTTAATAAATTTTACTTTTTCTGATAGTTTATGTTTTATTCTATCCATTAAAAATCATTGCAAATGTGTTTAACCATTATTTGCAAAAAAAAAATCAATTTAAGTATGGGCGACAAAATGCTCCCCACGCGAGCACTCACGTTTCACGGAAAGGCGCGACTACTCTAGGGTTAAATATTGGCATATTACGTACTACAATAATAAAATAACAATTTAGTATATAACAATGACAACTGGACAATAAGGGACAAGTTATTTAACTAAAGCTCAACAATACACAATGACGTAGACACAAACATTATTGGGAGTGGGCGTAATTTCACTGTAATTATTGTTAAATTATCTTATAATTTGTATCTTGTAGAAAATAGCACATCTTTAACTCATTTCTGCTTAATTTTTTTTAGTGTTCTGTTAATAGTAGATTACTATAATTTTGTAAAACTTTCTTTACCTAAAAAGATATTTTGTAGTATATTACACCTATAATTCGGCGATTGAGAATGTCATCAGTCTGTTTTGACATTCGGAATGATTTTTATTACAGTACGGAGAAGAACTACTACTACTACTATACCATCACGGCATATCCCACAAGTGTGGTAGCCAGGAGACCAGCTGCATGTAAGAAACATGCAAGCTGTCCTCTTCGTGCCAATATAAAATCAAGACATTCAGGATGGGTGGCAAACCTCATCGCTGAATTTAAGATGTTAAATGTCTTTATTTTTCGAATACTTGCCTTTTACAGGACACTTGAAAACTTGAGGAGAAGAGTGGGAGACCAATTCTTTACCGGGTGCTCCACGGGATACGGAGAAGAAACAAATGTAAATATCAGCGATATGGCATTAATTCATTAGTTAACCAATCATTATTGTATAGATATATGTATAATACTAAAAACATGAATGAATAAATAAAGGCCAAAAAAATCTTCGCCTTTTCACCTATCAGCAGCTCTTTCTCTCGTTAGCACTAGGTGGAAATAAGCATTTTTCATATCAGTCATTCTGTACCAATTGAATTATTTTCTTTTCAACTACTCATTACGTACATTGAATGAATGTTTTTCTTTCTACTACAGATAATTAATCGTGTTGAGACGTCTTTTGACTTATTAGGTTATACCATGGGTGGATTAAATTCAAATAAGCCTAAACCGATTCATAAGCATCGGGGCGCTTTTTCTGCTTCCTACTAAAAGAAGTTTGCACAGTCTAGTCTGTTGGTTGTGTGGATGAGGTACCTGTTGAGTAATATTCTTAATTGTAATGTTTTGTAGTTTTTAAGATAAGGCTATGTGGTCTTACATGTTACTGATACAATAATTTCCATTTATTATAGTATGAACAGTGAAGAAAGCTTATGTTTTTTAAGAAACATCTTAATTTTTAATATTATGGATATTTTATTATTTTTTTCGTGTCGAAACACAGAAAACCAGTCAAACTGATCTCCAGTACTGTACGAAAAGAACAGCACGTGGAGATGCGTCAAAAATATCCCATACTATTTTATAATAGTAAGACATAGTTATGTGAAGTTTATAGTATAGGGAATACCATTCATAGTTAATAGGCATCTTTGTAGTGAGCCGTCATCATATCGACTGTAGCGTCGCATCAAATCTGTGGGCGTCACGGCGCCACCGTCACCACAACGTACAGTCATACAGCATAGTAATAACACACAACATTTAATCTCAATGAGCTTAACACTACATATAATATAATTATATTGTATTACATATAAGTATTAAACTTTATTTTATTAGTTATGTTCTCATTCGGTACTTTATATTTTTATTTTGGACATGTTGAGCAAATTAATAATGAAAAGATTGCGAAAACACTAGGTACATTTATCTGAAAAAATAGCTTAAGAGGCCCCTTTAGCAAAAACGATAAAACATTCAATTTTTAACAAGTTTGGTACACAAACTCTCAAAACTTGTTGACCCTACGAACATTTTGATTTGATAAAATATGAAAACAAATGTCAATTACCAAAATCAAACTTTAACTTTAAAAAAAAAGTCGATTTTAGCTTCAAAGTATTCGATTATAAAAAAGCATATTTCTAAAAATCGAATTCGGGGGTGTGTTTGGTACATAAATGAACGAGAACCCTACAAATTTTCATACATTTATTTTAATATTAAGAATATTTAGAGTCATTACAATTATAGAACAAAAAATAAACTATTTTTTTTGTTTTTTTCATGGATATTGACCGACTTAAAAAATATTTTTTTTTGATAAAATTTCTCATATTTTGAAACCAAAAATCACCACATGAGCTCAATTTTTTGTATACTAAAAAAAGTTTGCTAAAATATATAGTATTTATATGCTTGATTGGATGAATAAAATATATATATATATTACAAATAATTTGTATTTTGATATAACAAAGAGTACCTTAATAAATCTCGTCAGTCTGCGATTTATCTATTTTTTTAGTAAAAAACTAATATTGGTAATAAATATTTGATTTTTTGTTTTATCAAATCAATATGTTCGCAAGGGTTAACAAGTTTTGACAGTTTTTCTATCAAATTTGTTGAAAATAGAATATTTTACCGTTTTTGCTAAACGGGGCCCTTAAGAAAAGGCCAACGTCCCGCAGAATTCTAGACTTTATTTTTTCTCTAGATTTTTGAGTGTCCTGTACTCGCAAAATATCATCTATTTATTTATATATTTAACGTATTAAACGGCATTTAAACCTTTTTAAATAGTATTAAAATGGGCATTTGATCATAATATGGCATTACAATATTATTTATTGAGAGACTCATCCACAACACGTTTATCTTCATTTCAGCGATGCGATATGCCGCACATCCTGATGGTCTTATTATTTATTGACATGGAGAAGAAAGCAAATATGTATTTATTATATTGTATATTAGTATAATGATTATCTCACTTGTAAGGTAGATAGGTAAAGATAATAATTTTCAATTCGCGTTGATTGTGACGGTGGAAGAGGAAGAACTGTCCATGGATACAATAAGTTAAAAGTTAATACATTAAAAGTTAATACCCTTTCACAGCACAAGCTATATGCGATACTCCCCGCATACTGGATTTAATGTTGTGTCGGCCATTCTGCGAGATGGTCCTGAAGAAGCACATGTATACACAATGCAGAAACACAACACCTGTTCTGCAAATCCAATCTGCATGTTCCGGTGACGGGCCGTGTCTCGTCCCACATGCAAAGGCAAGAGCCAAGTCTCTGCCCGACTGTACGCAGTGAAATGGAGTAAAACCTTCACCTCATATATATATATATAATGACATTTTCCTCAAGTGGGGTAGCCAGCGGACATGTAATAATCAAGCAAGTAATCCTCTATCTTCTTCTTCTTCTTGCTAGCCTTCTTCTCTCCACTGCTGGATATAGGCCTCTTCAAAATTATTCCACATTTTCCTATCTCGAGCAACACGACACCACTGTTTCCCCATCGTCTGGACAATATCATCAACCCATCTTTTTTGGGGTCTTCCTACGCTTCTTTTGTCCTCCCATGGTAATCCTCTATATGTTAACAGAAATAAAGACATTCTGGATGGGACATACCTCATCCCCGAACTGAAGATGTCAAATAGCGGTCGGTGTGACGTGAACGACTCTTGTCATTGAGTTATGAGGTTTTGATTTGGATTCCTGGCCAGAACAAAATAAAGAAGGAACTTTTTCAAAATATCCTAGGTCTGGGTGTTACACGCATATGTGTTGAGTCCATTGTATATTTGTGTGTATCGTCGCGTTAGTTACCTATTATATAAGATTCATAATATCTTAATTTGGGGTTAGCTCGATATGTGTGAATTATCTATGCATGTTATATCAAGACATTTTGAAATAAATAAAACAAATGTTTTATTCTACTATTCGATATATTCACGGGAGAGACGTCTTTCGTCTTGTTAGGAAATCAATAATAATAATATGACTATTTATATAGCGCAGTGCTGTGATAATATCACTTCAAGGGCGCTTCACATTATTTAGGATCAATATGAGACATTGTCAATCGAATAGTAGAATAAAAATAATATTTGTTTTATTTATTTCAATATGTAATTCTACTACCTTAACACCGACACAGTGAATAAAGACATTTTGTTATGCTATGTGTTAAACGTAATTGTTTTACGAATTATGTGACACTCGAAAACTTTGGAAAAATAGTTCGAGACCTATTTTTGTCGATGATTCCTCAGTGTGAAACGAATTAGAGATCTGGGTCTTAAAGAGAAATGATAATATAGTTGGCATTGACATAATATTATAATGTGTACAGCATCGTTAACCTATAATTTATTTAGTCTTAGAATTATGTTACATTACATTATTCTGCCCTCAATAACACAGATGATGTTGCGTTTCATATAATTATACTTATGTATTCTGTATGACAAGAGAGGTTCATTAACGAAACCAAGTAAATTATGAAAACATGTTTTGGATTATAAAAAGAAGAACGTGCTTATAAAGTTATACACCGTAATTCTATCTACAGTAATAATCTATATTCGTGTAAATAAATTAAGATGGTTTGGTGATGTGGAACGGATGGAAGAGGAAAGAATGACAAAGAGGATATACTTGCCTGAATGTAGGGGTGTGAGGAAGCTCGGGCGTCCGAGAACTACATGGCTTGAACATGTAGATCAAATTCTCAAGGACGGCCGTGTATTGATTAAAAGAAATCGACGTGCGTGCATGAGAAATTGAATGACTGTGGAGGAGGCAAAAGAAGTGCAAATCTAATTGGCGTTTCGTTCTCTCTGTCTACTCCACTTGGGATACGACATGAGGGAATAGATAGATAGATAGAATAATCTATATTTTTTAGCCATCATCATCTGCAGGGCTACTCTTGAAAAAACTAAACACGATCTTAATCTAGTCTTGATCTTGATCATACGACGCACGAAGTGACTATTGGCCAAAAATACACACAAACCGATCGCGCGTTAGCGGTAGCGCGGTGTTTTTGACCATAGTCCCTTCGTGCGTCGTATGATCAAGATCAAGACTAGATTAAGATCGTGTATAGTTTTGTCAAGAGTAACCCTGCTGATGTTGTTGTGTTCTGATGCATACGAATCGGTTTATGTTGGTTTAAATGCACCTGACTCATCGTATGTTCACCATTTCCTGTTTTTTGAAATGTTAGACATCTGTTGAGCATACATGCCAACTAACAGCAATCATCTTTATGAATTTGTTCACTCACATAAAAGTAAAAATACAATAAAATGTAACATTTTACATCTCAAATTCAACGATGAGGTTTGCCATCCATCGTTGAATGTTTTGTTTTTTGGCACGGAGAAGACAAAATGCAAGTTCATTACATGCAGCTGGTGTACAGGGTACCCCTCTTGTGGAGAATACGTGACGGTATGAATTAAACTAAGTTGTTACTTTTTAATTGACACAAAGCGGAGCCCTTCTGGGGAACCTTGAGCCCTTCCTTAGAAAGAATTTGCGTAATATCCATGGATGAGGGAGGGTACAAACCCTTAACCTGTGAGACAAAAAATACAATCTGAATGTCAATTTAATGCTGCAAACAGTATGCTGGCTACCCGCTTGTAAAATATACTGTGGCGGTATAGTTATGTATGTGTAGATAATATGAGTACAAAAGAATTTCATATTTCAATGTCATATTTTATATATTTTATTATATTTTTATTATATATAATATTCTATATATATAATAATAATTTTTATTATATATATATAATAATATATATTATTATATATATTATTATATATAATAATGTTATGTAAAGACTTGGGTAGGAGAGTAAAGGGATACGTACACTATGGAGGTAGGATTATTTTAGTCAAGCTAGATACCAAACCCGTAGACACAATTTTGATCCAAGTCTACATGCCAACATCTAGCCATAGCGACCAAGAAATTGAAATTTTATACGAAAACATCCAAAAATTGCTAGATGACACAAAAGCTGAGGAAAATGTTATTGTAATGGGAGACTGGAACGCAGTAGTAGGGGAAGAAAGGGAGGGATCAGTCGTAGGAGCATATGGGTTGGGCACTAGAAATGATAGAGGTAGCCGTCTCATTGAATTCTGCGCCAAAAATAAAATGTTTATAGCCAACACGTGGTTTCAACACCACTATAGACATCGCTATACATGGAAATCTCCCGGAGACAGATTTCGATCACAGATTGATTACATTCTTACACGTCAAAGATACAGGAATCAAATTAAAGATTGCAGGAGCTTTGCAGGTCCGGACATTGATAGTGATCACAATATGGTTGTGGCGGAAACCATACTGAAATTCAAAAGGCTCGAGAAGAGAACCACAAAAAGATGGGACCTAAAACAGCTAAAAATAAAAGAAGTTAAAGAGAAATACGACGAAAAAACTAAGATATGCGATTTTGAGAGTAATGAAAGTATAGATAAAGTATGGGGTAAAATTAAAGAGAAAATAACCGCAGCGGCAGATGAGGTATTAGAGAAAAAAAAGCCGCAAGCTAGGAAAGAATGGATCACGGACGATATTTTAGAAATGATTGAAAAAAGAAGGAATGTTAGGAACCATGAATGTCAGTGAATGCGTGATCTATGGCATGAAAGTGAACTCTATGGAGAAGGTGTGACAAAAGAATGCGACAGATAGCGTGGGTGCGAAAATATAAGTTATGTGTGTACAATTAAGAATTACTTAATAAAAACATTAAAAGGAACTATTATTGTGTGTTTGTAATTATTTATCATCAGTGTGTTCAAGGTCTTTACAATTCAGAAGTGAGATATTAACCCGATATTAATCAAAACGTGTGTAATTCTTCAAGCAACTTGTGCTACGTGTGAAAACTTGTTGTGTATGTGTGTTATTAAGATTATCAAGATTGTTAAACGATATTTTAAAGACATTTGGATATAATTGTGAATATGCCGCTTACGCAAGATCAGATTAACGACATTATTGGTGTGAGTACATCTGAAGGCCGAAACGAAGCAACAAATGTACCCCCGCAAGTAAGTCCCTCAGAGAACGAAAATGTGAACCATGTTGACAACAATATTGTGACAATGCTGATGCAACAACAGCAAATTTTAATGAATATGATTCAACAAACTGTGACACCCACCTACAAGGTCATGCCGAACTTTGACACGCAAATCAATAATTTCAGCGGGAAAGAGGGAGAATTATCAGCTGAAAATTGGGTGAATAACATAATCAGCCTGGGGGATATTCATAGTTGGCCAGACACTTTTAAATTGGAAGCAGCCAAGACCCGTCTTGTGGGAGCAGCTAAATTTTGGTTGGGAGGGCGTAACTTTAGTACTTGGTCAGAGTTTGAGAAAGAGTTTCGAGCAACTTTCACAGGGCAGAAGAGTTCTGTTGAGAGATGGAGAGCTGCCAACGCCAGAGTGCAAAAGAAAGGAGAAGACGTATCAGATTACTTCCATGAAAAGGCTTATTTATGTAGATCAATACAATTAACGTTTGAAGATTTCAAGACAATGTTGGTGGAAGGACTATGGTCAAAAGATTTGGCACACCACCTTTTAGCGCGACAACACTTAAATGAAAATGATATATACAAAGACATATTAAAGTTTGAAAGCACAGTACAAAATAGGGTGAATAGAATAAGGACAGTGACTGGAGATGGACAAACGAAACCACCGCATGAGATTAAAAGGGAAACAAAAAGATTCGAGCAGAAGTACAACAATAATGAAAAGAAATCAGAAATAGACTACAACAAAAAGGATCCCAGACCACCAATCAAGAACGAGAAGGGCGAATATAAGTGCTACAATTGTAATGATTTTGGTCACTTAGCAAGAAACTGTACAAAAGAGAAGAGAGAAATAAATTGTTACAAATGTGGAAGTCGAGATCACACACAAAGGAACTGTAATATGCCCAAACCTATGAAAATGGTTGTAAGTAATCAAAATAATCAAATATCCAAGTATATAAAACAAATCATAGTGGATACATCTACTTACATATGCATGATAGACCCAGGAAGCAGTGAGTGTACTATGAAGGCAACAGCAGCCATTAATGGTGGATACCAGATTAAGAAGTCCAATACAGAGTTGAGAGGATTTGGAAATTCAGGAAACATTGTCAAGACGAGCGGTGAAATACTAACAGATGTAAGCATCGACGGAGTGAAAGCAAGAGGAATTAGAATGCTGATAGTGCCAGACGATACTCAGCCTACAGATATAATAATCGGCAGAACATATACAGACCTACCAGAAATCGTGTACATGAAATTGGATGATAATCTTATATTCGAATACAGACGTGATAACCCCTTAGAAGACATTGCCTTAAAAGTGAAGAACTCCTCAGTACAACCTACCATCCGAGAGGGAGAAAATGTGGGAGGTCATCACATGATGTTTGTTAATGTAGATATGAACGGTGAAGAACTGTATTTACCAATTATGAACCTAGATGACAATGAGAAGAAAGTTGAGCGTGGAGAAAAGATTAAAGAAAGACTGTTGACAGTTGAGCAAGTTAATAGTGTGATTACAACTAGAGAAAAAGAAAATATAGAATTAGAAGAGTTAAATATTGAAAATAATGTCACTATGGACCAGAAGATTGAACTACTCAACCTAATTAATGAATACCGAGACTGTGTAGCTAAAAACATCTACGAGATTGGAAAAACAGATGTGATAGAAATGAATATCGAAGAATTGCCTGGTAGTAGTCCAATTAATTGCAAACCATATAGATCAAGCAATGATGATCGAAACAAAATTAACCAAATAGTTAGAGAGTGGAAAGATGCAGGCATTGTACAAGAGACTACATGGCCATATGCTAGTCCAGTATTGCTGGTAAAGAAGAAGACAGGAGAATCCAGATTAGTGGTAGACTATCGACGTTTAAACATGCAGACACGACGTATGAACTTTCCTCTGACGAGTCTAGATGATCAGATAGAATTATTGAGAGGTTGCGAAATTTTTACTACTCTAGATCTAGCCCATGGATACCTACAGATGCCATTGTCCAAAGAGAGTCGTGAGAAGACAGCATTCATAACAACAGATGAGACCGGAGAATTTACACGAGCCATGTTTGGTCTGATGAATGCACCATTTTACTTTTCCAAACTAATGCAGAGAGTTTTGGAACCACTACGTAACGAGATTGTTTTGTTTTATTTAGATGATATGTTGATACCTGCAAAAGATTGGGGAGACATGATGAACAAATTAAGACTTGTGTTCGAGCGACTGAGAGGCGCAAGATTAACACTAAAATTAACAAAATGTGAGTTTGGTAAACGAAGAGTTGAATACTTGGGATACGAGTTATCAGCCAGTGGAGTGGAACCTGGATCAAGAAAGTTAGATGCTATAGACAATTTTCCTACGCCGAATGATGTACATGAAATACGAAGATTTCTGGGACTCGCAAGTTTCTTCCGAAGATTTGTTAAGCAATTTTCCGAAATAGTGGAACCATTGACAAGATTAACTAAGAAGAGTGAAACTTTTGTGTGGAAGGAAGAACAACAGAAATCCTTTCAGAAAGTCAAGGACGCTTTATTGTCAAAGCCTATTTTAAAAATATATAACCCAAAGGCTAAAATCACTGAATTGCATACTGACGCAAGTGCCAAAGGGCTTGGAGCTATATTGTTGCAATCCGATGACGAAAACAGACTACATTTAGTATATGCAATTAGTCGAAGAACTACTATGTGTGAACAAACTTACCATTCGAGTAAACTAGAGTTGCTAGCTATGGTGTGGGCAGTAGAAAGACTAAGGATGTTTTTAATAAATTTAAAGTTTACCATAGTAACAGATTGTCAAGCTCTTACCTACTTACACAAGAATAAAAATACTAACGCCCAAGTCGTTAGATGGACCAACTTGCTTAGTGAATATGATTATGACATAAAATTTAAACGAGGAGAAACGATGAGACACGTAGACGCCTTGTCCAGAGCACCAGTTGAATTGTGCACTCAGGATACTGAAGAAATAATTTTTGAAAATTTGTCAGTATACACCATTGTTACCCGTGAAGAAGAAATAATATTATTCCAATATTCAGATGAACAGTTAAAAAGTAAGATAGATATTTTGAAAAATAAATCTAAAATGAATAACAGTGAAAAACGCATAGTACAAGATTACAAACTAATTAATGGAATTTTATATAAAATTGTGAAAAACAAAGACCAAGAAATCAAATTGTATGTAGTACCAAATTCTATGCGGAAAACTTTGGTAATAAGATTTCATGATTTAGAAGGACATTTTGGAACTGAGAAAACTCTAAGAAAAATGAAGAACTATTATTACTTCCCTGATATGAAGAGATATATAGAGAGGCACATAAAAATGTGTCTAGAATGCATATTATCCAAGAATAAATCAGGAAAACAAGCTGGATACTTAAACCCTATACCTCCAGGAAAACGACCATTTCAAATTATTCATATCGATCATTTGGGACCATTTGTAACAACAAAGAAAAACCATAAATATGTTCTACTAATAATAGACAATTTAACGAAATTTGTAAGATTAGAAGCAGTGAGCAGCACCAAAACTGAGCCAACAATTAAAAAAATGGAACAATTTGTAAACACATATGGGTCACCAGGAAGAATAATAAGTGATCGTGGAACTTGCTTTACATCCAAAAGATTTGAAGAATTTTGTTCAAAATATGGAATAAGACATACTTTAAATTCCAGTAGACACCCACAAGCTAACGGTTTAGTAGAGAGGTTAAACAGAACCCTACTACCAATGATGCAATCTTCAATAGAGGATGAAAATGGACAAGATTGGGACAAACATCTAAGTAAGTTAGAAAGACAAATTAATACCACTATAAATAAAACAACTGATAAGACACCGTTTGAAATGTTATATGGTTACATACCAAGATTTGAAGATGGTGAGATGAGAAATTTGACTTGTAATAATGAGACCTATAGACTACCAGAAGAGTTGAGAGAAGAAGTGAGAAAACATATTGAAATAGAGCAAAAGAAATACAAGCAACAGTATGATAAACGTAGATATGAGGGAATGAAGTTTAACGTTGGAGATATTGTATATATGAAGGGACATGCAGTGGCAACGGGAGAGTCTACAAAATTACAACAGAGATTTAAGGGACCGTATACAGTAGGAGAAATATTGCCCAGTGATACATACAGACTGTTAAATTTGTGTAATGATAAATATAGTACCACAGCGCATGTTAGTCAATTGAAATTGTGGAAAAATTACAACAAGGAGGACGAAGACAATATAGAACTTGAACGAAATGAGACAGAACCAGAAAACGAAGACAATATAGAACTTGAACAAAATGAGACAGAACCAGAAAAAGAAGATGATATAGAACTTGAAAGGAAGGAGACTGAATCAGAAGAAGATGAAAATGAGGAACCTAAGAAAAATGAGACGGAGTCAAGATCAGAGAAAAGACAGCGTAGAAGACCAAGATATTTGCAAGAATTTGAATTATATTAAACTTGATTATTATTTATTAGCTTTGATTATTAATGTATGTGAGTGAGATGAATGTATCTTGAGAGACCAAGATAATATAGGATGGCCGAGTGTTAGGAACCATGAATGTCAGTGAATGCGTGATCTATGGCATGAAAGTGAACTCTATGGAGAAGGTGTGACAAAAGAATGCGACAGATAGCGTGGGTGCGAAAATATAAGTTATGTGTGTACAATTAAGAATTACTTAATAAAAACATTAAAAGGAACTATTATTGTGTGTTTGTAATTATTTATCATCAGTGTGTTCAAGGTCTTTACAGGAACTTAAAGAACTCTAAAACAGAAGAAGGGAAAAAGGAATATAAAGCCCTTAGAAATAAAATTAACAGAGAATCCAAGCTGAGAAAGGAATGTTATTTGCAAGAAAAATGCAAAAATATTAACAGGAATATAAAACAAAGGAAATTTGAAACCGCATACTCTGAAGTAAAGAATTTCTTCAATGACAAAACACAACCACGATGTGCTATACAAGATAAAAACGGCAAACTGCTGTTTGAGGATGAATCGATCGTAAAAAGATGGAAAGAATACCTAGAACAATTATACAAAGGAAAGAACATAGTCAAGGAAAGCAAAGCACTAGAAGCAGAATATGACGTAGAAAATAATGGAGATGACATCTTAAGAAGTGAATTTGATATTGCATTAGCAAAGTTGAAAGACGGCAAAGCACCAGGTATTGACCTGATTCCATCAGAGCTGCTTAAATGCGCAGGAAAAGGCATGCTTGATACATTGTATAAGCTTGTCTGCAAAATATACAACACAGGAGAGATACCGGAGGACTTTGCCAAATGTCTGATACGAGCGCTTCCTAAGAAAGCAGGCACGACAAAGTGTGAACAACACAGAACCTTAAGCATGATATCACACGCTTCTAAGATACTCACCAACATTATAATGAAAAGGGCGGAAAATAAAATCAACGAAACACTTTCAGAAGATCAATTTGGATTCCGCAAAGAGACAGGCACAAGAGATGCAATCCTGAGTCTCAGACTTACTCTAGAAAAGAGAATAACAATTAATAAAAACACATATATAGCATTCATCGACCTTGAAAAAGCATTCGATAAAGTAGAATGGGAACAACTTTTTAACACCCTCAACCAGATAGGAATGAGTTATAAGGATAGAAGAGCAATCTGGAGCTTATACAAGAACGAAATGGCTGTGATTAAAAGCGGAGAGAGCTGTGCAGAAGCAAGGGTCGAACAAGGCGTAAGACAAGGATGCTCAATGTCGCCAGCTCTCTTTAACTGCTGTATACAGCGAGCCATTGATGAACTGAGAGAAGAAATGAAGAACTGGACAGGAATAAAAATAAATGGGAAAAAGGTCGACATGATAAGATATGCTGACGACATAGCACTGCTCGCAGACTCCGAGATGGAGCTGAACGAAGCTTTAGGAAAATTGGAAAGTATACTGTTGTCAAAGTACAACATGAAAATAAATAAAGAAAAAACAAAATGTATGGTCGTTGGAAGAGAGGAAGCGACTGCGAACATTGCATTAAATGGAGTGAGCATCAAACAAGTAAGTGAATTCGTGTACCTGTAGGCCTAGACATTTCACATTAGAAAGCGATTCGTTAACGAAATTCGCCAAGAAGAAATCTTGGCTATCGAATTTTGATTTGGTAGACAAACACACTTCGAAACGAAAACTTTTTGTCGACAAACGCTTTCGTTTACGTAGCGAGCGTCGTTTTCCGCCATGATTTTTTTTAATTGTTGTGTTGGCAGCCATATCATTTTTGTCGATGGTCCATGATCGAAATGTCAATATTTGTTTGACATGTTTGTTGTCGTCGAGTGTTTATAATATTTTGTGGTTTAATATTTGTATATTATGTAAGTAAAATTGGTTGTATTGTGTTTAATGGTATTGCTTATAATTTATTTACTTATTATTGAAAGAAAATTTGACTTGTTTGTAATAAAATGCAGTGATCGGTGTATGAGAATATTCTGAACGTATGGTTGTTTTTGATATCGTTATTTAAATAAAACATACGCATATTTTGTTATTGATTTATATATTAGATAAGTTATTTTAGTTTGAACATGATTATTTAACATCGGGGACGAAGCATTAATTGAATTTATTATTTTATTTGAGAAATGAATGCATGACTGTCATAATAAAATTTAACAATATTTTTATATTGTAGATGCAAGTTTCTGGGGTGTTCAATGTTTCAAGTGAAGGAAGTCAACTTGTTACCATATCAAGGTAAGGCACAATAAATATATAATAGATAAGTTGCTACGTTTTATCCTATTATTCTGAAAAGTTTTGTGAAAATTGAAGTGAAAAAAGGAGCCCTTCAAAATGAAATAAATGATCATAATAGTGTTATTAATGGTCTCTATAAGTAATTATGTGTCCTTATTATCGTATCCACAAATGTAATTTGTTTTTTATTCTGTCAATTGACAATACAAATTATCTAAAATCTCAGTTGACCTAGTCAAAACACATTTTAGCGTTACGTTTTTGTTTAAACTTGGACGAAAACGTAACGCTAAAATGTGTTTTGACTAGGCCCACTGATGTTTGGTTTATTTACCCATTAGAATGAAATGTTTCATGCATACAAATCTGATCCGGGTATTATTATACCTAACATATTTATAAACAAAATCATTTTTTTTATAGTTCTTCAAAGGATCCAGAAAGGAGAAACACGTGAATTACAACAACTACAGTACAGTTAAATAGCAAGACCGATCATCTCTGTTTTCTGTAATGTTGGAGAAAAACGCCAATCATACAAAATTTTCCAGATTTCGCACTCATTTGCAAGTTAGTATGTTTTATATTATTCATTTATATCTATCTTTTTCTGTAATCTGTCTTACCTCTGTAACACAACTTCTCTTGTGATTAGAGATTACCTCATTGCTGGTTTTACGTTGGACCGTAGGGAGTGGGTGAGATTGAACCGCATTAGAATGGACTGCAGCAGAAGCGCAACGGAGCGCCATAAATGGGGGTACATTGCCGACCCAAGCTGCGATTGCGGGGCAACATCACAAACCACGCAACATATTGTTGCTGATTGCCCTATTTATAGGTTCCACGGTGTGATGGAAGGTTTTAGTAATCTGACAACCGAAGCCAGAATTTGGCTGAGGGATACAAGAGTCATTTTATAAATTTTAAATATTTTGCGATTGTATTTTATTTTACAATTTTATCTTTTTGTCATTTTTTTTTACAATTTTATCTTTTTGACATTTTTTTTTACAATTTTATCTCTTTGACATTTTTTTATGATTTATGTTTTTAGTGATTTTTATGATTTATAGCGCCTGACATGCCATACGATTATAGTAGTAAATACAAAGGCTAGAGTAAAATCTCCGCCCATATATACACAGCAAAATGAAAAATAAACTATTCTATTCCCTCACGCCGCATCCTAAGTGGGGTAAGCAGAGAGAACGGAACGCTACATAGATCTGTCCTAACATACTTCTTTTGCATATATATATATATATATATATATATATACCTCATTGCTCTTTCTATACCATTAATTTGTATAACATACTACATATGTGTAACATAAACCATCATAGCACAACATTTTCATGGGTTTTGTGAAGTTATTATAAACATGTACATTATGATAAAATTGTGTAAAATTAATTTAAAATGTTGGTTGATTATTGTCGCTCAGTGTATGTACAAGTATATGGTATTTTTTTATGATTCAGAAAAAGATCCCATTAAGGAAGCCTCCGAAGCGCAGGTTATTGTCTGGAATTGTGAGTACCTACAAGATAAGCAGTTGAGAGTTTGGCGCCGGTAGCTAAGTGTTCAATACCTCAATACAATACAATGTAATTCCAGCAGTTGACAGGGTGGGTGTGGGTTCGTTCATCACTTCACCTGTGCAACATGTCTTCAACCTACCACAGCATATATCCAACAAGAATATTACTACTCTGCTAAATCCTTTGATTCTCGATTCTCCAAGAAAGGTCATGTTGAGCAA